>CM022952.1:51615420-52189753 GCA_012931725.1 Litsea cubeba
ACGTAACATTCAACCGTCTTGTGCTGCATCTTGGAATATTTTCATCATAGCCCTCTGATATGTGGCACCAGCATTCTTCAACCAAATGGCATGACAGTGTAACAATACACGCCAAATGGGGTTCGAAAGGATGTATGTTTTTCATCCTCAGGATGCATCTTTATCTGATTGTAGCCAGAGAAACCATCCATGAATGTCATTCGCTCGAATCCACAGGTATTATCAATCATTACCTCTGGTATGGGGAGCGGAAATTCATCTTTTGGGCATGCGCCATTCAGGTCTCTATAATCAATACAGACCCTGATCTGCCCATTTTTCTTTGTCACGGGGACAATGTTGGCCAACCATTCAGGATGTTGTTCCTCACGGATGAAGCCGACGCTTTTGAGTTTTTGAACTTCTTGTTCAATTTTATCCATCACATCTGGACGGAATCTTCTTTGGCCTTGCTTGACAGGCTTGATGTCTTCTTGAAGATTGAGTTTGTGAACTGCTATTTTGGGGTCTAAGCCTGGCATTTCAGCGTAAGACCATGCAAAGCAATCAACGAACTCACGAAGAAAAGCGATATACTCGGGTAACTCATCATCCTTTATATTCTTGCTTATGAATACAGGACGTGGGTTATCTGGTGTTCCCAAGTCTATCTTTTGAACAGGATCTTCTGTTGGAAGGTTCGAAGGTGGTTCCTCCACAATATTTTCGGAGGCTTCCAGCTCAACGAAACCTTCTGGGGTTTCAAGGGCATTTCCAGACCAAGGTTTTGTTCCTTTCCACGGGTCTTCTTGATCGGTAATTTTCCCAAGGCTTGCTATGAGATGATCCCAATCGCCTGTTGAAACCGAGTCGAAGTAGGCTACTTCTTTTGGAGATGAGGGTTCTTCTGGGTCAGAAGTCCACACGTCTGTGCCATCGGACAACTCCTCTTCATTTTCGGAGAAATCGTGCCAATTGGATGAGCTTCCTGGATCTTTGTCAGGTGACTCATCAAAGAGATATCCAGGGAGATCGATGTCTTCATGGATTGAGATGTTGAGGCTTGGTCAGTATATTGACTTTTAAGCCTTTGTGTCAACTGTCTCAAGGGAGTGTCAGGATCATACCCTAACCCGTGTGAAGACTTTTCTACATAGCCGTAGAGTCTCCAATCTTCCAGCTGGCTTTTGGTCAAGACGGGCCCCAATGGCGTGAGAAGCGTCCTTCTCCCAAACCGACTGGGTTTTGAGCGTCATAGCCCATTTTCTTCATAATAGCTTGTGCCACAGAACTGTATAAGGATAGTTGAGGCGTACCTTTATTTTGGCAAGCATGGAGTTTGATGAAGAAGCATCCGATCTATGGAAAAGATCGGCTTTTCCTTTGTTGAAGTTGCTGGAACAACGAAGGAAGCTGACGTAGGATCTTCTATGTCAGAAGTTGTCTCCATTGGAGTAAGAGCAGGCTGAACTTGCTGAGTGTCAGCTTGGCTTGACGATGTGTCGTCTTCTGGCTCTTGAATCCGAGTCCGTGTCTTGCATGATAGACACGAAAGAGACAACAAATTTGCCCCCAGGCTTTTGTTTTGCCTTCTTCACTTTAGTTGTGATGACCAAAGGCTTTGAAGATTTGAGGGAAGATGATGAAGGGAGTTTGAGTGCTCTCTTCAAATTTACCGGATGGTTTGTTTTCTTTCCGGTGATGTTGAGGAGCTTTGCCTTATCTTTCTGGAGATTTTCGGCAAAGGATGCTGTATGCTTCTCCTCTTCTTCTTTTTCACCTTCATACATCTGTGAGTCTGCGAAGTGGATTTCTTTACCTTTGAAGGGTTTTCTGTCCGCAAAGACTCGATGTATCATGCCGTCGTCGGCCAACAAACTTGATGCCTTGATGTAGAGTTGAAGGACAACACCATTCTCATGGATCCAAGGGCGTCCGAGAAGGATGTTGTAGCATGAAGGGGTCTTTATTGCATACACTGTGACCTCAGAGATAAGATCACCTATTTGCAATTTGAACCTGATTTTGCCGATAGGCCTTTGAGTACTCCCATCGTATCCAAAGATAGATACAGATGTGTGGCTCAGTTTGCTGGGTGGGATGCCCAACTCTTCAAGAGCCGATGTGGAGATAAGGTTGAGTGCAGAACCTGGGTCGATCTGAACTCTATGCATAGGCATTTCCTTGATATACCCTGTGAAGTACAGGGTCGGTTATGCCTGGTTTCGCCAAGTAGGAGGTCATCCTTTGTGAAGGCGATGGTTGCATTGGCTGCTTTTTAACCGAGAGGCATTCAATGCATGATCCCTCAGTTTTCTTCTTTTCTCCCTTTGAGGAGGCTTCTGAGTTTTTGACCCGGTAATCCATTTCAATTTGGAGGACTTGCGGGGCATGTTTGTCGACATCCTCATCAGCTTTTGTAATTCCGAAATGAGATTATCACGAGTGTGCGGAGACATTCGCAACAAATCTAGGATGTGCAGACGTGCAGGTATGTGCTTGAAGTGTTCAATCAAGTCATACTTGAAAGCCTCCTTAGGGCCTGCATGTTCATCATTGTTTGCCACTAGGGGCGCTTACAACATCTTTTCCCGAAGGATTTACATATGTAAAGGAAGATTGGTTGTAATTTTTTGTGGTAGTCCCGGCCAGAGCGGGTGCCTCTACCAACTTCGAGAGCTTCTTGAGAAGGGTCTTCGTTTGGAAGATTGTCTTCAGGATCAAGAGGCTGTCGTTTTTCATTGCTGAGGATGTATCAGCAGCAGAGTTACCATCCTCAGTAATTGTGTTGCATGGAGCATTTTCCGGGAACAAGTCCTGAACAGCATCCAGCAATCTTTCTTCTTCGTTGACTAATTCATCGTCCCAAGCATCAATGGTTGGGAATTCTTCAGTCAGGAAGGGTGTGAACTTTGAAGTCACAGTCTCAGGAGAAGAAACCTGAGAGGGTGTCATCTCAGTGAAAGTCACATGAGACGAGGTGGCTCCAGAAGATATATTGCTAGGCGTCGCCGGAGTGTAAGTGCTCTCATCAGACGATGCTTCGGAAGAGCTATAATCCCGAATTATCACATTACAGGAAGCTCTGACGGGAGACGTTGCCTGATCGGAGTCAGACTCATCCTCGGATGTGAGAGGATCGTCTATCCAGCAATTTTCTCCATTTTCAGGAGTTAAGGGAGGATGTACCTGGTGGTCTTCAGGGACTTCAGGCTCTGGATTGCGAGGAGGCTCGTTGACCGCGTTCTTGCTCTTGTTCTAGAGCGAGTCGCTGCAAGATCCTTGCATATTCTTCAAGATCCAGGCATGGGAGCCGGATCTTCTTCTTCATCATCTCTTTGTGGCTCAACATTGTTGATTTCCACTGGAGTGATGAGAGGTGCTGGTTCAGCAGCATTTTCTTGTACAGCTTCTTGGTCTTCTTCATCATCAGACCAGGATCCTTGTGGCTGTAGGGGGTTATACCAGATTACTGGCATAAGATGAGACTCAGGAACCCATTCTTCATCGGAGAGATATTCTCCTGTTTCAAGGGACTCCTCCCACTCATCTGTGTAGTTGGATTCGAATCCATCATCGGTGTCGCTGGATTCGTATCCATCAATGGAGAATCCAACTACCGAATTGCAAGAGTATGATGCCTCCTGCATGGCTTCTTTGAATTGAGGTGGCATGAAATCACTGAGAGTGAATTTCCTTACCCCCTTTGAAGTCTCTGGAAGGGATGTTTTTGTTACCTCCAGTGAAGCGGTAGAGGAAGCATCTGCCTTTTCTTTGACCTCTAGTTTTGGCTGGGTCTTCTCTTGCCGTTTGAGCTTGAGGAGATGTTTCCTAGCCTGCCTTCGCTGTTGAGCTGTAGGCTTTTTTTCCACGACCTCCCAATTTTCATCTTCCAGGAGATCGGGATGGTACCCATATCGGTTGTCCGTCTGGTTTCGGGTAAGGAACCAGTTTCTCGGACGCTTCGATTGAGTTTATCACCCTTGAAGGAAGTAGTGATCTTCTTCTTCGGGTGATCTTGATGTTTGTCCACATGTCACCATGTTGACGGAGGCAAACCATAGTTTTTGTCAAAGGTGATGACTCCGTTTTTCCACATCTCATTTATTTTCTCTCTCACAACGAAGCATTGATTGAGCGGATGCGAGATCATCTGGTGGTATGGACAGTACCCGAGGATCGTTGGTTTTGCCAACATCACCCGGTCTTTTTGGTTCAGGCAAGGTGAGCTTGCCGTTCGCCACAAGAGCCCCGAAGATTTCATCAACATCTTCATCAAACGGGTATTTCGTCTCTACTCGTTCTTTGAAGGCGTCTGAGAGTTCAGGTCTCTTACCAGCAGCTTTGTTTTCAGCTTTCTTTGGTGGCTGAGGAGCTGACTTGGTCTGCACATTGAGGACCTCTTTCTTCTTTGGTTTAGAGGTTGCAATGGCGGTTGGCTCTTTTCTTGATGATTTCTGACTGTTGAGGTCTTTAATCACCGTTTCAGCTTCCATGGAAGCTTCTAGGAGTTCTCCCAGGTTTTTTGATTTGTTGCCGATGATCATGGAGCGGATTCTGGCTCTCATGTTGTTTCGGCAGATGTTGACTAGCGACGCTTGTGGCAATACATCAGAGCATTTGTATGCCATTGCTTTCCACTTGTGAATGAAGTCATATGTTGATTCATTCTCCCCCTGTTTTAGGCTGCACAGCTGAGCCATAGTAGCGGGATGATCTTCACCTTTGAAGTGAGTGAGGAAGCGTGTCTCTAGCATGGCCCAGTTTTGGATTGAGTCCTCCGGTAGAGTGGAGCACCAATCGAAGGCCGTACCTTTTAGGGTACTTGCAAAGAGGCGAATCTTGAGTGCATCTTGATCTGCGATAGCTCCCGTCAGGATCTTGAAGTGGATGACGTGCTGTCTGGCTGATCCTTTCCCCGTATATGTTTGGAGAGTAGGATGCTTGAATTTGGTGGGGAACGGGACCGAGTCCATCCATAAGGGATATGGTGGCTTGATCCCATGCTCCTTGAGTATATCCTCTTCTTTTGCTTTGGCGAGGATACCGTCTACGTCCTTTTTGGTAAGGGCGCGTGACTCATTTTCTTCTCTATTTACCTCGTCGTCTTGATGATTCGGAGGAGGTTCATTGTTCGCCTGATTTTGGAAGGCGAGGAGAAGGTTTTCCATCAGAGTTTCAATCTCTGCTGGCCCTGTTCCAACTGCTGGATGCGGGTGATCGCATCTTCTGGAGGTGGATTGCGGGGTGGTGGCTCAGAATTTGTAGCCAAGACATTCATCCTTCGTGATTCGAACGAAGAAACTGTCCTGGTGACTGAGCTGGGGCTCATTCTTTTTGAAGAGGAGCTTGAGGAAGGATCACTCTGCTGTCCTTTGCTTGAAGGAGCAGGGGATTCTTCTGAATGTCTTCTTGTCCTTGAGACGCTGCGGGTCATTGGACGTCGGACATGGATTTTTGTTGCTGATTTTTGGCGCCTTCTGGTTTTTCCAACCGTATGGACGGCAGCAACTTGGTTGGGTGTTTCTTTTTCGACCCATTTGGGAGAGACTTGAAGTGTGGGAGGCTGGGTCCTTTGCTTCTCTAGTCTCTTTTGCCGGTATAACGCGCGGTGGCGTATACGGCGAGCAATTTGAGCTTCGGTCAGCTCTGACTGGGCTTTAACGATGAAGGATGTGCTCCCTCGGGCGCAGCAGCCGAGCCTGTCTTCTTTGTAGCTGGGCAAGGATAGGATGCGAACCCTATCCTTCGCCAGTTGCAGCGAAGCTTTGAATTTTTGAAGTTCGGCCCCTGTAGATATGAAGGGTCGAACTGCAGATTTGCAGGCCTTAGCAGGTGCTTGTGGAGGCCTTGTGATGCATGACTTGATTTTGGGCTTGTAGGAACAAGCCGGCTCATGCTGGGTTGACTTGGAAGTCAGGTTTGAGATGGGTCTCTCCTCTTTCATGTAAGCAAGAGGATATAACTGGTTCTCCTTGAGTGGGGCCAGGAATGCTGGCTTAGTGGATGTATGGGACCTTCTCTGTTTTGGTGAAGGTCTTGGGGACCAAGTCTTGGAGTAGACCTGGTTGTTTGCAGGTTGAGGCTTCGTGGGGCTGCCATGGGCTTCAGGCCTTCTGGTGCTCGCCTTTGGTGTCACGGTAGTGACACGTTGAGAGGCGAGTTTCTGCTTCTTGGAGGGAGCAGTTTGTTCCTCGGGAAGTGGGAATGGTCCCAGCGTCCCGAAGACGATAGTCCGGGGAGTCGATGTCGACCCGGAGTTCAGAGAGTTGCCGAGGGAGTTGACACTTCGGCAGCTGATGGGGCGCTTGTAGGTGCGCGTGGTTTGCTTCTGTTGAAGCATGAGTTGGTGCTTGTTTTCGTCGAAAGTAATGGTTAGTGAAGCTGCCATTGTTAGTTTTCGAAAATTTCTGAAACAAGACCACATCCATTAGTAATCACAAGAATATAATGATCATAAATGGGAAGCTCTATGGTTTCGTCTTTTCAAATTGCTCGAGGTAGATGACCCAAGCAATATGAGGAAGGCAAAATGCCATAGAGGGTACAATTGTTCTGATCGCAGGTATGGTAAGCCCAGAATGGGCATCCCAGTGACTGCTAGAAGCAATTGTGAACTTAAATTCGACTTATCGAGAAGCAGAGCTTGCTCGAGGTAAGAAGAATATAAAGTTGGAGTTACAGATGTGCCGGTCGCAATACAGTAGACCCTGAAAGGGCGTACTAGTACCGCTAGACACAAATGTTTTGAGACCGCATCTATGAGATGAGATTCTCTGTTTTGAAAGGTCAAGATTGGATTCATCAAAGAGAGCAGATGGTATTCCAATCTGAACACGGGCTCAGCGATTTCCGCGAGCGCCAGTGCTCAGAAAGAAATGAACCATGATTTCTCGGATCTGAATCTAAAAATGACGAGTTTTTTTTTTTTTTGAAAGGCCAATATCGGGTTCATCAAAGAGAGCAAAAGGCACTCCAATCTGAACACGGGCTCAGCGATTTCCGCGAGCGCCAGTGCTCAGAAAGGAGAAGACCAAGATTTCTCCAATCTAAACCCAAAATGACGGAAGTTTTTTTTTTTGAAGATTTTGAAGATTTTTTGAAGATTTTTTTTTAAAAGATATTTTTTTTTAAAAAAAAATCTTTTTTATTTTATTTTATTTTATTTTATTTTATTTTAAGATTTATTTTTTGAAAAAAAATTTTTTTATTTTATTTTTTATTTTAAATTTTTATTTTTAAAAATTTTATTTTTGAAAAAAAAATTTATTTAAAAGACGAGAGAGTACACATAGGCCTCCTAACCCGGTCTTATGAAATCTTGATTGATAGAATTGCCCCCAGGTAAGGGTAGGATTACTTAATGAACCCGTTTGGAGGACCCTTGCCTAGAACAGTCAAGCTGTCTCCACACTCTGGACAAGGCTTTTCTTTGAATCAACCATGATCAAAGAACACAGTTGGTTTAACCTTAGTGGTCTATGTCTTTTTTTTTTATATTTTTTTTTATTTTATTTTTATGAATTCATCGAAGAGAAACAATGGCCCAAAACCTTAGTCGAACAGGCTCAACATTTCTGCAAGCGCGATGAACGATAGGAACGGATCAAGGTTTCTCAATTTTGAATCCAAATTGAGAAATCTAAAATTTTTTTTATACTTTTTTTATATATATATATATTTTTTAGATTTTTAATGAACTCATCGAAGAGAAACAATGGCCCAACCCCCGATCCGAACACGGTCTCGGCGATTTCCGCGAGCGCCAGTGCCCAGAAGGGATAGGATCAAGGTTTCTCAATTTTGAATCCAAATTCAGAAATCTAAAAATTTTTTTTTTACTTTTATATATATATAATTTTTTTTTTTTAGATTTTTAATGAACTCATCGAAGAGAAACAATGGCCCAACCCCCGATCCGAACACGGTCTCGGAGATTTCCGCGAGCGCCAGTGCCCAGAAGGGAAAGGATCAAAGTTTCTCAATTTTGAATCCAAAAATGAAAAATCTGATTTTTTTTTGTTTTTTTTTTTTTTTTAAAAGAGAAAGAGTGGAAATAAATTCAAAGAATTAGAAATTTCCAAACAAAAAATCTCATCTCATTTTTTTTTTTTTCAACATAGGCCACCAATTATAAAGTAGCCAAGGAATCGAGAAAAGAAATATAAGCATAGAGCAAAATATATGATATGCAAATATTTCATTTCTAGCATCGTGTTCTCAAATAAACGAGTCCCACCGGGTGATGCCAGCTTGATGGACCGCGCTCCCGGATGCCCGGGGTTCCTACCGAGGTCGGCGGACGTGGGAGTCCGTTTGGTTCTGACCCTTTCGTAACCGGGGGGCAAAGGGCGGCGTGCATCAACATTTTCTTTTTTTGTGGGTATGCCAGATTTTCTATTTTTACTTGGAATTGCAAGTGGTGATCCGGAGATCAACCTTCGCAAGTAAAAAGGAAATCAACTTCTTTCAAGTTTTCCATTGCACATATATTTAAGAAAAGAGACATTTTTTGATTTGCCGTGAAAGGCGATTTTTTTGGCATTTATAGCCGATTTTGGCGTTTATAGCCGATTTTTGGCGTTTATAGCCGATTTTGGCATTTATAGCCGATTTACAATCCTTATCAACAATGAAAGACAAGAATTGTGATTTTTGTCTCTTTTAAAAAAAATACAAACTACAATGAAAAGTAAGAAAAGGAGGATCTAACTTCTCAGGAGATTGTGGGGGACTCGTTTAGATTGACGGTCGCAAGCCATATGTGGGCTTCGCCATCATCCATGCAGATGAGAACAGAGGATGCTATTGATTCGCTTGGCTTGGCTATAACCTCGGGTTTTTAGAGGACAAAGACCAAAGGAAGGTCCTATGTCCAATAAAAAGCCGAGTAGACGGGCTGAAAAGCCATATCTAAGCCATTGGAGGCAGGAGGAGAAGGCAAGGACCTTGGGGGGGGGGGGGTACCCCCTAAGGGACTTTTGTCACCTTGTTGCGGTGGCCGGTGTAGAATTTCCGCAGAGTTTTCTCTCTTTTTCCTTTCTCTGGATTTCTGTCTGCTGTCTGTTGATGTTGTGTGTGTGTTCTTTGTTGATGGAGAGCCCTCCTATTTATAGGCTTTTAGGTAGCCTTTTAGGTGGGTTTATGGGCTTTTATTGTCATTAAGCCGCATAATGGGAGGAGTTACAAAATTGAATTGTTTATTTTGTAACTCCTTTTTCTTGGCTTCTGATTGGCCGGAGGAGATTGAGGGCATTTAATCGCCTTTAATCGCCATGATGGGAGGAGTTTCATGGGTTAAATGCCATGAATCTCTTGACTTGTAACTCCCGAATGCTTGCTTCTGATTGGGCCGTCCAAAGAAATGGATTAATGACTGTAATAAAGTTAGTCAATTAATCGCATTAAGTGGTCGCCGAGCAGCTGAAGAGTCGCGGGCCGTGCCACGTCTTTTGGGATTCTTCTGTTGATGATCATCGATGGATCTTCATGTAGATCGACATCAGATGACCATATAATTTTAGGTGTTTGTTGCCAATAGCGGATCGGTGCCATCTGTCCTGTCGATTTCTCGATCGGTCGGGTAGAAAGCACACTTTTTTTTGGTTGACCGGGTGGCGATCAATATTGTTTTCGATACTCTTGATGATTGACCCGTGTTTTGGACGGATGTCAGAGGACTTGGTGTCTCAAAAGCATGAATTTTGGAAAGTACCAGAGGCTGAGCTCCTCGAATCGCGAAAAAACGGCGAAAATCGGGGTTTCCGGGGCTTTCCCGGCGACCCCGGGTTCCAAGGTCGCCGGCGACCCTGGCCCAGGGTCGCAGGGGTCTGCGACCCTGGGGGGGTTTTCCCCCTTTCGTGTCCCGTTTTGCGTCCGTTTTTGCTATTTTTTGATTCTTTTTTCTTCTGTACTTTTCCTTGACATTTTGACCATTTATTGGCCTAATTTCTTTGTAGGAAACCTGATGAGAATCCTTGCATTTTATTTTGCAAAGTTTCCAATTTCCTGAGAAAGCCGAAGACTTTGTCGCGCAGAGCTGCCGATTTTCCGTCAGAAGCTGAAACTGGGCCAAACGATGTCGGAATGACCTGGAATTTGGTGTGAAGCCTCCTGAGCAATAAATAAGACCAACCATAGGCTTTTTTTTTTGAGTTTTGAAGCCGTTTGGGGTCCTATCACCAGTAGACTTGCTTTTTGTCGCGATGAAGATGTCGCGGTTTGATGTGCGGTCAACCGATGTCCGATTGACTTGAAATTTGACAGGGAACCTATTGGAGTCATTTTAAGATGATCCATAGGCTCTGTCTTGGAAACCATGGTCCCGGAGAGCTTTGCCGCCGAGAGGCCTGATTTGGCTGTCGGAGAAGCGAAGTTAGGCCAAATGATTTTGAAATGGCCCGAAACTTCTTGTGTACTCCTCTTTTGGCTGTCTGGAAGAATCTTGCAGTTTTTGTTTGATTCTGACAAGATTTGATTTTTGGAAGCAGCATTGTCTATTTATGGCAGGTTGCGACTTCATGTAGCTCTTTGGATCTTGAAAAGGCAAAGTGACATTTTTGGTGTCAACACTAAGAAGCGAACCCGCCGGAGTAAGAGGGGGAGGAGTCATCATCGCAGCAAGGAGCAGCATGAGGACTCTCCTGACTTGGAAGTTCCTTTTACTATCAATGAGGATGTGCCAGTGGATGCTGACGAGCCTCCAGAGAAGAGAAGCCGAGAAGAAGAGACCGTCGGTGAAGGTATGATTCTTCCTTCTTCTCTTTCCATTTCTTTTCATGGGATTTTTTTTCCATGTTATGATTTGCTTCTTGTTTCTGCTTTTCTTCTTTTTTTTTTTTTTAGCAGAGGAAGACTTGGTGATGCCTGAGGTTCCGGTCGATGAGGTGGTGACGGATCCTGTCGAGGCACCTGAAGAAGAACCGAGGGGCTCTGGAGTGATTCCAGAGTCTCCAATTGGTATGACTTCTTTTTTTTTTTTTTTTTGTCTGTGACTTGTATGCTAACACATTTTTTTTTTTGCCAGCTGACTTGCCACAGGATTCCGATGACTTTGAACCATCGATGGACGCAAATGTTGATGATGCTTCCGATGAGTTCATGGAGGAGGAAAATGTTCCGCCAGTCGTCGAAGAAGGTATTTTGTAGTTATAACTCTGATAATGATTTTCAAACAGGGTCATATTCATACCTTTTTGTGTTTCCTTTGCAGGTTTTGAAGTGGCAGAGGAGGGTCCGTCGCTTCCAGAGCAAGGGATGCCAGAGGTTAATCCAGAGGTAGAGACTCCTGAGACCAGTTCTGACAATGTTGAGGAGATTCCTCGCGCTGAGATTCCTTCCCGAGCAGGAGCAGCTTCAACTGGAAAGAGTTCTTTTGTTACTCTTTCAACAGATGATGACATGAGCAGCCGACCAACGGAGTTGGGCGAATCTTCAGCTGGGCCATCTCTTCTTTTTGCGAAGAAGGTGGTGGTGCGAGTTCTGAGCTCTTGGATTGAGACTCTCTTTTCTGGGCACTTGGAAGCCGGATTTAGCATGATCCAGCATGTGCGTGAGATTCTCGGTGATGCTGAAGAAGCTGGTCTGGATGTCACATATGCCAGGGCGATCGTTAATAGGATCATTGAGCTGGGTGACAAGTGGTTTGAGACCATGGGTTTTCCTGACGATCAGTTCTTCAAGGAGATGTTCTCGGACCCTGCGGATAAGGCTCAATCTGACCTGGATGAGGCTACAGAAAGCAAGAAGCAGGCAGTCCTAGAGAGGAACTTAGAAGAAATAACCATCATTAGGCTGACACATGACCTTAACATCCTTGATAGGGAGGTCGATGAGGCCAGGAAACGTCTTGAGCATCTGCAGGCACAAGTCGCTGCCAAGTGGACTGAAATAACAGAGGCTCGTGAAAGGGAGACTGCTCTGATTCACCGAGTTGCGGATGCCATTCGAGTTCTCAAAAGGAAGTCTGATGAGGACAAACAATGGAAAACCGCTCGAAGGAAGCTTCCCAGTGCAGAAGAAGGGTTACAGCCCACTCCAGCATCTCATGGCAGGTTCCTGAAGAAGCGTGCCTTGGAATCCTTGACGGATGAAGCCAAAAGCTTGCTTAAGGAGCTGAACTCTTGGCTGGAGACCGTTTTTGATTGAGCTCCTGTATACAGAAACCATCCTTCTTTCTTTTGTTTTTTTTTGTACCACTTGTATTTTTTTGGTATTTTTTTTTGTAGTGCTTGTGAACACTTTTTTTTTTTTTTGGTACCACATGTATTTTTTTTGGTACTCCCTTTTTTTTTGTGTAGTGCTTGTGAACACTTTTTTTTTTGTTATCCCTACGCTCACTTTAATCTTTTTGTGATAAAAGTAATTGCTAAATGGGATGCTCTCTCTTTTTTTTTTTGTTATCCCTACGCTCACTTGAATCTTTTTGTGATAAAAGTAATTGCTAAATGGGATGCTTTTTTTTGTTATCCCTACGCTCACTTGAATCTTTTTGTGATAAAAGTAATTGCTAAATGGGATTTGATCAAAAGGTTGTCATTTTGTGAAAATCTTTTGTCAAGTAATTGTTTTGGCATGAAAGCCAGGTTTTTGTTTGTGGCATGGAAGCCAATTTTGGCATGAGAGCCAGCTTTTCTTGTGGCATTGATAGCTGAGTTTTTTTTTTGTGGCATCTATAGCCAGTTTTGGTGGCATTGATAGCCGGTTTGTTTTGTGGCATCTATAGCCGATTTTTGGTGGCATTGATAGCCTGTTTTGTTTTGGTGGCGTTGATAGCCGTTTTTTTTTTTGAAATCCAAGTTTTTTTTTGTTTGTGGCATTGATAGCCGGTTTTGTTTTGGTGGCATTGATAGCCGGTTTGTGGCATTTATAGCCTGTTTTGATGGCATTTATAGCCGGTTTGGTTTTCAAAAAATGCAAGTATCGACTAAAAGTCGCCTCCCTGCTGAATGTTCTTGCAAGTATCGATGGAATGTCGCATCCTTGCTCATTCGGTTGCGAGTATCGATGGAATGTCGCATCCTCGCGGATTTGGGTGCAAGTATCGATGGAATGTCGCATCCTTGCTTTTCAAAAATTTTTGTTTTGCGGGTACTGACTTGATGTCGTTTCCCCACGATTTTTGAAATTTGTGGTTTTCTCGAACCTTTGGGTTATGGATATCAACTGAAATGTTGCGTCTCCACAGTTTTTTTTTTTAGGTTTTTTCGAACCTTTGAAATTTGGGTTGTGGATATCAACTGAAATGTTGCATCTCCACAGTTTTGGATTTTGCAAGTACCGACGAAATGTCACTTCCCTGCGATTTTGGAAGTGTCGAACGTGGTTCGTTTGCTTCCGCTTTGTGAGAGTATCGACTAAGCGTCGCTTCCTCGCGGTTTTTGAAAAACCAATTTTTTTTTTGTTTAAAGACACGAGGGTCATAAATTTTGACCTAAAACCATTTTGGCGGTAAAAGGCAGGGTAGACTAGGGTGGAAATCCCTGAATCCGGATTTTTGTTTCAAACCATGAATTTTGGGTTCAAGGGTTGAAAATTTTGGTCAAGTTAGGGAAAGGTTCCTAAACTTGGATATATATATATTTTTTTGAACAATGAAACGATAAAAGTAAGCATTGTTTTAGATTTCTAGAAATTTCAACATTTGATATGAAAATTCTAAAATAGATGGTGGGTTTAGCGAGCGTGTACCTGGAAACCGGTTTTGGCCATACAGGCATTGCTCTTACCCAGTTGGGTAAGTCTTCAAGGGTAGTACCGCTTTAAGAACTTGCCGTTGATGGGCAGCATACATCTGTCACCTTCCATGTTTAGGAGTGCGTATGCGCCATTGGAGAAAACTTTGTCGATGACGTAGGGTCCCTCCCATTTCGGCTCAAATTTGCCTTTGGACTTGTGAGCGAAGACCATTGGTCTTTTTACCGCAAGAACCAAGTCATTCTTTTTGTAGGCGCGTTGCCTGACCTTTTTATCGAAAGATCCTGCCATGCGTGCTTGGTAAAGTTCAATGCTTTGTTGAGCTTCGAGCCGTCTCTCATCGAGATTGTCCAGCTCATGGAGCCGCAATTTGACATTGCTTTCTTAAGTCATGTCATTTTGCAAGGATACCCTCAAGGAAGGAATTTGTACTTCCAAGGGCACGACAGCTTCGCATCCATAGACCAAGGAGAATGGTGTGCTATGGGTTGGTCCTCGAACGGTGGTTCGATAGGCCCACAAAGCTTCAGACATTTTGTCGCTCCAGTCTCTTTTGTGATTAGAGACCATTTTTTTGAGGATTTTGCAGAGTGTCTTGTTGAAAGCTTCTGCTAACCCGTTTGCTGCCGGATTGTATGGAGTCGAAGGACAGCTTTGGATTTTGTATTTTTCGCAGAACCTGTAGAATCGATGATCCCGGAACTGTGGTCCGTTATCATGGACGAATCTTTTGGGTATGCCGAAACGACAAATGATGTTGGTGCGCAGGAACTGAAGGACTGATGAGGTCTTCATTTCGTTAAACGCAAATGCTTCTGACCACTTGGAGAAGTAATCCGTAGCGGCGAAGATGAAGCGATGACCTTTGCTTGAAGGGGGAGAAATAGGACCTATGATGTCCATACCCCAGGCTTCGAAAGGCCATGAGATCGCTGTAGGATGCAGCCATTCTGGAGGCATGTGAATGTAATCTCCATGAACTTGGCATTGTTGGCAGCGCTTAGCAAATTGCATTGCGTCAGCTACCATGGTAGGCCAGTAATATCCTAACCTTTTTATCTGATCATAGAGCTTAGGTCCAGCCTGATGAGCTCCACAAAGACCAGCATGAACTTCTTTGAGTGTTTCTTCAGCCTCTTGTTGTGACAAGCAGCGTAGAAGTACTCCGTTGAAGGATTTCCTATAAAGGATTTTTGAAGGAATATCCAAATGAAAGCTTGGGGTTCGCCTTTGGATGCTTACCCGTTCTTTTGGATCTTCAGGTAGGATTCCGAACATAATGTAATCAATGAACGGATCCCTCCAGTCGCCAATTGAAGTTTGAAGGATTGAAATTCGACTTCCGACCACTTGGTGGCATTCAGCAACTGCTTGGTGTGTGTTAAGAGGAGGAAGGATTCTCCTTTCGCACACTGTGATTTGCATGTTTTCCCCTTCCTGGATTGCCATGGATGCGGCAAGTCCGGCTAGGGCATCCGCACGTATGTTTTCACCTCTACGAATGTGGGTGATGTGGCAGATGTCAAACTTTTGCAGAAGTGATTGTGCCTTGTTGTAGTAGGGCAACAAATCTGGCTTCCTGACTTCAAATTTCTGATTCATCTGGTTGACGATCAGTTGAGAGTCTCCAAAGACTTCCAGCATGGTGATACCGGATTCGATGGCGAGTTCCAATCCTAAGATCAGAGCTTGATATTCAGCTGCATTGTTTGTGCATGGTTCCAGTAGCGAGAAAGCGTGTGGAATCATGTATTTGTCGGGGCTAACAAAGAGGATGCCAACTCCCGAGATCAGCTGTCTTTTTTCATTTGTCCTGGTTGCACCGTCAAAGTACATATCCCAGGAGGCACTTTGTGAGAAAGTCTCCACATTGTAGACTGGTTCGTCTGGGAGATCATCTCTGAGTGGAGAATCTTTAGGCAATGGATGCTCTGCGAGGAAGTCCGCTAGAGCTTGTCCTTTGATTGCTTTTTGTGGTACATACCTAATATCAAATTGTGACAGAAGGATGGACCATTTTGCCAGTCGAGCATTGAGAGAACCTGCCTTTGTGACAAGGACCTTCAAGAGGTTGACCCTCGAGACCAGGTAGACTGTGTTGGAAAGCAAGTAGTGACGCAGCTTTTGTACAGCGAACATCACTGCAAGACATTCTTTTTCGACTGGAGAGTAGCGATGCTCTGCACCTACTAGCATGTGGCTGAGGTAATATAGAGCAGCTTCTTTTCTTTGATCATTTTCTTGCGCAAGCAGAGCTCCCAAAGAGTGATCAAGGGCTCTTGTGTACAAGATGAATGGTTTTCCAGTGGTAGGAGCAGCTAACACTGGAGGTTTTGTCAGGTATGACTTGATGTCTTGGAAAGCAGCTTCACAGTCAGCATCCCAGACAAAGTTTACACCTTTTTTCATCAATCGGGAGAATGGACGACATTTCCCCGAAAGATTGGAGATGAACCGTCTGATGTAGGCCAATCTCCCTTGAAGCCCTTTGAGTTCTCTCAAGGTTCTTGGAGAGGGCATTTCTAGAATGGCTTTGACTTTTATGGGGTCAAGCTCAATTCCAGCTTTCCGAACTAAGAATCCGAGGAACTTACCCGACGAGACGCCGAAGAAGCATTTCAATGGATTCATTCGCAGTTTGTGTTTGCGAAGCCGGAGGAAGACTTCTCGAAGGTTTTCGAGATGATCTTCTTTTCTTTTGCTTTTGACGGCGAGGTCATCAACGTAACATTCAACCGTCTTGTGCTGCATATCTTGGAATATTTTCATCATAGCCCTCTGATATGTGGCACCAGCATTCTTCAGACCAAATGGCATGACAGTGTAACAATACACGCCAAATGGGGTTCGAAAGGATGTATGTTTTTCATCCTCAGGATGCATCTTTATCTGATTGTAGCCAGAGAAACCATCCATGAATGTCATTCGCTCGAATCCACAGGTATTATCAATCATTACCTCTGGTATGGGGAGCGGAAATTCATCTTTTGGGCATGCACCATTCAGGTCTCTATAATCAATACAGACCCTGATCTGCCCATTTTTCTTTGTCACGGGGACAATGTTGGCCAACCATTCAGGATGTTGTTCCTCATGGATAAAGCCGACGCTTTTGAGTTTTTGAACTTCTTGTTCAATTTTATCCATCACATCTGGACGGAATCTTCTTTGGCCTTGCTTGACAGGCTTGATGTCTTCTTGAAGATTGAGTTTGTGAACTGCTATTTTGGGGTCTAAGCCTGGCATTTCAGCGTAAGACCATGCAAAGCAATCAACGAACTCACGAAGAAAGGAGATATACTCGGGTAACTCATCATCCTTTATATTCTTGCTTATGAATACAGGACGTGGGTTATCTGGTGTTCCCAAGTCTATCTTTTGAACAGGATCTTCTGTTGGAAGGTTCGAAGGTGGTTCCTCCACAATATTTTCGGAGGCTTCCAGCTCAACGAAACCTTCTGGGGTTTCAAGGGCATTTCCAGACCAAGGTCTTGTTCCTTTCCACGGGTCTTCTTGATCGGTAATTTTCCCAAGGCTTGCTATGAGATGATCCCAATCGCCTGTTGAAACCGAGTCGAAGTAGGCTACTTCTTTTGGAGATGAGGGTTCTTCTGGGTCAGAAGTCCACACGTCTGTGCCATCGGACAAGTCCTCTTCATTTTCGGAGAAATCGTGCCAATTGGATGAGCTTCCTGGATCTTTGTCAGGTGACTCATCAAAGAGATATCCAGGGAGATCGATGTCTTCATGGACTTGAGATGTTGAGGCTTGGTCAGTATATTGACTTTTAAGCCTTTGTGTCAACTGTCTCAAGGGAGTGTCAGGATCATACCCTAACCCGTGTGGAGACTTTTCTACATAGCCGTAGAGTCTCCAATCTTCCAGCTGGCTTTTGGTCAAGACGGGCCCCAATGGCGTGAGAATACCGCGTCCTTCTCCCAAACCGACTGGGTTTTGAGCGTCATAGCCCATTTTCTTCATAATAGCTTGCGCCACAGAACTGTATAAGGATAGTTGAGGCGTACCTTTATTTTGGAAAGGTTCAAGCATGGAGTTTGATGAAGAAGCATCCGATCTATGGAAGAAGATCGGCTTTTCCTTTGCTGAAGTTGCTGGAACAACGAAGGAAGCTGACGTAGGATCTTCTATGTCAGAAGTTGTTCTCCATTGGAGTAAGAGCAGGCTGAACTTGCTGAGTGTCAGCTTGGCTTGACGATGTGTCGTCTTCTGGCTCTGAATCCGAGTCCGTGTCTTGCATGATAGACACGAAAGAGACAACAAATTTGCCCCCAGGCTTTTGTTTTGCCTTCTTCACTTTAGTTGTGATGACCAAAGGCTTTGAAGATTTGAGGGAGATGATGAAGGGAGTTTGCATGCTCTCTTCAGATTTACCGGATGGTTTGTTTTCTTCCGGTGATTGTTGAGGAGCTTTGCCTTTATCTTTCTGGAGATTTTCGGCAAAGGATGCTGTATGCTTCTCCTCTTCTTCTTTTTCACCTTCATACATCTGTGAGTCTGCGAAGTGGACTTCTTTACCTTTGAAGGGTTTTCTGTCCGCGAAGACTCGATGTATCATGCCGTCGTCGCCAACAAACTTGATGCATTGATGTAGAGTTGAAGGGACAACACCATTCTCATGGATCCAAGGGCGTCCGAGAAGGATGTTGTAGCATGAAGGGGTCTTTATTGCATACATTGTGACCTCAGAGATAAGATCACCGATCTGCAACTTGAACCTGATTTTACCGATAGGCCTTTGAGTACTCCCATCGTATCCAAAGATAGATACAGATGTGTGGCTCAGTTTGCTGGGTGGGATGCCCAACTCTTCAAGAGCCGATGTGGAGATGAGGTTGAGTGCAGAACCTGGGTCGATCTGCACTCTATGCATAGGCATTTCCTTGATATACCCTGTGAAGTACAGGGGTCGGTTATGCCTGGTTTCGCCAAGTAGGAGGTCATCCTTTGTGAAGGCGATGGTTGCACTGGCTGCTTTTTTAATCGAGAGGCATTCAATGCATGATCCCTCAGTTTTCTTCTTTTCTCCCTTTGAGGAGGCTTCTGAGTTTTTGACCCGGTAATCCATTTCAATTTGGAGGACTTGCGGGGCATGTTTGTCGACATCCTCATTCAGCTTTTGTAATTCCGAAATGAGATTATCACGAGTGTGCGGAGACATTCGCAACAAATTTAGGATGTGCAGACGTGCAGGTATGTGCTTGAAGTGTTCAATCAAGTCATACTTGAAAGCCTCCTTAGGGCCTGCATGTTCATCATTGTTTCCACTAGGGGCACTTACAACATCTTTTCCCGAAGGATTTACATATGTAAAGGAAGATTGGTTGTAATTTTTGTGGTAGTCCCGGCCAGAGCGGGTGCCTCTACCAACTTCGAGAGCTTCTTGAGAAGGGTCTTCGTTTGGAAGATTGTCTTCAGGATCAAGAGGCTGTCGTTTTTCATTTGCTGAGGATGCATCAGCAGCAGAGTTACCATCCTCAGTGATTGTGTTGCATGGAGCATTTTTCGGGAACAAGTCCTGAACAGCATCCAGCAATCTTTCTTCTTCGTTGACTAATTCATCGTCCCAAGCATCAATGGCTGGGAATTCTTCAGTCAGGAAGGGTGTGAACTTTGAAGTCACAGTCTCAGGAGAAGAAACCTGAGAGGGTGTCATCTCAGTGAAAGTCACGTGAGACGAGGTGGCTCCAGAAGATATATTGCTAGGCGTCGCCGAAGTGTAAGTGCTCTCATCAGACGATGCTTCGGAAGAGCTATAATCCCGAATTATCACATTACAGGAAGCTCTGACGGGAGACGTTGCCTGATCGGAGTCAGACTCATCCTCGGATGTAAGAGGATCGTCTATCCAGCAATTTTCTCCATTTTCAGGAGTTAAGGGAGGATGTACCTGGTGGTCTTCAGGGACTTCAGGCTCTGGATTGCGAGGAGGCTCGTTGACGCGTTCTTGCTCTTGTTCTAGAGCGAGTCGCTGCAAGATCCTTGCATATTCTTCAAGATCAGGCATGGGAGCCGGATCTTCTTCTTCATCAACTCTTTGTGGCTCAACATGGTTGATTCCCACTGGAGTAATGAGAGGTGCTGGGTCAGCAGCATTTTCTTGTACAGCTTCTTGGTCTTCTTCATCATCAGACCAGGATCCTTGTGGCTGTAGGGGGTTATACCAGATTACTGGCATAAGATGAGACTCAGGAACCCATTCTTCATCGGAGAGATATTCTCCTGTTTCAAGGGATTCCTCCCACTCATCTGTGTAGTTGGATTCGAATCCATCATCGGTGTCGCTGGATTCGTATCCATCAATGGAGAATCCAACTACCGAATTGCAAGAGTATGATGCCTCCTGCATGGCTTCTTTAAATTGAGGTGGCATGAAATCACTGAGAGTGAATTTCCTTACCCCCTTTGAAGTCTCTGGAAGGGATGTTTTTGTTACCTCCAGTGAAGCGGTAGAGGAAGCCTCTGCCTTTTCTTTGACCTCTAGTTTTGGCTAGGTCTTCTCTTGCCGTTTGAGCTTGAGGAGATGTTTCCTAGCCTACCTTCGCTGTTGAGCTGTAGGCTTTATTTTCACGACCTCCCAATTTTCATCTTCCAGGAGATCGGGATGTACCCATATCGGTTGTCCGTCTGGTGTCGGGTAAGGAACCGGTTCCTCGGACGTTTCGATTGAGTTTAAAACCTTGAAGGAAGTAGTGATCTTCTTCTTCGGTGATCTTGATGTTTGTCCACATGTCACCATGTTGACGGAGGCAGACCCATAGTTTTTGTCAAAGGTGATGACTCCGTTTTTCCACATCTCATTTATTTTCTCTCTCACAACGAAGCATTGATTGAGAGGATGCGAGATCATCTGGTGGTATGGACAGTACCGAGGATCGTTGGTTTTGCCAACATCACCCGGTCCTTTTGGTTCAGGCAAGGTGAGCTTGCCATTCGCCACAAGAGCCCCGAAGATTTCATCAACATCTTCATCAAACGGGTATTTCTTCTCTACTCGTTCTTTGAAGGCATCAGAGAGTTCAGGTTTCTTACCAACAGCTTTGTTTTCAGCTTTCTTTGGTGGCTGAGGAGCTGACTTGGTCTGCACATTGAGGACCTCTTTTTTCTTCGGTTTTGAGGTCGTAATGGCGGTTGGCTCTTTTCTTGATGATTTCTGACTGTTGAGGTCATTAATCACCGTTTCAGCTTCCATGGAAGCTTCTAGGAGTTCTCCCAGGTTTTTTGATTTGTTGCCGATGATCATGGAGCGGATTCTGGCTCTCATGTTGTTTCGGCAGATGTCGACTAGCGACGCTTGTGGCAATACATCAGAGCATTTGTATGCCATTGCTTTCCACTTGTGAATGAAGTCATATGTTGATTCATTCTCCCCCTGTTTTAGGCTGCACAGCTGAGCCATAGTAGCGGGGTGATCCTCACCTTTGAAGTGAGTCAGGAAGCGTGTCTCTAACATGGCCCAGTTTTGGATTGAGTCCTCTGGCAGAGTGGAGTACCAATCGAAGGCCGTACCTTTTAGGGTACTTGCAAAGAGGCGGATCTTGAGTGCATCTTGATCCGCGATAGCTCCCGTCAGGATCTTGAAGTGGATGACGTGCTGTCTGGCTGATCCTTTCCCCGTATATGTTTGGAGAGTAGGATGCTTGAATTTGGTGGGGAACGGGACCGAGTCCATCCATAAGGGATATGGTGGCTTGATCCCATGCTCTTTGAGTATATCCTCTTCTTTTGCTTTGGCGAGGATACCGTCTACGTCCTTTTTGGTAAGGGCGCGTGACTCATTTTCTTCTCTATTTACCTCGTCGTCTTGATGATTCGGAGGAGGTTCATTGTTCGCCTGATTTTGGAAGGCGAGGAGAAGGTTTTCCATCAGAGTTTCAATCCTCTGCTGGCCCTGTTCCAACTGCTGGATGCGGGTGATCGCATCTTCTGGAGGTGGATTGCGGGGTGGTGGCTCAGAATTTATAGCCAAGACATTCATCCTTCGTGATTCGAACGAAGAAACTGTCCTGGTGACTGAGCTGGGGCTCATTCTTTTTGAAGAGGAGCTTGAGGAAGGATCACTCTGCTGTCCTTTGCTTGAAGGAGCAGGGGATTCTTCTGAATGTCTTCTTGTCCTAGAGACGCTGCGGGTCATCGGACGTCGGACATGGATTTTTGTTGCTGATTTTTGGCGCCTTCTGGTTTTTCCAACCATATGGACGGCAGCAACTTGGTTGGGTCTTTCTTTTTCGACCCATTTAGGAGAGACTTGAAGTGTAGGAGGCTGGGTCCTTTGCTTCTCTAGTCTCTTTTGCCGGTATGACGCGTGGCGGCGTATACGACGAGCAATTTGAGCTTCGGTCAGCTCTGACTGGGCTTTGACGATGAAGGATGTGCTCCCTCGGGAGCAGCAGCCGAGCCTGTCTTCTTTGTAGCTGGGCAAGGACAGGATGCGAACCCTGTCCTTCGCCTGTTGCAGCGAAGCTTTGAATTTTTGAAGTTCGGCCCCTGTAGAGATGAAGGGTCGAACTGCAGGTTTGTAGGCCTTAGCAGATGCTTGTGAGGCTTTGTGATGCATGACTTGATTTTGGGCTTATAGAAACAAGCCGGCTCATGCTGGGATGACTTAGAAGTCAGGTTGGAGATGGGTCTCTCCTCTTTCATGTAAGCAAGAGGATAGAACTGGTTCTCTTTGAGTGGGGCCAGGAATGCTGGCTTAGTGGATGTCTGGGACCTTCTCTGTTTTGGTGAAGGTCTTGGGGACCAAGTCTTGGGGTAGACCTGGTTGTTTGCTGGTCGAGGCTTCGTGGGGCTGCCACGGGCTTCAGGCCTTCTGGTGCTCGCCTTTGGTGTCACGGTAGTGACACGTTGAGTGGCGAGTTTCTGCTTCTTGGAGGGAGCAGTTTGTTCCTCAGGAAGTGGGAATGGTCCCAGCGTCCCAAAGACGATAGTCCGGGGAGTCGAGGTCGACCCGGAGTTCAGAGAGTTGCCGAGGGAGTTGACACTTCGGCAGCTGATGGGGCGCTTGTAGGTGCGCGTGGTTTGCTTCTGTTGAAGCATGAGTTGGTGCTTGTTTTCGTCGAAAGTAATGGTTAGTGAAGCTGCCATCGTTAGTTTTCAAAAATTTCTGAAACAAGACCACACCCATTAGTAATCACAAGAATATAATGATCATAAATGGGAAGTTCTATGGTTTCGTCTTTTCAAATTGCTCGAGGTAGATGACCCAAGCAATATGAGGAAGGCAAAATGCCATAGAAGGTACAATTGTTCTGATCGCAGGTATGGTAAGCCCGGAATGGGCATCCCAGTGACTGCTAGAAGCAATTGTGAACTTAAATTCGACTTATCGAGAAGCAGAGCTTGCTCGAGGTAAGAAGAATATAAAGTTGGAGTTACAGATGTGCCGGTCGCAATACAGTAGACCCTGGAAGGGCGTACTAGTACCGCTAGACACAAATGTTTTGAGACCGCATCCATGAGATGAGATTCTCTGTTTTGAAAGGTCAAGATTGGATTCATCAAAGAGAGCAGATGGTATTCCGATCTGAACACGGGCTCAGCGATTTCCGCGAGCGCCAGTGCTCAGAAAGAAATGAACCATAATTTCTCGGATCTGAATCTAAAGATGACGAGTTTTTTTTTTTTTTGAAAAGTCAATATCGGGTTCATCAAAGAGAGCAAAAGGCATTCCATTCTGAACACGGTCTCAACGATTTCCATGAGCGCCAGTGCTCAGAAAGGAGAAGACCAAGATTTCTCCAATCTAAACCCAAAATGACGGATGTTTTTTTTTTTTTGAAGAATTTTTTTTTAAAGATTTTTTTTTAAAAAAAAAATCTTTTTTTTTATTTTTTTTTATTTTAAGAAATTTTTTTTTGAAAAAAATTTATTTTTATTTTTTTATTTTAAAATTTTTATTTTTATTTTTTTAAATTTTTTTTTATTTATTTAAAAGACGAGAGAGTACACATAGGCCTCCTAACCCGGTCTTATGAAATCTTGATTGATAGAATTGCCCCCAGGTAGGGTAGGATTACTTAATGAACCCGTTTGGCGGACCCTTGCCTAGAACAGTCAAGCTGTCTCCACACTCTGGACAAGGCTTTTCTTTGAATCAACCATGATCAAAGAACACAGTTGGTTTAACCTTAGTGGTCTATGTCTTTTTATATTATTTTTTTTTATTTTTATGAACTCATCGAAGAGAAACAATGGCCCAAAACCTTAGTCGAACAGGCTCGACATTTCTGCAAGCACGATGAACGATAGGAACGGATCAAGGTTTCTCAATTTTGAATCCAAATTGAGAAATCTAAAAAAATTTTTTTTTATACTTTTTTATATATATATATATTTTAGATTTTTAATGAACTCATCGAAGAGAAACAATGGCCCAACCCCCGATCCGAACACGGTCTCAACGATTTCCGTGAGCGCCAGTGCCCAGAAGGGAGAGGATCAAAGTTTCTCAATTTTGAATCCAAAAATGAAAAATCTGATTTTTTGTTTTTTGTTTAAATTTTTTTTTTTGAAAAGAGAAACAGTGGAAATAAATTCAAAGAATTAGAAATTTCCAAACAATAAATCTCATCTCATTTTTTTTTTAGATTTTTAATGAACTCAACGAAGAGAAACAATGGCCCAATCCCCGATCCGAACACGGTCTCAACGATTTCCGTGAGCGCCAGTGCCCAGAAGGGAGAGGAACAAAGTTTCTCAATTTTGAATCCAAAATGAAAAATCTGATTTTTTTTTGTTTTTTTTTTTTAAATTTTTTTTTGAAAAGAGAAAGAGTGGAAATAAATTCAAAGAATTAGAAATTTCCAAACAATAAATCTCATCTCATTTTTTAGATGCGGAATTCAACATAGGCCACCAATTATAAAGTAGCCAAGGAATCGAGAAAAGAAATATAAGCATAGAGCAAAATATATGATATGCAAATATTTCATTTCTAGCATCGTGTTCTCAAATAAACGGGTCCCACCGGGTGAGCCAGCTTGATGGACCGTGCCCCGAATGCTCGGGTTCCTACCGAGGTCGGCGGACGTGGGAGTCCGTTTGGTTCCGACCCTTTCGTAACCGGGGGGCAAGGGGCGTGCATCAACATTTCTTTTTTTGTGGGTGTGCCAGATTTTCTATTTTTACTTGGAATTACAAGTGGTGATCCGGAGATCAACCTTCGCAAGTAAAAAGGAAATCAACTTCTTTCAAGTTTTCCATTGCACATATATTTAAGAAAAGAGACATTTTCTTGATTTGCCGTGAAGGGCGATTTTTTTGGCATTTATAGCCGATTTTGGCGTTTATAGCCGATTTTTTTGGCGTTTATAGCCGATTTTGGCGTTTATAGCCGATTTACAATCCTTATCAATAATGAAAGACAAGAATTGTGATTTTTGTCTCTTTTGAAAAAAATACAAACTACAATGAAAAGCAAGAAAAGGAGGATCTAACTTCTCAGGAGATTGTGGGGGACCCGTTTAGATTGACGGTCGCAAGCCATATGTGGGCTTCGCCATCATCCATGCAGATGAGAACAGAGGATGCTATTGATTCGCTTGGCTTGGCTATAACCTCAGGTTTTTAGAAGACAAAGACCAAAAGGAGGTCCTATATCCAATAAAAAGCCGAGTAGACGGGCTGAAAAGCCACATCTAAGCCATTGGAGGCAGGAGGAGAAGGCAAGGACCTTGGGGGGGGGGGGGTACCCCCCAAGGGACTTTTGTCACCTTGTTGCGGTGGCTGGTGTAGAACTTCCGCAGAGTTTTCTCTCTTTTTCCTTTCTCTGGATTTCGGTCTGTGTGTTTGTGCTTTTTTTCTCTGATGTTTTTTCTTCTTGGAGAGCTCTCCTATTTATAGGCTTTTAGGTAGCCATTTAGGAGAGTTTATGAGCCTTGATTGTCATAAAGCTGCATAATGGGAGGAGTTACAAAATTGAATTGTTTATTTTGTAACTCCTTTTTCTTGGCTTCTGATTGGCCGGAGGAGATTGAGGGCATTTAATCGCCTTTAATCGCCATGATGGGAGGAGTTTTATGGGTTAAATGCCATGAATCTCTTGACTTGTAACTCCCGAATGCTTGCTTCTGATTGGGCCGTCCAAAGAAATGGATTAATGACTGTAATAAAGCTAGTCAATTAATCGCATTAAGTGGTCGCCGAGCAGCTGAAGAGTCGCGGGCCGTGCCACGTCTTTTGGGATTCTTCTGTCGATGATCATCGATGGATCTTCATGTAGATCGACATCAGATGATCATGTAATTTCAGGTGTTTGTTGCCAACAGCGGGTCGGTGCCATCTGTCCTGTCGATTTCTCGATCGGTCGGGTAGAAAGCACACTTTTTTTGGTTGACCGGGTGGCGATCAATATTGTTTTCGATACTCTTGATGATTTACCCGTGTTTTGGACGGATGTCAGAGGACTTGGTGTCTCAAAAGCATGAATTTTGGAAAGTACCAGAGGCTGGGCTCTTCGAATCGCGAAAAAATGGCGAAAACCGGGGTTTCCGGGGCCTTCCCGGCGACCCCGGGTTCCAAGGTCGCCGGCGACCCTGGCCCAGGGTCGCAGGGGTCTGCGACCCTGGGGGGTTTTCCCCCTTTCGTGTCCCGTTTTGTGTTTGTTTTTGCTGTTTTTCGATTCTTTTTTCTCCTGTACTTTTCCTTGACATTTTGACCATTTATTGGCCTGATTTCTTTGTAGGAAACCTGATGAGAATCCTTGCATTTTATTTTGCAAAGTTTCCAATTTCCTGAGAAAGCTGAAGACTTTGTCGGGCAGAACTACCGATTTTCCGTCAGAAGCTGAAACTGGGTCAAACGATGTCGGAATGACCTGAAATTTGGTGTGAAGCCTGCTGAGCAATAAATAAGACCAACCATAGGTTTTTGTTTGAGTTTTGAAGCCGTTTGGGGTCCTATCACCAGTAGACTTGCTTTTTGTCGCGATGAAGATGTCGCGGTTTGATGTGCGGTCAACCGGTGTCCGATTGACTTGAAATTTGACAGGGAACCTATTGGAGTCATTTTAAGATGATCCATAGGCTCTGTCTTGGAAACCATGGTGCCAGAGAGCTTTGCCGCCGAGAGCTCCTTTTCAGCTGTCGGAGAAGCGAAGTTAGGCCAAATGATTTTGAAATGGCCCGAAACTTCTTGTGTACTCCTCTTTTGGCTGTCTGGAAGAATCTTGCAGTTTTTGTTTGATTCTGACAAGATTTGATTTTTGGAAGCAGCATTGCCTATTTATGGCAGGTTGCGACTTCATGTAGCTCTTTGGATCTTGATGAGGCAAAGTGACATTTTTGGTGTCAACAGATGGTCTTCGTTGATGGATCCTCAAACTTCAAAAGGGCTGGTGCCAGCATAGTCCTCCAATCTCCAGAGGGCTTGGTTATCGAACAAGCCTTAACACTTGGCTTTAAGGCGTCCAATAACGAAGCTGAGTAGGCTTAACAGTGCCAAAAGCCTGGGGGCACGACAATTGGTGGTCTTCAGTGGCTCTCAATTGGTGACGAACCAGTTGAATGGAGACTACCAAGATCGGGACGAAAGGATGGCAACCTACCTAGCTCATACAAAGCAGCTCCTTTCTCAGTTCGAGAAAGTTGAAGTCAAACAGGTCGGCAAAGATTCTAATTCTCATGCCGATGCCCTTGCCAACCTGACCTCTGCTGTTGAGGCTGGAAGAAAAAAAATTGTCGAAGTGGAGACGTTGGAAAAACCAAGTGTAGAGCCTCAGCCGCCTCGGCAGTTTTTGTGTGTTGATCTCAATCCGAGTTGGATGGACCCAATCTTTTCCTATCTTAGAGATGATCAACTTCCTGAAGACAAGAATGAGGCTCACAAAATCAGGTTGAAAGCAGCTCGGTTTTGGTTATCTTCAGACGACAAGCTTTACAAGAAGTCCTATTCCAGTCCTTACCTCCAGTGTGTTCACCCAAGCAAGGTTGAAGACTTCCTTTATGAAATTCATGAAGGAATGTGCAGAAGCTGTCACGCCCCAAAATCGGGATCCTGAAGTGATCCGATCTCGGGGAGCGTGAATTTGGAGTTAATTAAAATTTTTTGATTTTCCCAAGATCTTTGTGTATGAGGACAACAAAATTCCATCACAACTTGAATATTTTGTGGAAGCTGAATAAGTGTTTCGACTCGAAGTCCGTGGCCATCGGATTCCGTGTTGCACTAAAAGGAAAAAGGCTAATAAAAGCCATCCAAACAAAACCAACTAAACAAATAAAATCCCTAATTATATTACGAACTCTGGCACCAAACTTGACATCTAAATGACATCAATGTGCAGCCATTCATGTCCAGCCGGCAGCTCAACCACCTCCTCCGCTCAAACCATCGAAAGGGCAAAGAAGTCGAGATCTGGCACCAAACAAAAAGGGTCAGACACGATGGTTTGGCAAGCAAGTAAACAAATAATAGGATGATAGAAGTTCATGAAATATTATGAAATAATTGTAAATACATTTAAAGTTCTAAACAATAGTAGCGATGAAATAAAGGAACAATTTCTAAAAACATTAACCATTTCAAAGGATATAATAAATCGAATAAAATGATAACAATCAAGTAAGAACAATGGCAAATCTCAATGAAATATGACGAAGTGAATAAAACAATGGCGGCAATCAAATAAATCAATGACAATCAAATAAATCAATGGCAATCGAGAAAAACATTGGCAATCCACATAGGCTATATCCTCCTATTATCGAAGTAACAAGAGCACTCAATTAATAACATACTACAAAAGTACTCAATCAATACGTACTTCATCACCGAAGTAATGAGAGTACTTGATCAATTCCAACCATGCAAAATGGGAGGAAGATCTAACCGTAGCCATGGCCGGAAAACAATCACTCAATAGAGTCCAAACTGCAATTGGCAATAAATTTAAGAACTCCAAGTCGGGTGATCAATCCAACAAGGATCCCAAGGTTAGTGGTGCCAGACAAACTCATAAGTCGATACGATCAAATCATTTCAATGCATTTTCATCGATAAAAACAACTACTCTGAACAATTTGCAAAAGAACAATATCACTCGATTCAAACGAGTAGTTTTTATTGATATTTCAAAACGTGGTGAACCACTCATTTCATTTAAAATCAATTTGTAGAAAATATAGAAATTTCTCTATCATAGTATGAAGTGATGTATAGTGATTGAATAGCTTACTAAAGTCGTCTCGATACACACTTAATCCCTTAAATGTTGATTTATAAGAAGAGAGTTTGGTACCACTGAAGATCCCCAACATTTAAAGTTATAAAGTGTACATTAAGATCTATAAGAATACCCTGGTAATTACCAACATCAAGTTGTTCACTTATTAAAATTTCTGAGTGAAGTTCAGTCACCCTTCAGCTGGCTGTCGGTTAACCGACATGCTGACCGACAGCTAGCCGAACACAGGATCAGGAGAAAGGACATCTTCTGGAATTGTAACTGAAAAGGGGGTCGGCCAGGGTTTGGTTAGCTGACACTTCTATATCAAAAAACTGCAGCTCTCGGGAAAAGGAACCGAGAGGAATCGAGCAAGTTCGGTTACTTGTCGGTTAACCGACAGCTGACTGAGATTGCTGCGGGGGTAAATTTCTAAAGCTGTTCGACTCCTTCCTTTTTCGGAATATTTCTCATTTCCAATCATGAGTTTCCTGCAATAAAATGAGCTAAAAGCTCCTCCATTTCACCAATCTATTGTTGGAATTTGAGATGACTTGAGTAGTCTTTGACGAATTGAAGAAGATAGTATCTCAAGTATTGATTTGAGTTGGAATTATTGTCAACACATTGTCACAAGCATGATGATAATAGGCTAGTGTTGATAGAGCTGAAAAGAAGAATCAGAATTGAAACAGTCAGGAATTCAGAATTCCTGAACCAGAGCACGCGGTCGACCGAGCACCCCATGCGGTCGACCGAGCAAAGAGAAACCTGCAGAAACAGATTCAGGCACCTCTCAGTTATTTTCATGACACAGTGTGTCTTCGGTCGACCGGGACCCCAGGATGTCGACCGAGCTCGATAGTTGTCTAACTCCAGACTGTGTATGATGTCGACCGAACAGGCAAGGAGGTCGACCGAGCACGGGAACCAGAGTTGCGCAGAATTAGAAGTTGTGCACGAAAATTCAGCATTCTTTTCTAATTTGTTTGGGACTCTTTCTAAACGAATTGTAGCCTATTTTGAACACAATTAAGGGTTACTATAACCTATATAAAGGCATGTTTGGTTCGTTCTTAATTACACCAGAAAGAGAAGAATAGAGAAGAGTTTTAGAGAGTTCTTGAGAGAAAGAAGAAGCTGCTGGTGTGTGTTGCTGTGTGCTGATGTGGTGACGTTTTCTACAGCAACTGTGGACGAGATTATGCTCTAGAAGATGGTGATTCGTCCATGAGTTAAGTGTCTCTCTTTTATGCTTTAGATTTCAATTTGTAAGGGATTGAGAGAGAGAGAATTGTAGAGGGGAAGGGCTGTAGACAGAGTTTGATCTTCTATTCTGTTTTTACATCAAGTTGGTGCTTGGTGTTTGGGGTTTGGTGATCCTATTTGTGGGTGCAGATAAATTGTAAGGGGAGTCGGTGCTTCCTAGATAGTTGGTGCTATCTGAAACTAAGGGTTGGTGCTCTTTGTCGTTGGTGCGACTAAATATATTCAGACCTGTACCGGATTGGTGTTCGGAAGGTCTTGATCCGTGGACGTAGCCTTTTGGTGAACCACGTTAAATCTGGTGTCATTGTGTGGTTTGACTTGTTTTGTTGTTGAATTGGACCTGTTTTTAGAAATCACTGATTCACCCCCCCCCCCTCTCAGTGATCGCGATATCCAACAATTGGTATCAGAGCGAGGCTCCCTTGATCAGTTTAATACACTAAGGGTGATCTCTTGTCAAATCACATGGCAGTCAATACAGGGAATATGAAAGCACCTCTATTTGATGGTTCTAATTACTCTTTTTGGAAGATTAGGATGCAAGCCTTCATCAAATCTCTTGGCTATGATGTTTGGGAAGCTGTCAGAGCCGGTTACAATGCTGCTACCGTACCCAATGATACTGCATCGAAGAAGTTGGCAGACAACGACTCCAAGGCGCAGAATGCACTCTTTAGTGGCCTTGTGGACAGCGAGCTTGTCAAAGTAATTGCATGCAAAACAACCAAGGAAATTTGGGACAAGTTGCAAAGCATACATGAAGGTGATGAGAAGATTAAAGAAGCCAAATTGCAAACTCATCGCTCTCAATTCGAGTCTCTTCGCATGGAGGAAAGCGAGAATGTTGACTCGTATATGCAACGAGCGAATGAAGTCACGAATGACATTCGTGGACTAGGGGAGGAGATTAAAGAGCCGGTCATCGTCAAAAAGGTTCTAAGATCTCTTCTTCCCCGGTTTGATTCAAAAGTCTCAGCCATCGAAGAAGCCAAAGATCTGAATGCATTTTCCATGGATGAATTACATGGTTCTCTAACTGCCTATGAGATGCGCATAGGAAAGACGTCTTCATCTGATAAAGAAGCGGCCTTCAAAGTTCAGAAAAAGGCAAAAGAGACTGCTGGTTATGATGTTGATTCTGATGATGATGAGCTTGAGGCTCAATTTGTTAGAAAGCTGAAGAAAGGAAGCAATGGCAAGTACAAAGGGAAGCTACCCTTTAAATGCTTCAATTGTGGCGGTGTTGGTCACTTTGCTGCGAAGTGTCCGCTAAAAGAAGACAATGATAATGACTCTTATGCTGAAAAGAGTAAAGGAAAGAGAAATTTCAGAAAAAGGGGCAAAGCTAAAAACTTTCTATGTCAACAAGATGACAGCACGTCTGAAATCTTCAGACGATGATGAATCAACCGAAGCTCTCTTCATGGTCACTGTTGAAGAAGAAGAAGAGCTAGATCCGGAAGAGGATAAGGAGGCTGAAGTCAATCTTGAAGAGGAACTCATAGCCGCACTTGAGGAGCTTAGCGTGGAACGCAAATCAAGTAAGAAAAATCTGAAACTTCTCCATGAATCTGAAAGTTCTATTATTGCTTTGAAAACTCAAGTAGAAGAATATAAAAGAATGGTAGAAGTCCTTGAAAACCAAATAAGTATAAAAAAGGAAGAGGCTATGAAACTTGAAACTGAGATCGCTAGAGCAAAGGCTGAAAATTTGGAAAATAGCAAAAAACTCAAAGCGCTCCAAGCAATTGAAGGGACTATGAAACTCGATGAACTACTGAAAGTTCAAAGACCTGCCCACTTCAGATTTGGTCTAGGATTTGAGAAAGGTGAATCCTCTATGATTGCACCTCCTGAAAAGAAAGAGTTTGTGAAGCAAGTCACTGCACCTTCTAACTCTATAAAGCCCACTCAACCTAGAAAGGAGTCCATTCCTGTTAGAAAGGTAATGAAGACTAACCAGCCACAAAGAAGATACAAATTCTATGGTTATTGCTTTCATTGTAATATGTTTGGACATAAAAGAGCTGATTGTAGATTCTATGTTAGAAACAGCCCACTTGTGACTAGGAACCCTTTTTCAATCCTAAACAGCCACAAAATTGAGTGCTATATATGTCATAATTATGGACACTTGGCTAGGGATTGTAGGTTGCCTATAGCTAACCAATTTCAGGTTGAAAAGAAACCCAAGTTAGTCAAGGCTTGGAGAGCAAAGCAAAGTGCAGAAAGTCCCAAAGAATCTCTCATTGTGCAAATGGCATTCAATGCACAAAAGAAGGCAGCACCATGGGTCCTTGATAGTGGTTGTTCAAGCCATATGACTGGTGATAAAGAGAAATTCATCAAATTACAGCACTATGAAGGCGGTTCAGTGAAGTTTGGCAACAATGATGGTGCCAAAATCTGCGGAAAAGGTGTTATTCAGCTTATGGCAAACAAGATCAGATCGGAAGAAGTCTTATATGTGTCTGGATTGAGACACAACCTGCTTAGTGTGAGCCAGATCTGTGACAAGGGTCACGAAGTTATCTTCACAAAGAATGGGTTTGCCATCAAGAAGAGTAGCAACGGCAAAACAGTGGCAATTGGATCAAGAACTGCTGGAAATCTCTATACATTGTCAGATGGAGCTGAAAAGACCTGCTTGATGAGTCGGACTAGAGGAAAGTTGGTTGTGGCACAAACGCCTTGGGCATCTAAGCTTTGATAACATGTCAAAGATTTGCAAGTCAAAGGCTGTAAGAGGCATGTCTACAGTTGAAAAGCCTTCCAATCCCATTTGCGACTCTTGCCAAAAGGGAAAGCAAACGAGGGTTATGTTCAAGTCAAAGGAGCATCATTCCAAGAAACCTCTTGAGCTAGTGCACACTGATCTCTGTGGACCGATGCGAACTCAAAGCACCAATGGAGATAAGTATTTCATGTTATGCATTGATGATTATACTCGTATGACATGGGTATTGTTTCTTAAGCATAAGCATCAAGCACTTGATCGTTTTAAAGTGTTTAAAGCACAGGTTGAAAATCAATTGGAAAAACGGATCAAGATTTTAAGGTCTGATCGTGGAGGCGAGTTCACATCTGAAGAGTTCACTAAATATTGTGAACATCATGGCATTCAAAGACAGTACTCAGCCCCTAGAACTCCACAGCAAAATGGAGTTGTGGAACGGAAGAATCGCACCGTACAAGAGATGGCTCGTACGATGCTAAGTGAAAGCAAGATGGCTGACAAGTATTGGAAAGAGGCAATTCATACGGCTGTATACATTCAAAATCGATGCTTGATCAGGCCACATGAAGTCAAAACTCCCTATGAGCTATGGTTTGGAAGAAAAGCAACAGTCAAGCACTTCAAAGTCTTCGGCAGCAAGTGTTACATCAAGCGGCTCGAACAAAATCCGGGCAAATTTGAAGAAAGAGCTAACGAAGGTATATTTCTGGGTTACTCCTCTACTAGCAAGGCATATAGGCGTCTTAACAAAAGAACCAGAAAAATCATAGAAAGTGCTGATGTGAGAATAGATGAGAATATTGAACCAAAGAATGCAACTCATAATGACAGTCCAGTTTATGAGGACTCGAGTGAGATTGATGATGAGATGGCTGAATCTAATGATTCTGAGAAATCAAAGGATGACTCAGAAGATACTACACCTAAGAAGCACAGCACTTGGGTAGAGCAACACCCTAAGGATCAAATCATTGGAGATCCTAAGGCAGGCGTTCAAACTAGACAAAGTGTAGTTAGCAATTACTCACTTGTGTCCACCATTGAACCCAAGACTGTGGCTGAAGCCAGTCTCGATGAAAGTTGGTTGAAATCTATGCATGAGGAGTTGGAGCAAATTGAGAAGAACTCCACATGGGAACTTGTTCCTAGACCTACCGATAAGAATGTTATTGGTACTAAATGGGTCTTTCGGAATAAGCTGAATGAAGATGGTCAGGTCATACGAAACAAAGCAAGGTTGGTTTGTAAAGGCTATGCTCAAGTTGAAGGCATAGATTTTGAAGAGACCTTTGCACCGGTGGCTCGTCTGGAAGCTATTCGTATGTTTCTTGCATTGGCAGCATACAAAACCTTCAAGGTATTTCAGATGGACATAAAGTCAGCTTTCTTGAATGGTGTACTTGAAGAAGAGGTCTACATTGAGCAACCTGATGGTTTTCTCATCAGCAAAAATTCAGATCTAGTGTGCAAGTTGAAAAAGGCTCTTTATGGACTGAAACAAGCGCCAAGGGCATGGTATGCAAGGCTGGATCTCTATCTCCGCAAGATCGGTTTTGGAAAAGGAATGGTTGATAGCAATCTTTATGTCAAAACTGAGTTAAGCAAACAGCTGGTTGTCATTGTTTATGTTGATGACATAATCTTTGGTGGCAATGATGAGGAGATGTGCAGGAATTTTGCTGAAGAGATGAAGAAAGAATTTGAAATGTCAATGCTTGGAGAACTAAAGTTCTTCCTTGGTTTACAAGTTCAGCAGCTGAAACACTGGTATTTTCATATCACAAATGAAGTACATTAAGGAAATGCTGAAACGGTTCAATATGGAAGACAGCAAGCCAGTGAGCACACCAATGTCAACGAACACGAAGCTTAGCAAAGATGATAAGGCCTCGTCCGTTGATCATACCACCTATCGCTCTATGATAGGAAGCTTGCTCTACTTGACTGCTACAAGACCAGATCTTCTACAAGCAGTATGTATGGTTGCACGTTTTCAAGCAGCACCAACTGAAACGCACCTTACAGCAGTGAAAAGAATCTTTCGATATCTGAAAGGTACTATGGAGCTTGGTATCTGGTATCCTAAAGGCAAATCCTTCACTCTTGTTGCATATTCTGATGCCGATTGGGCTGGATGCGTAGATGATCGCAAGAGTACTAGCGGCGGCGCATTTTATCTTGGAGAAAGATTAGTTGCTTGGCATAGTAAGAAGCAAGAGTCAGTATCCCTTTCGACAGCGGAAGCGGAATATATTGCAGCGGCAACTTGTTGTACGCAAGTGTTATGGATGCGGCAAATGCTCTCTGATCTAGGAGTTCCCACAACGGATCCTACGCCGATCCTATGTGACAACACGAGTGCAATTCATATATCTAAGAATCCTGTTCAGCACTCTCGAACAAAGCATGTAGCAATTCGTTATCATTTTCTTAAAGATAAAGTTGCTGATGGAGAGGTCAAGTTGGAATATGTTCCAACAACTGAGCAAGTGGCTGATATTTTCACGAAACCTCTGCCAAAGGAAGTCTTCGAGTATCTCCGGAAAAAGTTAGGAGTTACTCACCCTCCTAAACCGTAGGAGTTGTGCTTAAAAGGGGGAGCAATGCATTCATTGAATATCCTATTCGCTCCTCGGTTTGGTCCCTTTGGACTTGTTGTCAAAGGGGGAGAGATGTTATGCTATGATAGCAAGGAGAGATGTTATGCTATGAAAGCTAGGGGGAGATTGTTGACAGTGCATGGTTGTTATTTCAAAAGAGAGATGTTATGCTATGAAAGCTAGGGGGAGATTGTTGACAGTGCATGGTTGTTATTTCAGAATTTCAGAATTGGTTCCAAGTGAGTGTTGAAAAGAACTTGGAAGAGCTGCAAGCTGGAGTTGAAAGTGTTGAAGTTCCAATAGTATTGCCAACAATTCCAAAGGGGGAGATTGTTGGAATTTGAGATGACTTGAGTAGTCTTTGACGAATTGAAGAAGATAGTATCTCAAGTATTGATTTGAGTTGGAATTATTGTCAACACATTGTCACAAGCATGATGATAATAGGCTAGTGTTGATAGAGCTGAAAAGAAGAATCAGAATTGAAACAGTCAGGAATTCAGAATTCCTGAAGCAGAGCACGCGGTCGACCGAGCACCCCATGCGGTCGACCGAGCAAAGAGAAACCTGCAGAAACAGATTCAGGCACCTCTCAGTTATTTTCGTGACACAGTGTGTCTTCGGTCGACCGGGACCCCAGGATGTCGACCGAGCTCGATAGTTGTCTAACTCCAGACTGTGTATGATGTCGACCGAACAGGCAAGGAGGTCGACCGAGCACGGGAACCAGAGTTGCGCAGAATTAGAAGTTGTGCACGAAAATTCAGCATTCTTTTCTAATTTGTTTGGGACTCTTTCTAAACGAATTGTAGCCTATTTTGAACACAATTAAGGGTTACTATAACCTATATAAAGGCATGTTTGGTTCGTTCTTAATTACACCAGAAAGAGAAGAATAGAGAAGAGTTTTAGAGAGTTCTTGAGAGAAAGAAGAAGCTGCTGGTGTGTGTTGCTGTGTGCTGATGTGGTGACGTTTTCTACAGCAACTGTGGACGAGATTATGCTCTAGAAGATGGTGATTCGTCCATGAGTTAAGTGTCTCTCTTTTATGCTTTAGATTTCAATTTGTAAGGGATTGAGAGAGAGAGAATTGTAGAGGGGAAGGGCTGTAGACAGAGTTTGATCTTCTATTCTGTTTTTACATCAAGTTGGTGCTTGGTGTTTGGGGTTTGGTGATCCTATCTGTGGGTGCAGATAAATTGTAAGGGGAGTCGGTGCTTCCTAGATAGTTGGTGCTATCTGAAACTAAGGGTTGGGGCGACTAAATATATTCAGACCTGTACCGGATTGGTGTTCGGACGGTCTTGATCCGTGGACGTAGCCTTTTGGTGAACCACGTTAAATCTGGTGTCATTGTGTGGTTTGACTTGTTTTGTTGTTGAATTGGACCTGTTTTTAGAAATCACTGATTCACCCCCCCTCTCAGTGATCGCGATATCCAACATCTATACTTCAAATTCATCACTTCAAATCCATCGATCCAAACATCATTCAATCACTTCACATTTCAACCATTTCATTCATAAAATACTCAATCTAAATGAAACAAGTTTTCAAATCAGAAATCAATGAAATAAAGTAACATATGAGCAAATCTAAAACATGAGTTTGGTAATCTAAACCACAAAACAAGACTAGATTAAACATAATAGGTTCAATAGTAAGAAATTAATGTAAGGAAAATCCACCAAATCATTCATATTGAACAAGAATCATCATATTAGCTGAAATATCTACTTGCCTTGGTCAATATGAAGGTCAAATCACTCTAAGATGGTCTCTAACAAGCCTCTAGCTCCAAATCTACAAAACCCCTAAATAAACCCATAGAAAAGCCCTAAAAATCAATCATTTGTAAATCTCAAAGAAATCCTTTTGCATGTGTGACAAAAACACTCCAAATAGTTTATAAAATAAAGATCTCAAGGAAGAAACATGATTGCTAACCTTGAAAAGCTTGAACCGAGAAGAAGGGCTTGAAGGAGAGGGTTGTCCTTGCTTAAAATCCTTGAAAAAGGTATCTTTGGAAAGCTAAGAGGGAGGAGAAGAAGATTAGGAGATCAATCCCTCACTTATCACTCAAGAAAAAGGCTTACAAGATGAGAGAGAAAATGGTTGGAAGAAAACCCTAGGCTCCTCTCAAGAGTGTTGCAGGAAAATGAAATGAAGGGGATGAAGTGAGTCATCATGGGTTTTAAATGGGTAAGTCGTGGGTACCATCTGGCCTCAACTTCAAGTGGCTGAATCACTGATTTGTGGGTCTCGAACGAAAACGACGAAGAAGACAAAATTGATCAACGAAAAATTTACTTTCCAAAAAGTATATTTTCCCTAATTTTTTAAATTTTCTAAATTTATGCACAGATTTATGTGAAAAGTCATTTTTTCCCCTTTTTCTCGTAAAACGGGATTTCTTAGTATTAAACCCAAATGGTCAAAACATGAAAGTTGTTAAAGTCAATAAAATGAGTCAAAAGGAATACAAATTGGAATTTTTAGAAATCAATAATAAATTCTCACAAAAACACAAATCACACGGGCCGGGTCAAACTAAGGTCAACGGCTCTCAAAGTTCTCCAAAGCTATGAAAAATCTAACCAAACTCACAAACGAAGTCAAACCAAATCTAATCTCACTCAAAAAGCAAATACACAACTAAAACAACACTAAACCCGAAAATTGGGGGTCAGGGTCTTACAGAAGCCACATTGGTGGTCAGTCACTGGCTTACCGAGCTATTAGCCAAGGCTATTGGTTGCCTTACATGCAGAAGGACACTCAATTGGATGCCAAGAAATATGAGAAGTGCCAGAAGTTTTCACACTCCATCCATCAGCCAGCACAGGACCTGAGCTCACTCTCCGGCCCATGCATGGCCCTTTGCCCAGTGGGGCTTGGACATTGTGGGGCCGCTTCACCGAGCTCCAGGGAACAAGAGGTGGCTAATAGTAGCCACCGATTATTTCACCAAGTGGATAGAAACTGAACCGTTGTCCTCCATCACCGAACAGGAGTCAAAAAACTGTGTGGAAGAACATCATCATAAGGTTTGGAGTCCCACGAGCTTTGGTCTCAGACAACGGGACTCAGTTTGACTCCAACTTCTTTAGAAACTTCTGCTAGGAGCTCAACATCAAAAATTACTATTCAACTCTGGCTTACCCACAAAGCAATGGCCAAGCCAAAATTTGGAACAAGGTGGTACTCGACGGACTCAAGAAGAGGCTTGACCGAGCTAAGAGAAGATGGGTGGAAGAACTCCCAAGTGTCCTTTGGGCATATAGGACTACTCCAAGACGCTCCACTTCAGAAACTCCCTTCTACTTGGCCTATGCAATGGAGGCCGTGATCCCACTTGAGATCGGTCTCCCAACCCTAAGGTCAGAGCTCTTTGATCAAGGTGAAAATGAAGTGAATATGGCCCTAGAACTAGACCTAGCCGAGGAGCGAAGGGATGCAACAGCTGTCCGCCTAGCTGCCTACCAGCAACAATTGGCTAAGGGGTATAACTAGAGGGTCAGAGAGAGGAAGTTCTCAATTGGAGAAATGGTCTTAAAGAAGACACTTCTTGGGAATAAGGATCCGAATGAAGGCAAGCTAGCATCGAACTGGCACGATCTGTTCAAGGTGATCTCAGTTGCTAGGCAATCAGCATACCATGGCCATGGAATGCGATCCACCTCAAGAAGTATTATTTCTAAATTTTTCTGTCAAATTCTATTCAAAATCAGTATAAGTTATTCTTTTGGAAGATTACTCTTTGTTGCTTTTGATTCCGCTAAGTTGTAGAACTCGGTAATTACTTACCTAACTGCTATGGAGCATTAGGGAAATAGAGAAAAGCCTTAAATAGTTAAGGCACATACGAAACACTGAGTTAGAGAACTCGGTGGCTACCTCGGTGTTAGGAATAAAATTAAGTTTGGTTACTAAACCAAGTTTAAAGTATTCTATCACTGAGGTAAAAATTTGCAATACCTTGTATTCCTTATAGTTAAATAACTTAATCCAGTTTGTTCTTGATAAGTTCGGTTAATGAACCAAGCTACAGTACGGACAAATTTGGTATTTGGATACGAGTTAATTTTCTTGAGTTAGGGAAGTTAAGATAACTTTAATGTTCGGGATTTCAATTATTGAACCGAACTCTGCAAATTGATCTCCCGAACATACAGAGAGCTCGGTTAAGGAACTGAGATCAAACACATGCAATTTCTGAAGTAACGTTTGGTTGCAAGCGTGGAAAAAGGAAAACCGCAGTTGTATTTGCAAAACGAAAATAAAATGTTCATCATTACATCAAAACAAACCAAAGAGAAACAACAAAGAAGATCTTCAAGCAACGGGCTCGGTGATAGCATCAGCCTTGGTTTGAAGGTGATAGCATCAGCCTCGGTTTGAACGTCTTCAGTCATGGCTGGAGTGTCTTCAGTCGTGGCAGCTTCAGCAAGATTCTTGGCCTCAGTGTACGGAGTGAGGGCAGAGCATGTTCCTGGCTCTGAGCTTTGGTACTCCAGGGGATTCTTGTAAGCAGGGTGCTCCTCAGGGACTCCTACTTCTCTCAGTGTGGCCAGCCACCCGGCTCCCACACTTGATTCCTCACAGCGAGGACCTGAGCCAAATAAATCGTGGTCGCCTCTGCCACCCCTTCATTGAAAGCAGTGTCGGTTTTAGCCTGAAGTTTGGCCTCGAAGTCGTCCTTATGTTTCTCCAGGGAGGCTTCAAATTCGGTTGCCCTCTACTTGGTTTTTCTTCTCTACTTCCAACCTTGCAACCTTTGGGCCGTTCTGTTGTATCCTCTCCAGAGCGACCTGGCACTTTTGCACCATCTGTAGAAGAAACATGCATTAGAAAGCGGTGACCGAAATGGAACACTTGGTAAAATTTAAGAAAGCTTATCGAGATGGCTGATTGCATTGATGACAGGACTAGCCTCACATCGTCGAGCTCCCTGTGCCTTGCCATGTCTTGTGGCAAAGCACAGGGTTGACCAAGTGTAGCAATAATGAGAACATTGCCGGGGACACTGTTCTCTATTGTCATCGGTCTTCCTGGCTCGACCTGGAGGCTCGGTTTCCAAAGAGCCGGCCCGGTGAAATGCGGTGCCGCAACTGCAAAAGGACTCTTCTCGGCAGAGGCTCATTCCTAGGCCTCTTCTCTCTTTGTGCTCCCCTTTGTGAGGTCTTGGCAGTCGTTGGTGAACGCTATCGAACTCTTGAACTTGGACCAGGAGCGGGAGTAGGAGAAGCAGTATCAGGGGACGTGGGGGCATGGGGAGCTTGGCTTCCCAGTGCTAGAGCCCCCAAATCTTGAACCACCATCGGAGGTCGACATCGTGACATGTTCTTTTCTTCCTACGAACTGGATGAAGGACTGGAGGAATGGACAACTTGGTGTTCTTCTTGACCTCGAGGAGGTCTCGGCTCCTACTGAAATTATATTGGTTTCGGCGGACCCAGTGGCCTCCGAGTCGGACCCAGAGTTGGTGGCCTCGGCACCAGAAGCGGTTCGGTGCTCAACGTCGGTTGGGGCCTGTACTGGCTCTGCTCTTTCCGCTTCGGCATGAGCCAGGTGCCCTCCCCGAGGTTGACCGGTTTTCCTCTTAGTAAAGGAATGGTACCTCGATTCATAATTCAAGAGTGACCAGGCGACTCGGTCTTCGTGGCCTCGGTAACTATACACCGACTGTCATGCCTTACCCAACCGACTCGGCAGGCTTCTTTTCTTCTTTGGTGGACGTCTGCACGACAAACATAAAATGTGTCAAGTACCTCAGCAGAGAAGAGGAGAAAAATACGAGGGAAATATAAAGGCTGGGAGGTCGGTGGTTACTCGGTGGGCTCCCGAAGTCACGAGGAGTCTTGTAACTCCTTGCCACTTCGGGCACGATTCCTGCATATTCCCAGTTGCCCGATATGAACAGGCAGTCATCCCCGGTATATCTGTTGGAGTCTTCTAGATCATTGATGATCCACTCCCGGTTTGCCTTAGCTCGGAGATAGTAGGAGTTGTCATTGCAAGATTTGTAGAGGTCATAAACCTCCTCAATATCATGGACGCCGAGGCTAATACCAAGGATTCTATTGAGTTCGGTAACGCCCAATATGATTTTGAAACTGTTCGGTATCAACTGGCAAGGGCAGAGGTGCCATTTCTTAAGACAGCTTCTAAGAAGGGGTGAAGGGGGAATCGAACCCCACCTTCGACTATGGTGACCAGATAAATTGGCATCTAGCCATTAGTAAAGGAATAATTGTCGAAGGGATTTTCCGGGTCATTCAGCCTAATGAGGACATCACCAGGAATCCCGTAATCGGCCCTAAATTTGGCTATGGCCTCTGGGGTTTCTACTATCTGCCTATAGATGCCCATTATCGAAGCTTGAGTTCGAAGGAACTGAAGAAATAAAGAACAAAAAGTCGAAAAGGGGAGAAGGTGAAGGAAGCCCAAAAGTAAAAATAAACAAGATGGGAAGGGAGGACTTACAAACACGAGACGGAAGAGACTGGGCTCAAAGGACACTGAGCTCAGATTTGCAAGAACTTGACCTCGGCGGAACTTCTTTCTTCAACAAACCCTCTCTCTTTTCTAACGAAGGTGAAAGTGAAGAATGAGAGAGACCTCTATATATATAATGGAAAAGAAGTGCCCTTTCGAATTCCGAAGATGCACATGCGGAACGTCGCTTCGAGTACTGTCTACGTCTCTTCAAGGCGGTGTACACCTCTTCAAAATAATTGGACGACCAACCAGGTGGTGACATGTGGTGCCGCCGGTACATCTTCTGCATCGACGAGGTGTGCCATTAACTATCTCGGGCAGATGAAGCGAGGGATCAGATGTCATCAACCGACACCGAGATGAAATACAGTATGAGCTTCAGACCTAATTAATAGTCAAAAGGTTCTCCCATCATAATGCTTAGCTTCCGACCTTAAAGAGTTAGGGAACTCTAAGAAGTCAGAAGCTAGGGGCAGTTGTTTGGGACATTTTCAAGATACCGAGATTATCCTATTTTCGGTAAAAGTACTGGCTAGCATGTCTTGGTCTTGGTCTTATGCATCTCGGCAATAGTGCCAGAATGCTTCCATATTAAGGTCATGCCTGACCTTGGTACCATCTTCAGTTCAGTTCAGTTAACCGAGATGAGCACTGACTCTTAATCAGTTACAACTGTACCTCTATAAAGACTCAACCACACTACAAAACATGTGGAAAGACAAGGACATGCATCGGATAGAGATAAGAAGTTATCCTTACCCGGTGGTTACGTCCACAATCCCTGAAAGAGCGGGATCCACAACTTCCGAGAAATCAGGGTAAGGTCCGATGAGACTCTTCCATTAAGAAATCAGGGTCTACCATTAAGAAACCAGGGTAAGGTCTGATGGGACTCTACCTCCCAAGAACCAAGACAAGAGTCATAGGACTCCCGGCCTATATAAAGAGCTAATCCCAAAAAAAAACCCACCACAATTCTAAATAGGTCATAGATGTGGATAGTGTCCCATAAGATGGTTTTAATACAATATACTGCTGGGAGATTAGAAATCTTAAATCCTATAGCAGGAGCATCGGATTGTTGTTATCCACAATATTCAAAACGCATAAGAGCATCTATGCACAAAGGAGCATCACAGTTTCTAATCTGTAGGGAAATTGGGTCTCTGATTTTGGCGTTGGGATCGCAATGGATTCATAAGCTACTACTTATGTTTTACACCAGTAGTAGATATTTATATTTCTCTCTTTTAAGTTTCACCAACTACTACTTATACTATTGGTCATATGCAATTGAAACTTAAAGCATCCTGATAAGGCTATTTTTGTACAAATCCATGGTTTGACAATCTAGATTGTTGATTTGGGTTGAGAAGTAGTTCAAATTTGAAGATCCTAACCGCCTATTCATTAGCGTTCTTCTAGAATATGTGGGTTTTGGATGGAAGAAGGGAGAAGAAAGGTGGCTGGTTTTGGATAGGAATGAAGGAGAATACAAAATCCTTTCACAACTCACAAGGATATTTTGGTCAATTATCAAATTTATTTTTATGGAGAAAACTTTATTGGAAGAAATATCAAAAACTTTTATACTCTATCAAAATATCCATATGTTCGTATACTTCTTTGAAAATGAGGCAAAAGTTTTATACTTTTTTGAGTTTTACCAAGAAAAAAAGAAGAAGATAGATATACCAAAATACCGGGCCTGTTGGATTTAAAGAAAAGCAAGGGTGTTTTTTTCCCCTAGTTGAAGTATATTTTCTCCCTTTCGGATCTAATTTAGAGAAAAAAAAGTTAATCTCTTCTTAACTTTGCAAATGTAGGAGAAAAGATTGTGTACATCGCTGAGAAGAGATGGAATAATATGGGGAAAATCCTGATATCTTTTGGTGATGCCTCACATCCTTATTATATAGCTCAATATCCCTACTTAACAAGGTTAAAAGTGTTAATTCTATCATATAACACTGTTGTAAATTTTACTACAATACAAGTTAAAGGGTCAGCCTTGAATCTCTGAGTCCCAAGGCCTATTTGATCAAGGCCTAGGCCCATTCAGTCTAGGTTCATAGGTGCCTCTCCACAGCCCCACTCAAGCCCATGATGTGTTGTCCAAAACATCAAGAGACTAGAAAGTAACTGCGTGAACCTCTTTGTTGTGCGACTTAGTCAACCAACTGATTCTTGGAAGAAATAGATTAGAGGATGGTGCAAAGGCAGACATGTTGGCGAAGAACGTGAGATTATCCCGACGTATTTGGTGCACTCATGGAAGACATCATTGTGGGTAATATAAATTGCACTTCTATTAGCATAGTAGAGAGGTCTAGATTGAATAAATGTTGTTCGATTGGTGAGGAAGTCCAGCAATGAGCTGGAGGTCTTGGCTTTGAAACGTTTGGGGCCTTACCCGATGCAGAGTGCTAGTGGGTGGTGTTGTGTATCCGGGGTTTTACCAATGATCGAAAGTAAGGGGGGGTCGGCAGGTTCCTCGTCGTAAGAAAATAAAATAAAAAAATAAATGCTCATGTAAAGTAGAGGACATCGAAGCCAAACAATTTCAAATGTTGTGTCTTTTAGACATATTTACATTGAGTGCTTGGATGTCACGATCTTACCCTCGACCTTGTCTCGGATGGATATTACTTGTTGCTGTGTAGACTTTATTTTTAGATTTGGATTGTAAACCCCTAATTAACTGCTTCCGCTATTTTCTTCTTTCTCTCTAACATAAACTAATGTTATCTGATGAACTGAATTATGCTCTTATTTATTATCCAATATGCTATGGGTGGATGGATTTATTTGGTACCATACTTTATAAATGAAATTATACATGTTATGTTTACACAGGCTTCCAGAAATGTGAAATGAACCCCTTTATTGTGATGGATTGTATGACCTCACATGTGAAATCCTGTGGGAACTAATACATGGGGATAAGTGTACAATGAATTTGTGATTCAAATTCCTATGCGAGCGTGTGCCACCCCTCGGTATCTGTGCAGAAATGTGGAACATGGGGCCAGAGGCGTGACAGTAATGCAATGGGGCTAAGTACTTAATTGCAAAGATGGACTGAAGGTGATTGATAACTTCTTGAATCAACTCCAGATGAGAATCAGTGATGATAATATTATTTACATAAATAGTGAGGGAATCCCTCACATGAATATCACCCTATATATATAGGAAAATATTCATGCGCATCCCCCTCAAAAAATGATACTCATAGGAGTGCCTCTGCAAAGGGCAACGACCCAGGAGTCAATCCAAATGATTAATCTCCTTACTTGGAATGTTATAGGTCTCAATAGGACCTCTATGCACAGTGAAACAAAGAGCAAAATATCTCTTCTTAATTTGTCTTTTAGAATGCAAAGTGAAAGAAATTAACCTCTCTAGCATTAGGAATTCCTTTTGCCAGCAGACTGGATGTGCCATTCAAACAATGCTCTCTGCAACCCTGTCAGAATTTGGCTCTGCTGAAGCCCAATGATTAATGTCAAAATCCTGGAAGAGTCCTCTTAGCATGTCCACTTCAGAGTTTCTCATTTTGACAATTGCTATGATGTCACAGTTTGCTATGGTGCTAGCTCAGTTCAAGATAGACAGCAGCTGTGGAATAACCTCAATCTGATTACATCTCCACCCATGTCTCCTTGGCTTGTCGTTGGTGACTTCTATGCAGTCGATGGGAGCAGGAAAAATCTGGTGGGGCAAAGCCAAACCTGGTTTCCATGGAGAACTTTAATAACTGTTAAGATAGTTGTGCCTTGGAGGACTTACAACTTGAAGGCAATGCTTTCTCTTGGTCTAATTGCTCATCAGGTCCGGCCCGCATTCAATGCAAGCTTGACAGAGCTCTGGTAAATATTCCTTTCCCCCAAACTTCTTCAAAAGTTAAAGGCTGTCTTCTAAACCCGGGAATCTTAGATCATAGCCCAATATTTATTACTACCAACCCTTCAACCATTATCAAGCGTCCTTTCTGTTATTTCAATTCTTCGGCTAGAATCAATGGTTTTTTAATTTGGTAAATGAGGCTTGGAAAATTCATCTCAGGATCTCCAATGTATAAGGTGGTTAATATTCTGTTAAACAGGCCCTTGTTCAATGGCAGAAAGCTTAGCCTACAGCCTCCACTAGAATCAGGCTTGCGAGGGAGGATCTTGGAGATATTCAAAATAAACTAGCTCAACTCCTAAACTGCGAAGCCAATATCCAAGATGAGAAGGCGGCTAGAGACCATCTCCAAAAACAATTGCACATAGAAAAAGCCTTCTAAAACAGAAGTCTAGAGATAGGGACCTCAATCTTGGAAATATGAACACCAAATATAATACTTCTACTCTCTAGTCCAAGTAAGGAAAAGAAGGACTCTCATTACATCCATTAAAGATGCTGAGGGGAAAGTCTACAACCAGCTAGATAAGATCAAAGAAGCTTTTATAAACCACTTTAAGAAAATCCTTGCTCTAAGTCAAGAGGACAGTAGTTTGATTAAAAATCTATTAGGTATAGATGTCACAAGCAGATTCAGGCCTGCTAAAGCTCAATCTCTTTATAGCCCAATTGATCAATCTGAAATTGAAAATGCTATCAAGCAAGCAAGCCCTCCGGGGTGCTATCAAGCAAGCAAGCCCTCCGGGGCTTGATGGTTTCAATGTTCATTTCTTCAAGGTGTGCTGGCCAATAATTGGGGAGGATGTCACATTGGCTATCAAAGACTTCTTCACTCATGAGAAGCTTCTAAAGCAGGTTAAACATACAATCATTGCTTTGATTCCAAAACTGGATGCTTACTCTTCTCCTGTAAATTTTTGACCAATTTCCTTGGCTAATGAACTTTACAAGATCATATCAAGGATACTGATCACTAGACTGAAAAATCACATGGCCAAAATCATAAACCCATGCCAATCGGCATTTATCCCAGGAAGATCCAGCATTGACAACATTATCTTGTGCCATCACTTGGTCAAAGGCTTTCACCTAAATAAAGGAAAACAAAGGATGAGCCTGAAGCTTATGTTGGCATTTGTGATGGGACCCACTTGTGTTTACATGTGGGTGGACCTCACTCATAAAGATACACCCCTCACAAGGAGTCTCATGGTGATATGGATAATGATAGCTTGAGTTTTATCCAACTCTCTATCTCTTTATCATATCTACATTCAAATTCAAATTGAGAGAGATTGATCATAATCATCTCTCAATTCGAATTTAAATAGAGATCTTATCACCCATTAGCCTAAGGGCTATATATAGACATGAGAGATATAGCTTGTAATAACTTTGAAGAATTTATCTTCCTTCCACTAGATCTCCAATTCTCCATCATCATCTTCTGCATCCAGGGTGTCCATCCTTGCCCTTGGATCTTGAAGGAAGAGTGAATCATATGTGACCGATATCTCGTAGACAGTCACAGATCTCCACACCAGTGCCTGATTCAAACCGACGCTGTCCTTATCACGTTTCTAGCAGCCAGCTCTTATAGATCTGTGCTTCCACTACACCAACATCCTTCAGCTTGATATTACAAAGGCCTTTGATAGTGTAAATTGGTCCTTCATTGAAGCCGCAATGCACAGTCTAAACTTCCCTGGATGATTCATTCACTGGATCATGGAATGTGTGATGAGTCCTTCTTTCTCTTTGTTGGTCAATGGCCAATCCTTTGGTTTCTGTAAAAGCACAAGGGGTCTTCATCAAGGCTGCCCCTTATCCCCTTATCCCCTTATCTCCTTATCTCTTCTACATAGTAATGGAGTTCCTCTTGGCCAATTTAAATTTATGTGCAAAAAATGGGTCTATTCTCAAACCATTCTCAAAGGGCAATACATCAATCTCTCATCTTCTTTTCACTGATGATGTTATGATTTTTGCTTTGGCTAACATTCCTGTGGCAGCTAAAATGAAAGATCTTCTTGAGAAATTCAAGCTTCAAATTGGCCTTACTATGAATTGTAGCAAAAGCTCCATTATATTCTCCAATTGTGATGAAGACACGATGGCAGCCATCTCATCAATTCTGAACTTCCCAAGACAAAGCCTCCCAATCAAATATCTTGGCCTCCCTTTGTTTTCAACAAGACTAAAGCTTTAGCAGTGCCAGCCCATATTAGAGAAAATTCGCAAAAAACTCTCTATATGGAAAGCAAAATTATTGTCATTCGCTGGAAGAGTGGAGCTTATCAAGTCCACCATATCAACAATGCATGTTTATTGGTCCACCCGCTTCATGCTACCCAGAAGTTGCATCCATTCACTTGAGAAGCATGTCCAAAATTTCTTTTGGGGAAACTTTGATGACAAAAGAACTCTGGATACCATCTCTTGGGAGAATATCTGCAAGCCAACTGATGGAGAGGACCGGGCATCAGAACCATCCACGGCATAGCTAAAGCAGCTATTCAGTGACAATCTTGGTCCCTTGCAGCAAAAAGAAAGTCCATACGGGGAGATTGGGTGCAGTCCAACTACATTAAAGACTATTAACTTCTGGGAGATACAACCTAAGGCTAACTCTTCGTGGGCTTGGACGGGTATCCTTAATAGCAAAGATGTAATCATCATGCACAAGGCACCTGATTGGCAATAGGAGAAGCACCAATTTCTGGCCAGGCCCTTGGCTACCATGTGGCCGCCTCGTTGATCACATTGGAAGGTGAACTATATATAACATGGGGCTTGGGAGCAATATTAAAGTCAGCCACTTCATTGAGAGAGGTAAATGGAATTTTCCAACTAACCTTCCCATTGATCTTTCTCAGATGATATCAAATATTCCTAACCCAGACTGCGACTTTGATGATGAAATCATTTGGAGTAAATCAGAGCTTGGAGTCGTCACTCTAAAACCAGCGATAGAAAGCAACACTCAAAACAAGGCAATCTGCTCTTGGCACAACAACATCTGGTTCAAAGGTAGAATTACTAAGCACACAATTTGTGCGTGGATGGCAATGAAAAATGGTCTAAAAACTAAAGAACTCTGGATAAGTAGAAGCCTGCGAGTTGATCTTAGATGTGTTCTATGTGATGGAGATGTGGAAGATGTGTTGCACCTACTTATAAGTTGCCCATACTCTAACCAAATCTGGAACTCCATCACTGTAAAGTTTGGCATGGCCTCCAATGCTTTGTCTTTGGAAGAACATCTTCTAGGGTTTATCAATTCCCGCAGCCAAGAAAGAGAAGGGGATTTGACCATTGCAAAGCTTAGCTTCTCAGCTTTCATCTGGACAGTGTGGAGAGAAAGAAATAACAAAATCTTCATAAATTCTGCAAAGCCTTGGAATGCCGTCCTCAAAGAAATCCTCCTCCAAGTCAGTTGTAGAGCTTGTTTCCTAAACCTCGACATCTCTCCGACCATCTCTGCATGGTGGGATTTGCCTCCTCGTATTAAGATCCAAAACTATGATTTTAGATCCTTGGATGTATTTTGAGACAATCCACAAGATTTAATCGAAGATTTGGTGCCTCCGAAGCTTTCGCCGCCGGGAGCTCCTTTTCAGCTGCCGAAGAAGCGAAGTTAGGCCAAATGATTTTGAAATGGCCCGAAACTTCTTGTGTACTCCTCTTTTGACTGTCTTGAAGGATCTTGCAGTTTTTCTTATTCCGACAAGATTTGATTTTTTGGAAGTAGCATTGCCTATTTATGGCAGGCTGTGACTTCATTAGCTTTTTGGATCTTGAAGAAGCAAAATGACTTTTTTGGTGTCAACAAATGCCCCCTCGAGGTACAGCGACGAGTTGCTTAACTTTTGTAGTCGATGTGCCTCGAAGAGATTTCTGAAGGAGAGCTTGTGACTTGACGAAGAGTTTTTGAGCAGCCTTTCTTTTGGTATTCTAGCCTTTTGAGATTCCATGGGAATTTTATGGTAGTGAAAGTGGTCATGTACCATCTCGAGGCAAAGTTTTGAAGATGACATCAGCGATGTGGATTTGGGTTTTTGTTTTTGACCTTGTGACCTAACAAGCTGTATGTGGCAGGTTAGGGGGTCGGGTTTGGTTTTGACCGTGTCACCCAATAAGCTGTATGTGGAATGTTGGGGTGTCGATTTTGGTTTTGATCTTGTGACCTAACAGGCTGTATGTGGCAAGTTAGGGGATTTTTGGTTTTGGTCTTGTGACCTAACAAGCAATATGTGGCAAGTTAGGAGACCAGGATTTGGTTTGGATTTTTGTGGAATGTCAATTTCAAGATTTTGGCTCAATTTGGTATATGAGGCTGGATGGTTTGATTTTTGGAAGCTCATGGGGCTTGGAATTCTTTTTTATTATCCAATCAACTCAAAAGAGGCATGGTACCATTTTTGTAAGCCCTTGGTAAGAGGGATTTCTCTTTGACTAAAAGCCCAAATTTTTTTTTGCCTAGGTGGTCAAACCTGGCTCATATGGGTTAACCCATGGGACCTTAAACTTTTGAAATGGCTTAGATCTCATATGTGTCATTTTTATAAAGAATATCTAAAAATATCTCCTTTGGATAGAGAATATCTAAGAATAACTTTATTTGGAGAGAATCTCTCATGTTCCCTTTATTTTGGGAGAGAATATCTCAAGATATCTTTCATTGGGAGAGAATATCTCAAATCTCCAATCTTTTGGGAGAAAATCTCTCATTGATTTCTTTTTGGGAAAGAATCCCTCAAGATATCTTTCTTTTGGGAAAGAATCTTTCTAATTTCTTTCTTTTGGTAAGGTTACTAATTAGTAACACTTACCTCTTCCTTGTTTCCTTCTTTGGTTTGCTCTCTTCTATAAAAGCAAGGGGAGGTTGGATCTCTTGCTCTTATTGCTTTCTTTCGCAACAATCTCAAGAGTGCTCCAAGACCAAGAGTTTTTTCTTCTTCAAAGATCTTCAAGCTTTTCTTCTTCTTCTCCATCAATGGCTTCAAGTAAGTTTTCTTTTTCAAGAAAACTCCATTCTAGAAAATAGGATGGTAAAAAAAGAAAGTGTTTGTTTTTTTTTTTTGTTTCTTTCTTTTCTTTTCTTTTTTTTTCACGTGTTTTCTTTTTTTTTTGTTTGTGGGCCGTACGGATCCACGTGGCCTGTGGGCCAGTCCCTTTTTTATTCTTCCTTTTTTTTGTTCTTTTCTTTCTCCTCTTTTTTTTTGAGAAAGTTTCTTTCTTTCTTTTGTTTTGCTCATCATGATAATGCTTTTTTTTGGCAAACCAAGATGTTCATGCATGTATTTTTTTTGTAAATTGAATTGGTAGCATTATGTGATAGCATACCTGAAAGTTTTTGCAAATTTGGGAATTTGGAGCTCGCAGCGATGTTGATGTCGGGATTGGTGTATGCCCTAAAGCCCACTGGCTGCACTTTCATCTATGTTACTGGATATTTACTGGTTATTTAATGGAATGACTCTTTTCTCTTTAAACATGTATATATGTATGGTTGTGTAAGGCCTATTATTTCTAGTAAATGAATTAGGTGTGTAGTGGCTTCACACAGATAGGTCTGACTCATGGACACTGGAAACAATAAATTTGTTCATAACTGAGAGATGGAGTTGGGCACTTCATCTTGGTGTAAGTTATAGTGAGATACTCTCCCGTATTCAGGGTGACTTACCGAAGTCACGGGAGGCCTTTCCTGGATTTATCTCATTAGTGCATATGTCATGCATTGAACATGACCATTGTAGGTGTGATCTCTAAAATAGTATTATCACTGAGAGAGATCGAGTCACCTAATGCTACTGAGTGACCAGTGCTCTTAATCTTGAGCATTTGTGGATGAACTGATGAAGTCGAGTTCTTGTGCTTTAATTCACTATGGGTGAGATCCTTCACATGGGTCAACAGCTCTGTGTTTTGGGTGCTCGGGCTTGATCAGTTGGGACGTGCAGATGCAATAATGAATCTATGCCATCTAATGATGGAGTGATCGTCCCCTTAGAATTGTCCGATTAATCATCAAAATCTATGATCTTAGTATATGGATGTTCCATATGGATATTGAACTTGTGAGTCGCTCCCTGGACCAAGGGAATGATATCCGGATGATGATTAAGTCAAGGATATGAAGTTCTAAGGTTGAGATGTAATCGAGAAGGTTGATAGTGCCTTTGATAACCTGACTTGATTATGGATGTTACATAGAGGGGCATTTTGGTCATTTCACTTAGTAGGTCGAAGACAATTGTCACTTTCTGGCTAGCTTAAAATCATATTAAATATTTGTTCCTGGAGTTCAACCATAACTCTTTAGTGGAATGAGTTAAGGTTAAAATCGTCTTAATGTTGCTATGGGTTTAGCATGGATATTTTGGTCATTTTGGGAGCCAAGGGCGAATATGTCTTTTGGTCCCTTCTTTAGTCACTTTCCTATATTGGCATGGTTTCCTAATTTGTTTAGATGACTTGTGGTTGAATTATTTTAGTGGAAAAATAATTTTGAGTTTAAATTCAAATAGGCCTTTGATGGCACACATGAATTTGACTCTAGCTAAATTACTGACTTGTGGGCCATGGTGTGATTTATAATCATGTGGGTCGGCCATAATAGGAACTACTTGTGAGAGGTTTCCAACTTTGAGTAGGTTTCTTTACTTGGAAAGTTGGACTCATCTTTGGATAAGAATTCCTATAGTATAGTTTCCTTTTTATTTTAGAAACTTAAAATTAGTAGGTGTTGCACACCTAAGGTAACTAATTACTAAGTTTATGGGATGTTCCTTTTTTATTTTCCTTTTCTAATTGGAGTGAACTTAGAAGGAAATAAATCTTAGCATGGTATATTCCTTTTGAGGGACGTCTAAGAAGATTAGTAGGAAAAGTCTTTAGGGAAAGTCATCCCTAGGTTTGCAATAAAAAGAGGAATACATTCCTTGGCCGTCCACACCTATTCTTGCACACATCCTTGGTCTCTTATTCTTCTTCCTTGAAGAGAGCTTCAAGTCTGAATTTTTCCATATAGTATAATTCAGAAAACCCATCAAGAAATCCATATTCAGATTCCACTATCTTAGCCAATCAGATTTGGAAGTGAAATAAAGGAGAAGATCAAAAGCAAGGCTACTGCTAAAAATTCCAGCAACCAGATTGCTGATTGCAGATCTGAGATCAGCCCTTTGGATCTTTATTTTAAGGTATTTGAAGTCTTCATATCATCAAGGTAATAGTCTTCTTTTATCTCCTTTTATGATACACTTGTTGATCATGATTCGATGGAGTTTTTCTGCGATTTATGTGGCTGTTCTGCGTTGCCGAGATCAGATTTTTTAAAATCTGTTTTGCTTATTCCAAATCAGTCATGGACGTCTTCCCCTAGTAATGTGCAGATCTGAAATATCGCATGTGCTTTCAGTGGTATCAGAGCCACTCCATGTGAAATCATGATCCCATGTTGTGTTAATATTAATCCTAGTTTAATTAAGGGCATGGTGGCACCCTTAGGAATTTCTTTTCCAGATCTGTATAGTGTTGTACATTGCATTTTGCATGCACTAACCTCTTTGTTTGCAGCCATATTTGCATCCTTGATGGTTCGCATTTTTATTATGTGGATATGGATGTTTTTTCATTAGTTGGAAAGTGTACGATTGCGCGTTTAGCAATCATAGGAAGTTGTAATTTTTTCCTTACTTTTATTCCAACTAGTCTTGATGTAAGCTTTCTTGAAAAGCATAGGTATCTCCAATGTAATTTTTGGTTTTGTTTTTCATGGGTTTTCTTGTATAAATTTCATTTATTGTAACAAGCAAGAAGAAGAAAGCTTCAAGCAAGATAGGTTGCTAGTAACCGGGTTCCTTAGTGATGGAGGAGACAAGGATTCTTGGTGCAAGACGAGATCTATTTTTGATGTCCTTGTTCGATAAGGATTTGAAATCCAAAGAGCAGGGAGCCATCAAGGATTGCATTCTTTTTTATTTGCTTTTATATATGGAATGCATGGTTGAATGCTTTATATAATTGTTACACAGAAACATGGCCACCATTAGGTTTTAAAATTGGCATCTTTCTATATTGGATTGTTTTTAGTTTGGCTAATTGTTTTTGAACGGAATTTAGACCAGCACCTTCTATTTGTCTAAGGTTTAAAATTGGTTAGGATTTAGTTTATCTTGGTACCCTTGGTTTCCAAAAGAGGCTAAACTAAAATCTAATAAGATGCTACCTAAGGGTTCCCATAACCCAAGTTAGGTTTTTGACTCTTTAAAGGGATTTACTCAAATGTTTTAAAGCAAAGGTTATTTATTTTTAAGATGACTTAAGTCATTGAGTCATAATTTTAATTAACTAAGTTTGCTAGATTTAAAAGAGTTTTTGAGTAAACAATGTAAAGGTAAAAAAGAATATTTTATTTAAAAACCCTAGTGATAAATAATCAAGTGGGAGAGGGGTTTGGAAAAACCCCATGGCCTTCCATTCTCGGTTCATGTTATCTCAATAAGGTGTTAGTGGGAGCGGCCACCTTTCGGTGGAGTTCTTTACTAAAGATCACTTTGATGGGTTAGTGGGTGAACTAATGTGAATATTCGTAATGAGGTGTTAGTAGGAGCGGCCATCCGTTCGGTGGAGTTCTTTACTAAAGATCACTTCTATAGAATGTCAATGAAGTGTTGGTGGGAGCGGCCATCCCTTAGGTGGAGCTCTTTACTAAAGTTCACTTTAAGAATGGATTAAAGTCACTTCCCTTCGGAGGACTCAAGTCATAGACATTATGGGAAATTTCATAAGAGATGGTAATACACTTGACATAAGACGGTAATGACGTCTCCCTAGGAGTTAACATTATTTGCCATATGAGGCCAAACCAATCAATGATTGGACTGCCACTGGATATGTGCATCCAGATAATGATAATCCAAATAAGCATACCTTAATTCAACGTGATTGTAGGTTCGGCCATCCCTTCGATGGAGGGTCTATGAGGAGGTTGAAACACTGGTACATTATGATTAGGGTTAAATAATGTAAAAAGTTTTGTGCATTTTTCTTCCTTTTATAACTAGCACCATATGCATGTTACATATATACTGCCCGTCTAATTATAAGCCGTTTCATATCCAGAGAGAGATGACTAAGGATTCTTTTAGCCCATTGATGAGCATTCTTCGTGAGAACAAACTGACTGGCCCTAATTACGTAGATTGGAAGAGAAATCTTGACATAGTACTCACTGCTGAGGAGTACAAGTATGTATTGTCGGAACCCTGTCCTGAGATTTATGCTGATTCTACTGATGACCAGCTAGAGGCTGAAAAGAAATGGAAGAAAGCGAATAGCATGGCTAAATGCTACATGCTTGCATCCATATCCAACGTGTTGCAAACACAGCATGAGCAAATGGACACAGCTTCTGACATCATGATGTCCTTGTCTGAGATGTTCACAGACAAAAGCAGGCCAGCTAGGCAAGCTACTATGAGGACAATCATGAATACTAGGATGGCTGAGCGAACACCTGTCAGAGAGCATATGCTCAAGATGATGGATTGTTTCAATGTGGCTGAGATTCTAGGGGCTGAGATTGATGCAGAGAGTCAAACTGATATGATTCTCGAAATTTTGCCGGACTCTTTCACACAGTTCAAGCTCAATTTCAATATAAGCAAGATGGACATGACTCTATCTGAGTTAATGAAAGAACTCCAGGCGGCAGAGGCTATCATGAAGCCCAAAGCCCATGCTCACCTTTTCCAGTCTTTCTCTAAACTGAACCCGAAAGGAAAGAAGTTCAAGAAGAAGTAGGATAAGGGAAAGGGATAGAAAAAGGGCAATACTGGTAAAAAAAAGGACAAAGGTACAGGTGAAAAGCTAAAAGGGAAATGCTTCAAGTGTGGCCTCAAAGGTCATTGGAAGAAAGATTGTCCCAAGTTCCTAGCCTCAGTTAAGAAAGGTATATCTCTTTCCTACTACATTGAAACTTGTCTTGTGGTTGATTCTACTGATTCGTGGATAGTAGACTCTGGAGCCACTAATCATATCTGCAATTCATTGCAGGGGTTTCAGATAATCCAGAGGTTTGAGAAAGGAGAGTTTGCTTTTAGAGTTGGAACTGGAGCCAAAGTTTGGGCAGTTGCAGTGGGAGTTGTTTCCTTACATTTTTCATATGATAGGATATTAGTTTTAAATAATGTTTTCTATGTTCCGGACATGAGGAAGAATTTAATTTCAGTTTCCAGACTCATTGAATTTAATTATTTAGTTTCCTTCCATTCTGGTGTTGATATCAGTAGAGATGGAAATGCTATATGTTCCGGTAGAATGCATGACAACTTATTTTATATATATCCTATTGCTCCCACACTGCATAATTTACAACTAGAAAGCTCAACTTCCCTTAAAAGGAAGGTATCTTCAACCAATGACTCTTATCTTTGGCACTTACGTTTGGGTCACATTAACCTAAAATGGATTCAGAGGTTGGTAGAAGCTGGGCCTTTGAGCTCATTAGATCTTGAACCTTTGCCTCAGTGCGAATCTTGTCTCAAGGGAAAGATGACCAAAAGGTCATTCTCTGCAAAGGGACTAAGGTCAAAAGAGTTGTTAGAATTGTTCACACTGATGTGTGTGGTCCTATGAACAAACCGGCTCGAGGAAGTTATGAGTATTTCATCACCTTCACTGATGATTACTCTAGGTATGGATATGTGTACTTAATGCGACGCAAGTCTGAGGCGTTTGATAAATTCAAGCAATTCAAGGCTGAGGCGGAGTTACAACTAGGGAAACATATCAACGCCCTTCGATCTGATCGAGGTGGCGAGTACCTCCTGGGTGAGTTCAAAGAGTACCTCACACAACATGGGATTGTGTCTCAGTTGTCTGCACCGGGTACACCCCAGCAAAATGGTGTAGCGGAGAGAAGAAACCGTGCCCTTCTTGATATGGTAAGGTCCATGATGAGTCATGCAACCCTACCTATATCTTTTTGGGGATATGCCCTAGAAGCAGCAGCATACATTTTGAATCTGGTACCTTCTAAATCAGTGCCTAGGACATCGCAAGAAATGTGGATAGGTCGAAAACCCAGTTTAAGACATATCCACATTTGGGGTTGTCCAACCTATGTACTGAATGATAAAGCTACCAAGCTGGAACCCAGATCGGAAATGTGCTACTTCATTGGGTATCCTAAGGGAATGAGAGGTGGCATCTTTTATCATCCAAAGGAGCAAGAAGTGCTTATCAGCACTCATGCTAGGTACTTAGAGGATGATTGTATGATGTACCAAGAGCTTAGTTGTAAAGAAACCCTCGAGGAGATTCTTCCGGGATCTCCTATAACATCTGTACCAGGTCCTGAGGTGGTAGATGAACAGGATATTCCTTTTAACACTCCGGAGCCTCGTCGTAGTGGGAGAATCTCAAGACAGCCAAAAAGATATCTAGGAATGTCTTTTAAGACGGACTCCGAAGATCTGGTTGAGGATCCTGCTAGCTACGATGAAGCAGTGACGGATATAGATGCTGACATGTGGCAGCAAGCGATGAAATCTGAATTGGATTCTTTGTATTCCAACCAAGTCTGGGAACTTGTGAATGCACCTGAAGGGATTAAACCCATAGGGTGAAAGTGGATCTACAAGAGGAAGAGAGGAGTGGATGGGAAGGTGGAAACCTTCAAAGCAAGACCGGTGGTGAAAGGATATACTTAGAAAGAGGGTATTGATTATGAGGAAACCTTTTCACCAGTGGCTATGCTTAAGTCCATAAGGATTCTCTTGGCCATCGCATGTCATTATGACTACGAGATATGGCAGATGGATGTCAAGACAGCTTTTCTTAATGGAAGTCTTGACGAATGCATCTATATGATGCAACCAGAGGGTTTCATTGCTAGTGGCCAAGATATCATTGTTTGTAAACTTAAGAAGTCCATTTATGGACTTAAGCAAGCATCTAGCGCATGGAACATCAAGTTTAATCAGGCAGTCAAATCTTTTGGCTTTGATCAAAACATTGATGAACCATGTGTGTATAAGAAAGGAAGTGGAAAAGCAGTTGCATTTTTGGTTCTGTATGTAGATGACATATTGCTCATTGGAAATGATGTAGGTATATTGTCATCCACAAAGGTTTGGTTATCCTCTCAATTTCAGATGAAAGATTTGGGTGAGGCCAACTATATCTTAGGGATCAAGCTTTTGCGAGATCGCAAGAATAAAATGTTAGCCTCATCCCAATCTTCATATATTGAGAAGATATTTGGTCAAGTTTAACATGCATGACTCCAAGAAGGGCTTGTAACCTTCTAGACATGGAGTACCACTATCTCAAGATCAATGTCCAAAGACACCTGAAGAGATAAAGAACATGAGGAGAGTTCCATATGCATCTGTTGTTGGAAGCCTCATGTATGCAATGTTATGTACTAGACTCGATATTTGCTTTGCCGTTGGCATGGTTAGCAGATATCAGTCAAACCCAGGACCTATGCATTGGACAGCTGTTAAGCATATATTCGAGTATCTACGGAGAATGAAAGATTATATGCTAACCTATCGAGCAGATCATCTAACGCCTTTGGGGTATACAGATTCTGATTTCCAATCTGATAGAGATGCCAGAAAGTCTACTTCAGGATACGTCTTTACTCTGTCAGGAGGGGCTATATCATGGAGGAGTGTCAAGCAATCCTGTACTGCTGATTCTACCATGGAAGTAGAGTATGTGGGGGGCATCGGAAGCTGCAAAGGAAGCAGTATGGCTCAGAAAATTCCTATTGGAATTGGGAGTTGTTCCTGCAGTGCAGAAACCGATTGTCATGTATTGCGACAACTCTGGTGCTGTAGCACAGTGCAAAGAGCCCAGGAATCACAAGAAAGGCAAGCACATTCAGAGAAAGTACAACTTGATCCGGGAATTCATCCAGGAAGGAGAAATAGTGGTGGAGCAGATTGCCTCAGCAAATAACTTAGCTGACCCATTTACTAAGACTCTTACTGAGAAAGTATTTACTTCTCATGTTGAGTATATGGGAGTTAGGTTAGGAAGTCGTGATCTTTAGTGCAAGTGGGAGTTTGTAGGGATTGGTGTATGCTTGGTGTAAGTTATAGTGAGATACTCTCCAGTATTCAGGGTGACTTACCGAAGTCACGGGAGGCCTTTCCTGGATTTATCTCATTAGTGCATATGTCATGCATTGAACATGACCATTGTAGGTGTGATCTCTAAAATAGTACTATCACTGAGAGAGATCGAGTCACCTAATGCTACTGAGTGACCAGTGCTCTTAATCTTGAGCATTTGTGGATGAACTGATGAAGTCGAGTTCTTGTGCTTTAATTCACTATGGGTGAGATCCTTCACATGGGTCAACAGCTCTGTGTTTTGGGTGCTCGGGCTTGATCAGTTGGGACGTGCAGATGCAATAAGGAATCTATGCCATCTAATGATGGAGTGATCGTCCCCTTAGAATTGTCCGATTAATCATCAAAATCTATGATCTTAGTATATGGATGTTCCATATGGATATTGAACTTGTGAGTCGCTCCCTGGACCAAGTGAATGATATCTGGATGATGATTAAGTCAAGGATATGATGTTCTAAGGTTGAGATGTAATCGAGAAAGTTGATAGTGCCTTTGATAACCTGACTTGATTATGGATGTTACATAGAGGGGCATTTTGGTCATTTCACTTAGTAGGTCGAAGACAATTGTCACTTTCTGACTAGCTTAAAATCATATTAAATATTTGTTCCTGGAGTTCAACCATAACTCTTTAGTGGAATGAGTTAAGGTTAAAATCGTCTTAATGTTGCTATGGGTTTAGCATGGATATTTTGGTCATTTTGGGAGCCAAGGGCGAATATGTCTTTTGGTCCCTTCTCTAGTCACTTTCCTATATTGGCATGGTTTCCTAATTTGTTTAGATGACATGTGGTTGAATTATTTTAGTGGAAAAATAATTTTGAGTTTAAATTCAAATAGGCCTTTGATGGCATACATGAATTTGTCTCTAGCTAAATTACTGACTTGTGGGCCATGGTGTGATTTATAATCATGTGGGTCGGCCATAATAGGAACTACTTGTGAGAGGTTTCCAACTTTGAGTAGGTTTCTTTACTTGGAAAGTTGGACTCATCTTTGGATAAGAATTCCTATAGTATAGTTTCCTTTTTATTTTAGAAACTTAAAATTAGTAGGTGTTGCACACCTAAGGTAACTAATTACTAAGTTTATGGGATGTTCCTTTTTATTTTCCTTTTCTAATTGGAGTGAACTTAGAAGGAAATAAATCTTAGCATGGTATATTCCTTTTGAGGGACGTCTAAGAGGATTAGTAGGAAAAGTCTTTAGGGAAAGTCATCCCTAGGTTTGCAATGAAAAGAGGAATACATTCCTTGGCCGTCCACACCTATTCTTGCACACATCCTTGGTCTCTTATCCTTCTTCCTTGAAGAGAGCTTCAAGTCTGAATTTTTCCATATAGTATAATTCAGAAAACCCATCAAGAAATCCATATTCAGATCCCACTATCTTAGCCAATCAGATTTGGAAGTGAAATAAAGGAGAAGATCAAAAGCAAGGCTACTGCTGAAAATTCCAGCAACCAGATTGCTTATTGCTGATCTGAGATCAGCCCTTTGGATCTTTATTTTAAGATATTTGAAGTCTTCATATCATCAAGGTAATAGTCTTCTTTTATCTCCTTTTATTATACACTTGTTGATCATGATTCGATGGAGTTTTTATGCGATTTATATGGCTGTTCTGCGCTGCTGAGATCAGATTTTTTAAAATCTGTTTTGCTTATTCCAAATCAGCCATGGATGTCTTCCTCTAGTGATGTCCAGATCTGAAATATCGCATGTTTTTTCAGTTGAGCCCTTCCTGATTTTGCGGAGACTTTGAGGTTTTGAAAGTTTGGAGTTTCGGAGCTCGCAACAATGTTGAGCCCTTCTTCACGCTTTCTATTTTTTTCAGGATATTTCCTTTTTCTTTGGAATTGCCCCGGAGTCATGTAAAAATCTTGCCAGATTTTTTTTAGCGAGATTCTGTCATTTTGATGATTGATATTTTTATTTTCCATCCTTTGCAGGTGGTTCCTCCAGAATGAACAAGGGTAAAGAGCATCGTCGATCTGCTAGATCTTCTAATCCGGCTGTTTAGCAAGCCTGGGAGAAGGTCCAGCATGTTGAGAGAAACATCGAAGAGTGCGACATCCTCAACAGAGATGAGAAGAGGCAGCGACTAATCTCTCTCAAGGGAGAGGAATTTTACAAGGTCATGGTAAGCAGTCATCCATGGGTGAAAGACGATCAGAGGGTTTTGCCCAAGCCTACCTTCCTCTATCGTGATGCAGTCCCTGATGACGTGACATACTAGAGGAGATGTTTTCAGTTCTCCTTCATAGCTGATGGTGAGAAGAAGACTGTTGCTACCCAGTCGACGTTTGATCGCACCGTCTCGATCATGAGCCTTTCTCCCACGTGCTCTAAGAGGGAAGATCCTCTAAGCTGGGTGAAAAGGATAAGTGTAATCAAGACCGGGGTTTTTGTTGGCGGTTCTCCTAGATATACGGAGAAATTGCCTGCTGACATGGATATGTTGATGCCGGCCAGTGGCTACCAGGGCTCTGATTATCCGTCGGTCGATTTGGGATCGGTGGGCCTTAGCATTTTCAGCGGTGACGGCAGTAATTGGGTGAAGCCTTTTCGACTTCGTGGCCTTGTCAGTGCTGACTTCGAGTGGAAGTCGTGGACTGATCGCGTCCTGCTAATTGGTGGCACCGTTTTAAAGGAAGTCGGGATTTTTGATGCGGTCCACGCCTTTAGGAAGACCGTGATCTTTTCCTACGAGGCCTTCATGGCTATGTTGGACTCATTCCTTCCACAAACCAATACCTTCATTGTGACGAATGGTGAGATTGGTTTCTCTTTGAAAGAGCTGAGCACCATTACTGGATTGCCCATCCTTGGCAGACTCTATGAGGAGTTTATGCCGATCGACAACGTCCTTGAGGAGCATTCTGAGGAGTTCGGACTTTTGTACTTTCAGCTCATCGCCTTCTATGATTTTTTGAAGGAGAAGGAGGGCTCAAAAATAAGATCCAGCAGTTGGAAGAATTTTAGCTTTTCGTCTCCCAACTTCTTTGAAAGTGGGGAGCCTTCTGATAGCATGACCCGGGAAGACAGGACTAAGGATCCGGGTAAGAAGATTTCGGCTATGCGAGAATAGTTGAGAGATTTCTTTGCGAGTACAAACGCCATATGTCCTGACATTACACTGCGGAGAGATCTCGATGTTTACCTCACTTATTGGCTAGGTGAGGCCATTTTTGCTGGAAGAGATGGAATGCACATCAGGCCGTATTGTATTTTTCCGGCTTGTCAGATAGCGTTTGGAGAGCAGCTTGCTTTGGTGCCAGCTCTTTACTCCTACTTGTGTAGCGAACTGCAGGCTGCTGCATTCTTGGTTCGGCTTGGGCTTCCCATGAACAGGGCATTTTCAGCCCATATCTTCTATTCGTGGTATGTATACCACTGTCCTGGCTTCCACCGACTGGGTCCTGCACAGGATGATGATCCTCTGATGATTCGACTGGCTAAGGGGAAAGCCATATTCGAATCAGTTTTGTTTGCCTGCATAAGGCTCCGACGGTTCAGGGACGTCGAGATGGGGCAGTCTTCAGTGAAGCTTTCTCCGGAGTTGCGGAAGAAGGCTTTTGATTTTGGTGCCTCCTGTGACTCTATCAGGGCGGGGTCGGGAAGGCATTACTCCTTGACAAATGCAAAGAAGGAGTGGCTTTTCAGCATACGTGTCGGCACGATGGTGTACCGCAGACATCTTTTCGTCGACATCCAGCCGTATGTACCTTTTCGCTTTGCTCTGTAATTGGGCTTTTCTCAGGGCGTTCTTGGAGCGCCTTCAAGCATGGTGAAGCACTTTGGAGGTTTGCAGGATGGCAGAAATGCATGGGATTTTTATAGTGCTGAAGACACTACTGCCATGATTTATTATCCTGTGTTGTCGACTTTTCGATCTGCCGGCTTCACGAAGTGGTTCGCGGAGAGCTTTTCGGCATATCGAGTGGTTTCCAAGAAGGAGCTTGATGTGAAGCTGTCATCTGGAAAAGGCCTTGGAAAGTCGGATGGCGTCCGGAGAGAGGAAATCTAGGCTTTCCTTTCTGGAGAGAAGCACAAGATAGGCTTTCTCGGTGACCAGGGCGTCATTGGTTCTGAAGCTGTTCGGGAAATACTTGATGAGGCCTTAGAGCAGCTAGAACAGGACGAAGCTGAGCTTGATGCTTGGATACAAGCGGCATAGAGGTGAGTTTCCGTGGAGTCTACTGGCAAGAGTAGACCATCCAGTGAGGAGTCAAGTGGGAAACCTGACTTTGATAGTGGGGCAGGTTCTTCTAGGAGGCGAGCCCGCAGGAGTAAGAGGAAGAGGAGTCATCGTAGCAGCGAGGGACTGCATGAGGATTCTCCTGACATAGAAGTCCCTCTTACTATCAATGAGGAGGTGCCAGGGAATGTTGACGAGCCTCCGGAAAAGAGGAGCTGAGAAGAAGAGACTGCCGATGAAGGTATGATTCTTCCTCTTCCTCTTTCCATTTCTTTTCATGGGATTTTTCCATGTTCTGATTTGCTTTCTCCCCCTGCTTTTTTTTTAGCAGAGGATGAAGACTTGGCGATGCCTGAGGTTCCTGCCGATGAGGCGGTGACGGATCCTGTCGGGGCACCTGAAGAAGAGCCGAGGGACTCTGGAGTGAATCCAGAATCTCCAACTGGTATGACTTCTTTTGCTTTCTTTTTTTTTTGTCTGTGACTTGGTTTGCTAATATTTTTCTTGTCAGCTGACTTGCGACAGGATTCTGATGACTTTGAACCATCGATGGACGCAAATGTTGATGATGCTTCCGATGAGTTCATGGAGGAAGAAAGTGTTCCGCCAGTTGTCGAAGAAGGTATTTTATAGTAATAATCCTAATAATGATTTTTTAAACAGGATCATATTCATACCTTTTTGGGTTTCTTTCGCAGGTTTTGAAGCAACAGAGGAGAGTCTATTACTTCCTTCAGAACCAGAGCAAGGGATGCCAGAGGTTGATCCGGAGGTAGAGACTTCTGTAACCATTTCTAACACGGTGGAGGGGGTACCTCGTGCTGAGATTCTTTCCCTAGTAGCTCCGACTAGAAAGAGTTCTTTTGTTCCTCTTCCAACGAGGCATGGCATGAGCAGCTGACCGACGGAGCGGGGTGAATCTTCAGCTGGGCCATCTCTTCTTTTTGCGAAGAAGGTGGTGGTGCGGGTTCTGAGCTCTTGGATTGAGACTCTCCTTGCTGGACACTAGGATGCCGGATTTGGCATGATCCAGCATGTGCAGGAGATTCTCGGTGATGCCGAAGAGGCTGGTCTGGATGTCACAGGTGCCAGGGCGATCGTTGATAGAATCATTGCACTGGGTGACAAGTGGTTTGAGACCATTGGTTTTACTGACGACCAGTTCTTCAAGGAGATGTTCCTGGACCTTGCTGATAATGCTAAGTCTAACCTGAATGAGGCTACACAAAGCAGGAAGCAGCTAGTCTGAGAGAAGAACTTAGAAGAGCTAGCTATCATTGGGCTGACACATGACCTTAACATCCTTGATAGGGATGTCGATGAGGCTAGGAAACGTCTTGAGCATTTGAAGGCACAAGTCGCTGCCAAGTGGGCTGCTATAACAGAGGCTCGCGATAGGGAGAGTGCTCTGATTTGCCAGGTTGCAGATGCTAATCGAGTTCTTGAAAGGAAGTTTCAAGAGGACAAACAATGGCAAACTGCTCGGGATAAGCTTCCCGGTGTGAAAGAAGGGTTGCAGCCTTCTCTAGCATCTCATGGCAAGTTCCTGAAGAAGGTGCCTTGGAAACTATGACGGCTGAGGCCAAGAGTTTGCTTGAGGAGCTCAAATTTTGGCTGGAGACCATTTTTGGTTGAGCTCCTGATTTTTTGTTGCAAAAACTATCCTTCTTTTTTTTTTGGTACCACATGTATTTTTTTGGGCACTCTCTCTTTTTTTTTGTAGTGCTTTGTAAACACTTTATTTTTGTACCACATGTATTTTTTTTGGTACTCTTTTTTTTTTTTTCCTACGCTCACTTAAATCTTTTTGTGATGAAAGCAATTGCTAAATGGGATGCTTTTTTTTTTGTTTTCCCTACGTTTACATAAATCTTTTTGTGATGAAAGCAATTCCTAAATGAGATATATTTTCTGCTTTTCCTACGCACACTTAAATCTTTTTGTGATGAAAACAATTGCTAAATGGGATTTTTTCCCTACGCTCACTTAAATCTTTTTGTGATGAAAGCAATTGCTAAATGGGATTTGATCAAAAGCTTGTCATTTTGTGAAAATCTTTTGTCAAATGATTGTTTTGGCATGGGAGCCAGATTTTGTTTGTGGCATGGAAGCCGATTTTGGCATGAGAGCCAATTTTTTGTGGGATTGATAGCTGGTTTTGGTGGCATTTATTGCCGGATTTTTTTGAAAGCCAAGCTTTGGTTGGTGGGATTAAAAGCCGATTTTGGTGGCATTTATTGCCGGATTTTTTTGAAAGCCAAGTTTTGGTTGGTGGCATTGATAGCCGGTTTTGTTTTATGGCATTGATAGCAGATTTTGGTGGCATTTATAGCGGGTTTGTGGCATTTATAGCCGGTTTTGGTTTTCAAAAAATGCAAGTATCGACTAAAAGTCGCCTCTCTGCTGAATGGTCTTGCAAGTATCGATGGAATGTCGCATCCTTGCTCATTCAGTTACGAGTATCGATGGAATGTCACATCCTCGCGGATTAGGGTGCAAGTATCAATGGAATGTCGCTTCCTTGCTTTTAAAAAATTTTGGTTTTACGGGTACTGACTTAACGTCGTTTCCCCATGATTTTTGAAATTTGCAGTTTTCTCGAACCTTTGGGTTGTGGATATCAACTGCAATGTTGCATCTCCACGATTTCTTGGTTTTTTTAGACCTTTGAAATTTGGGTTATGGATATCAACTAAAATGTTGCGTCTCCACGATTTTTAGGTTTTTCCGGACCTTTGAAATTTGGGTTGTGGATATCAACTGAAATGTTGCGTCTCCACGATTTCTTGGTTTTTTTGAACCTTTGAAATTTGGGTTGTGGATATCAACTGGAATGTTGCGTCTCCACATTTTTTTTTATTTTATTTTGCAAGTATCGACGAAATGTCGCTTCCCTGCGATTTTAGAAGTGTCGAACATGGTTCGCATGCTTCCGATTTGTGCGAGTATCGACTAAGTGTCGCTTCCTCGCGGTTTTTTTTTTTGAAAAACCATTTTTGTTTAAAGACACGAGGGTCGTAAGTTTTGACCTAAAACCATTTTGGCAGTAAAAGGCAGGGTGGACTAGTGTGAAAATCCCTGAATCCGGATTTTGTTTCAAACCATGAATTTTGTGTTCAAGGGTTGAAAATTTTGGTCAAGTTAGGGAGAGGCTCCTAAACTTGGAGTTTTGAACAATGAAACGATGAAAGTAAGCATTATTTGAATTTCTAGAAATTTCAATATTTGATATGAAAATTCTAAAAATAGTGGGTTTGATGAGCGAGTACCTGGAAACTGATTTTGGCCGTACAGGCATTGCTCTTACCCAGTTGGGTAAGTCTTCAAGGGTAGTACCGCTTTAAGAACTTGTCGTTGATGGGCAACATACATCTGTCACCCTCCATGTTTAGGAGTGCATATGCGCCGTTAGAGAAAACCTTGTCGATGACGTAGGGTCCTTCTCATTTTGGCTCAAACTTGCCTTAGGACTTGTGAGCGAAGACCATTGGTCTTTTTACCGCAAGAACCAAGTCACCCTTTTTGTAGGTGCATTGCATGACCTTTTTGTCGAAAGATCCTGCCATGCGTGCTTGGTAAAGTTCAATGCTTTGTCGAGCTTCGAGTCGTCTCTCATCAAGATTGTCCAGCTCATGGAGTCGCAATTTGACGTTGCTTTCTTAAGTCATGTCATTTTGCAAGGATACCCTCAAGGAAAGAATTTGTACTTCCAAGGGTACGACAGCTTCGCATCCATAGACCAAGGAGAATGGTGTGCTATGGGTTGGTCCTTGAACGGTGGTTCGATAGGCCCACAAAGCTTCAGATAGTTTGTTGCTCCAGTCTCTTTTGTGACTAGAGACCATTTTTTTAAGGATTTTGCAGAGTGTCTTATTGAAAGATTCTGCTAATCCGTTTGCTGTCGGATTGTATGGAGTCGAAGGACAACTTTGGATTTTATATTTGTCGCAGAACCTGTAGAATGGATGATCCCGGAATTGTGGTCCATTATCATGGATGAATCTTTTGGGTATGCTGAAATGACAAATGACATTGGTGCGTGTTGACACCAAAAATGTCACTTTGCCTCTTCAAGATCCAAAGAGCTACATCAAGTCGCAACCTGCCATAAATAGGCAATGCTACTTCCAAAAAATCAAATCTTGTCAGAATCAACCAAAAACTGCAAGATCCTTCAAGACAGCCAAAAGAGGAGTACACAAGAAGTTTCGGGCCATTTCAAAATCATTTGGCCTAGCTTCGCTTCTCCAGCAGCTGAAAAGGAGCTCCCGGCGGCAAAAGCATCGGAGACACCAAATCTTCGATCAGAGCCGGTGGATGGTCTTAAAATACATCCAAAAGGCTTCATATCAAGTTCCGAGTCAAACCGACAACGTTTGACCCTGCATCAACCCTCGAACAGCTAAATCAGGCCTCTCGGCGGTGAAGCTCCCCGGGACCATGGTTTCCAAGGCAGAGCCTATGGATCATCTTAAAATGACTCCAATAGGTTCCCTGTCAAATTTCAAGTCAATCGGACATCGGTTGACCGCACATCAAGCCACGACATCTTCATTGCGACAAAAGCAAGTCTACTGGTGATAGGACCCCAAACGGCTTCAAAACTCAAAAAAAAGCCTATGGTTGGTCTTATTTATTGCTCAGCAGGCTTCAAACCAAATTTCAGGTCATTCCGACATCGTTTGGCCCAATTTCAGCTTCTGACGGAAAATCGGCAACTCTGCGCGACAAAGTCTTCGGCTTTCTCAGAAAATTGGAAACTTTGCAAAATAAAATGCAAGGATTCTCATCAGGTTTTCTACAGGGAAATCAAGCCAATAAATGATAAAAAATGTCAAGGAAAAATACAGAAGAAAAAAAGAATAAAAGAACAGCAAAAACGGGCACAAAACGGGACAAAAGGGGGGAAAACCCCCCCAGGGTCGCAGACCCCTCCGACCCTGGGCCCGGGATCGCCGGGAGGGCCCCGGAAACCCCATTTTTCGCCGTTTTTTCGCGATTTGAAGCGTCCGGCCTCTGGTATTTTCCAATATTCATACTTTTGAGACACCAAATCCTCTGACATCCGTCAAAAACACGGGTCAATCATCAAGAGTATCGAAATCAACATTGATCGCCAACCGGTCAACCAAAAAAAGTGTGCTTTCTACTCGACCGATCGAGAAATCGACAGGACAGATGGCACCGACCCGCTGTTGGCAACCAACACCTGAAGTTACATGGTCATCTGATGTCGATCTACATGAAGATCCATCGATGATCATCGCTAGAAGAATCCCAAAAGACGCGGACGGCCCGCGACTCTTCAACTGCTCGGCGACCACTTAATGCGATTAATTGACTAGCTTTGTTACAGTCATTAATCCATTTCTTTGGACGGCCCAATCAGAAGCAAGCATCCGGCAGTTATAAGTCAAGAGATTCATGGCATTTAACCCATGAAACTCATCCCATCATGGCGATTAAAGGCGATTAAATGCCCTCAATCTCCTCAGGACAATCAGAAGCCAAGAAAAAGGAGTTACAAAATAAAGGAATTAAATCCTGTAACTCCTCCCATTATGCGGCTTAATGACAATAAAAGCCCATAAACCCTCCTAAATGGCTACCAAAAAGCCTATAAATAGGAGAGCACTCCAAGAAGCAAGGACAGCACAGAAAACACACAACAGACTACAGAAAATCCGGAAATTCAGACAGAAAAAGACATCAGAAATCTAAGAGAGAAAACTCTGCGGAAGTTCTACACCGACCACTGCTACAAGGTGACAAAAGTCCCTTAGGGGGTACCCCCCCAAGGTCCTCGCCTTCTCCTTCTGCCTCCAATGGCTTAGACTTGGTTTTTTATTGGACATAGGACCTCCTTTTGGTCTTTGTCCTCTAAAAACCTGAGGTTATAGCCAAGCCAAGCGAATCAATAGCATCCTCTGTTCTCATCTACATGGATGATGGCAAAGTCCACATATGGCTTGCGACCGTCAATTTGAACGGGTCCCCCACAATCTCCTGAGAAATTAGATCCTCCTTTTCTTGCTTTTCATTGTAGTTTGTATTTTTTCAAAAGAGACAAAAATCACAACTCTTGCATTTCATTATTGATAAGGATTGTAAATCGGCTATAAACGCCAAAAAATCGGCTGTAAATGCAAAAAAAAAATCGCCTTTCACGGCAAATCAAGAAAATGTCTCTTTTCTTAAATATATGTGCAATGGAAAACTTGAAAGAAGTTGATTTCCTTTTTACTTGCGAAGGTTGATCTCCAGATCACCACTTGCAATTCCAAGTAAAATAGAAAATCTGGCACACCCACACAAAAAAATGTTGATGCACGCCTTTGCCCCCCCCCCCCCACCCGGTTATGAAAGGGTCGGATCCAACGGACTTCCACGTCCGCCGACCTCGGTAGAACCGAGCGGAAACGCTGTTCCATCAAGCTGGCACACCCGGTGGGACACGTTCATTTGAGAACACAATGCTAGAAATGAAATATTTGCATATCATATCTATTGCTCTATGCTTATACTTCTTTTCTAGATTCCTTGGCTACTTTCTAATTGGTGGTCTATATTGGATTCCGCATCTAAAAAAAATGAGATGAGATTTTTTGGGAATTTCTAATTCTTTGAATTTATTTCCACTCTTTCTCTTTTCAACAAAATAAAAAATAAAAAATTAGATTTCTCAGTTTGGATTCAAAATTGAGAAACCTTGATCCTTTCCTATCGTTCATCGTGCTTGCAGAAATGTTGAGCCTGTTCGACTAAGGTTTTGGGCCATCGTTTCTCTTCGATGAGTTCATTAAAGATCTAGAAAAAAAAATAAAAAACAATTAGATTTCTCAGTTTGGATTCAAAATCGAGAAACCTTGATCCTTTCCTATCGTTCATCGTGCTTGTAGAAATGTTGAGCCTCTTCGACAAAAGTTTTGGGCCATCGTTTCTCTTCGATGAGTTCATTAAAGATCTAGAAAAATAAATAAATAAATAAAAAATTAGATTTCTCAGTTTGGATTCAAAATTAAGAAACCTTGATCCTTTCCTATCGTTCATCGTGCTTGCAGAAATGTTGAGCCTGTTCGACTAAGGTTTTGGGCCATCGTTTCTCTTCGACGAGTTCATTAAAGATTTAAAAGAAAAAAATATAAAAAAAATTAGATTTTTCATTTTGGATTCGAAATTGAGAAACCTTGATCCTTTCCTGTCGTTCATCGTGCTTGCAGAAATGTTGAGCCTGTTCGACTAAGGTTTTGGGCCATCGTTTCTCTTCGATGAGTTCATTAAAGATCTAAAAAAAATTTATATATATATATAAACAAAAAAAAAGACATAGACCACTAAGGTTAAACCAACTGCGTTCTTTGATCATGGTTGATTCAAGAAAAGCCTTGTCCAGAGTGTGGAGACAGCTTGACTGTTCTAGGCAAGGGTCCTCCAAACGGGTTCATTAAGTAATCCTACCCTTACCTGGGGGCAATTCTATCAATTGAGATTTCATAAGACCGGGTTAGGAGGCCTATGCATACTCTCTCGTCTTTTAAATAAAAATTTTTCAAAAAATAAAAATTTTAAAATAAAAATTTTAAAATAAAAAATTTTCAAAATTTTCAAAATAAATAAATAAATAAAAATAAAAAAAGATTTTTTTAAAAAAATCTTCAAAAAAAAAATCTTCAAAAAAAAAAACTTCCGTCATTTTGGGTTTAGATTGGAGAAATCTTGGTCTTCTCCTTTCTGAGCACTGGCGCTCGCGGAAATCGCTGAGCCCATGTTCAGATTGGAGTGCCTTTTGCTCTCTTTGATGAACCTGATATTGGCCTTTCAAAACAAAAACTCGTCATTTTTTGATTCAGATCCGAGAAATTATGGTTCATTTCTTTCTGAGCACTGGCTCTCGCGGAAATCGCTGAGCCCGTGTTCAGATCGAAATACCATCTGCTCTCTTTGATGAATCCAATCTTGACCTTTCAAAATAGAGAATCTCATCTCATGGATGCGGTCTCCAAACATTTGTGTCTAGTAGTACTAGTACGCCCTTTCAGGGTCTACTGTATTCGCGACCGGCACATTTGTAACTCCAACTTTATATTCTTCTTATCTCGAGCAAGCTCTGCTTCTCGATAAGTCGAATTTAAGTTCACAATTGCTTATAGCAGTCACTGGGACGCTCATTCTGGGCTTACCATACTTGCGATCAGAACAATTGTACCCTCTATGGTGTTTTGCCTTCTTCATATTGCTTGGGTCATCTCCCTCGAGCAATTTGAAAAGACAAGACCATAGAACTTCCCATTTATGATCATTATATTCTTGTGATTACTAATGGATGTGGTCTTATTTTAGAAACTTTTTGAAAACTAACAATGGCAGCTTCACTAACCATTACCTTCGACGAGAACAAGCACCAACTCATGCTTCAACAGAAGCAAACTACGCGCACCTACAAGCGCCCCATCAGCTGCCGAAGCGTCAACTCCCTTGGCAACTCTCTGAGCTCCGGGTCGACCTCGACTCCCCGGACTATTGTCTTTGGGACGCTGGGACCATTCCCACTTCCCGAGGAACAAACTGTTCCCTCCAAGAAGTAGAAACTCGCCTCTCAACGTGTCACTACCGTGACACCAAAGGCGAGCACCAGAAGGCCCGAAGCCTGTGGCAACCCCACGAAGCCTCGACCAGCAAACGACAAGGTCTATCCCAAGACTTGGTCCCCAAGACCTTCACCAAAACAAAGAAGGTCCAAAACATCCACCAAGCCAGCATTCCTGGCCCCACTCAAGAAGAACCAGTTCTACCCTCTTGCTTGCATGAAAGAGGAGAGACCCATCTCCAATCTGACTCTCAAGTCAACCCAGCATGAGCCTGCTTGTTCCTACAAGCCCAAAATCAAGTCATGCATCACAAGGCCTCCGCAAGCACCTGCTAAGGCCTACAAACCTGCAGTTCGACCCTTCATCTCTACAGGGGCCGAACTTCAAAAATTCAAAGCTTCGCTGCAATAGGCGAAGGACAGGGTTCCCATCCTGTCCTTGCCCAGCTACTAAGAAGACAGGCTCGGCTACTGCGCCCGAGGGAGCACATCCTTCATCATCAAAGCCCAGCCAGAGCTGACCGAAGCTCAAATTGCTCGTCGTATATGCCGCCGCGCGTCGTATCGGCAAAAGAGACTAGAGAAGCAAAGGACCCAGCCTCCTACACTTCAAGTCTCTCCCAAATGGGTCGAAAAAGAAAGACCCAACCAAGTTGCTGCTGTCCATATGGTTGGAAAAACCAGAAGACGCCAAAAGTCAGCAGCCAAAATCCATGTCCGACGTCCGATGACCTGCAGCGTGTCCAGGACAAGAAGACACTCAGAAGAATCCCCTGCTCCTTCAAGCAAAGGACGGCAGAGTGATCCTTCCTCAAGCTCTTCTTCAAAGAGAATGAGCCCCAGCTCAGTCACCAGGATAGTTTCTTCGTTCGAATCACGAAGGATGAACGTCCTGGATACAAATTCTGAGCCACCACCCCGCAATCCACCTCAAGACGATGCGATCACATGCATCCAGCAGTTGGAACAAGGCCAGCAGAGGATTGAAACTCTGATGGAAAACCTTCTCCTCGCCTTCCAAAATTAGGCGAACAATGAACCTCCTCCGAATCATCAAGACGATGAGGTAAATGGAGAAGAAAATGAGTAACGCGCCCTTATCAAAAAGGACGTAGACAGTATCCTCGCCAAAGCAAAAGAAGAGGATATACTCAAGGAGCATGGGATCAAGCCACCATATCCCTTATGGATGGACTCGGTCCCATTCTCCACAAAATTCAAGCATCCTACTCTCCAAACATATATAGGGAAAAGATCAGCCAGACAGCACGTCATCCACTTCAAGATCCTGACGGGAGCTATCGCGGATCAAGATGCACTCAAGATCCGCCTCTTTGCAAGTACCCTAAAAGGTACAGCCTTCGATTGGTACTCCACTTTGCCGGAGGACTCCATCCAAAATTGGGCCATGCTAGAGACACGCTTCCTAACTCACTTCAAAGGTGAGGATCATCCCGCTACTATGGCTCAGCTGTGCAGCCTAAAACAGGGGGAGAATGAGTCAACATATGACTTCATTCACAAGTGGAAAGCAATGGCATACAAATGCTCTGATGTATTACCACACGCGTCGCTAGTCGACATCTGCCGAAACAACATGAGAGCCAGAATCTGCTCCATGATCATCGGCAACAAATCAAAAAACCTGGGAGAACTCCTAGAAGCTTCCATGGAAGCTGAAACGGTGATTAAAGACCTCAACAGTCAGAAATCATCAAGAAAAGAGCCAACTACCATTGCAACCTCTAAACCACAGAAGAAAGAGGTCCTCAATGTGCAGACCAAGTCAGCTCCTCAGCCACCAAAGAAAGCTGAAAATAAAGCTGCTGGTAAGAGACCTGAACTCTCAGATGCCTTCAAAGAACGAGTAGAGAAGAAATACCCATTTGATGAAGATGTTGATGAAATCTTCGGGGCTCTTGTGGCAAACAGCAAGCTCACCTTGCCTGAACCAAAAAGACCGGGTGATGTTGGCAAAACCAACGATCCTCGGTACCGTCCATACCACCAGATGATCTCGCATCCTCTCAATCAATGCTTTGTTGTGAGGGAGGAAATAAATGAGATGTGGAAAAAGGGAGTCATCACCTTTGACAAAAACTATGGGTCTGCCTCTGTCAACATGGTGACATGTGGACAAACATCAAAATCACCGAAGAAGAAGATCACTACTTCCTTCAAGGTGATAAACTCAATCCAAGCATCCGAGCAACTGGTTCCTTACCCGACACCAGACGGACAACCCATATGGGTACATCCCGATCTCCTGGAAGATGAAAATTGGGAGGTCTTGAAAACAAAGCCTACAGCTCAACAGCGAAGGCAGGCTAGGAAATATCTCCTCAAGCTCAAAAGGCAAGAGAAGACCCAGCCAAAACAAGAAGTCAAAGAAAAGGCAGAGGCTTCCTCTACCGCTTCACTGGAGGCAACAAAAAAATCCCTTCCAGAGATTTCAAAGGGGGTAAGGAAATTCACTTTCAGTGATTTCATGCCACCTCAATTCAAAGAAGCCACGCAGGAGGTATCATACTCTTGCAATTCGGTGGTTGGATTCTCCATTGATGGATACGAGTCCAGCGACACCGATGATGGGTTTGAATCCAACTACACAGACGAGTGGGAGGAGTCCCTTGAAAGAGGAGAATATCTCTCTGATGAAGAATGGGTTCCTGAGAATCATCTTATGCCAGTAATCTGGTATAACCCCCTACAGCCACAAGGATCCTAGTCTGATGATGAAGAAGACCAAGAGGCTGTACAAGAAAATGCTGTTGAACCAGCACCCCTCATTGCTCCAGTGGAAATCAACAATGTTGAGCCACAAAGAGTTGATGAAGAAGAAGATTTGGCTCCCATGCTTGATCTTGAAGAATATGCAAGGATCTTACAGCGTCTCGCTCTAGAACAAGAGCAAGACCGCGTCAACGAGCCTCCTCGCAATCCAGAGCCTGAAGTCCCTGAAGACCATCAGGTACATCCTCCCTTAACTCCTGAAAATAGAAAAAATTGTTGGATAGACGATCCTCTTACATCCGAGGATGAGTCTGACTCCGATCAGGCAACGTCTCCTGTCAGAGCTTCCTGTAATGTGATAATTCGGGATTATAGCTCTTCCGAAGCATCGTCTGATGAGAGCACTTACACTCCGGCGACGCCTAGCAATGTATCTTCTAGAGCCACCTCATCTCACGTGACTTTCACTGAGATGACACCCTCTCAGGTTTCTTCTCCTGAGACTGTGACTTCAAAGTTCACACCCTTCCTGACTGAAGAATTCCCAGCTATTGATGCTTGGGACGATGAATTGGTCAATGAAGAAGAAAGCTTGCTGGATGCTGTTTAGGACTTGTTCCCAGAAAATGCTCCGTGCAACACAATCACTGAGGGTGGCAACTCTGCTGCTGATACATCCTCAGAAAATGAAAAACGACAGCCTCTTGATCCTGAAGACAATCTTAAAAACGAAGACCCTTCTCAAGAAGCTCTCGAAGTTGGTAGTGGCACCCGCTCTGGCCGGGACTGCCATAAAAATTACAACCAATCTTCCTTTACATATGTAAATCCTTCGGGAAAAGATGTTGTAAGCGCCCCTAGTGGCTACAATGATGAACATGCAGGCCCTAAGGAGGCTTTCAAGTATGACTTGATTGAACACTACAAGCACATACCTGCACGTCTGCACATCCTAGATTTGTTGCGAATGTCTCCACACACTCGTGATAATCCCATCTCAGAATTACAAAAGCTGAATGAGGATGTCGACAAACATGCCCCGCAAGTCCTCCAAATTGAAATGGATTACCGGGTCAAAAACTCAGAAGCTTCCTCAAAGGGAGAAAAGAAGAAAACTGAGGGATCATTCATTAAATGCCATTCGGTTAAAAAAGCAGCCAGTGCAACCATCGCCTTCACAAAGGACGACCTCCTACTTGGCGAAACAAGGCATAACCGACCCCTGTACTTCACAGGGTACATCAAGGAAATGCCTATGCACAGAGTTCAGATCGACGCAGGTTCTGCACTCAACCTCATCTCCACATCGGCTCTCGAAGAGTTGGGCATCCCACCCAGCAAGCTGAGCCACACATCTGTATCTATCTTTGGATAGCATGGGAGTACTCAAAGGCCTATCGGCAAAATCAGGTTCAAGTTGCAGATCGGTGATCTTATCTCTGAGGTCACTGTGTACGCAATAAAAACCCCTTCATGCTACAACATCCTTTTCGGACGCCATTGGATCCACGAGAATGGTGTTGTCCCTTCAACTCTATATCAATGCATCAAGTTTGTTGGCGACGATGGCATGATACATCGAGTCTTTGCAGACAGAAAACCCTCCAAAGGTAAAGAAGTCCACTTTACAGACTCACAAATGTATGAAGGTGAAAAAGAAGAAGAGGAGAAGCACACAGCACCCTTTGCCGAAAATCTCCAGAAAGATAAAGGCAAGGCTCCTCAACAATCACCGGAAGAAAACAAACCATCCGGTAAATCCGAAGAGAGCATTCAAACTCCCTTCATCATCTCCCTTAAACCTTCAAAGCCTTTGGTCATCACAACTAAAGTGAAGAAGGCAAAGCAAAAGTCTGGGGGCAAATTTGTTGTCTCTTTCGTGTCTATCATGCAAGACACGGATTCGGATTCAGAGCCAGAAGATGACACATCATCAAGCCAAGCTAACACTCAGCAAGTTCAGCCTGATCTTACTTCAATGGGGACAACTTCTGACATAGAAGATCCTACGTCAGCTTCCTTCATTGTTCCAGCAACTTCAGCAAAGGAAAAGCCGATCTTCTTCCATAGATCGGATGCCTCTTCATCAAACTCCATGCTTCAACCTTTCCAAAATGAAGGTATGCCTCAACTATCCTTATATAGTGCTGTGGCACAAGCTATTATGAAGAAAATGGGCTATGACGCTCAAAACCCAGTCGGTTTGGGAGAAGGATGCGGTATTCTCACGCCATTGGGTCCCGTCTTGACCAAAAGCCAGCTGGAAGATTGGAGACTCTACGACTATGTAGAAAAGTCTTCACACGGGTTAGGTTATGATCCCGACACTCCGCTGAGAAAGTTGACACAAAGGCTTAAAAGTCAATATACTGACCAAGCCTCAACATCTCAAGTCCGTGAAGACATCGATCTCCCTGGATATCTCTTTGATGAGTCACATGACAAAGATCGAGGAAGCTCATCCAGTTGGTACGATTTCTCTAACAATGAAGAGGAGTTGTCCGATGGCACAGACGTGTGGTCTTCTGACCCAGAAGAACCCTCATCTCCAAAAGAAATAGCCTACTTCGACCCGGTTTCAATAGGCGATTGGGATCATCTCATAGCAAGCCTTGGGAAAATTACCGATCAAGAAGACCCATGGAAAGGAATAAAACCTTGGTCTGGAAATGCCCTTGAAACCCCAGAAGGTTTCGTTGAGCTGGAAGCCTCCAAAAGTATTGTGGAGGAACCACCTTCGAACCTTCCAACAGAAGATCCTGATCAAAAGATAGACTTGGGAACACCAAATAACCCACGTCCTGTATTCATAAGCAAGATTATAAAGGATGATGAGTTACCCGAGTATATCGCCTTTCTTCGTGAGTTCGTTGATTGCTTTGCATGGTCTTACGCTGAAATGCCTGGCTTAGACCCCGAAATAGCGGTCCACAAACTCAATCTTCAAGAAGACATCAAGCCTGTCAAGCAAGGCCAAAGAAGATTCCATCCAGATGTGATGGATAAAATTAAACAAGAAGTTCAAAAACTCAAAAGTGTCGGCTTCATCCGTGAGGAACAACATCCTAAATGGTTGGCCAACATTGTCCCCGTGACAAAGTAAAACGGGCAGATCAAGGTCCGTATTGACTATAGAGCCTGAATGGCACATGCCCTAAAGATGAATTTCCGCTCCCTATACCAGAGGTAATGATTGATAATACCTGTGGATTCGAGTGAATGACATTCATGAATGGTTTCTCTGGCTACAATCAGATAACGATGCATCCTGAAGATGAAAAACATACATCTTTTCGGACCCCATTTGGCGTGTATTGCTACACTGTCATGCCATTTGGTCTGAAAAATGCTGGTGCCACATATCAGAGGTCTATGATGAAGATATTCCAAGATATGCAACACAAGACGGTTGAATGTTACGTTGATGACCTCGCCGTCAAAAGTAAAAGAAAAGAAGATCATCTCGAAGACCTTCGAGAAGTCTTCCTCCAGCTTCGCAAACACAAACTGCGAATGAATCCTTTGAAATGCTTCTTCGGCATCTCGTCCGGTAAGTTCCTCGGATTCTTAGTTTGGAAAGCTGGAATAGAGCTTGACCCCATAAAAGTCAAAGCCATTCTAGAAATGCCCTCTCCAAGAACCTTGAGAGAACTCAAAGGGCTTCAAGGGAGATTGGCCTACATCAGACGATTCATCTCCAATCTTTCAAGAAAATGCCGTCCATTCTCCCGGCTGATGAAAAAAGGTGTAAACTTTGTCTGGGATGTTGACTGTGAAGCTGCTTTCCAAGATATTAAGTCATACCTGACAAAACCTCCAGTGTTAGCTGCTCCTACCACTGGAAAACCATTCATCTTGTACACAAGAGCCCTTGATCACTCTCTGGGAGCTTTGCTTGCACAAGAAAATGATCAAAGAAAAGAAGCTGATCAATATTATCTCAGCCGCATGCTAGTAGGTGCAGAGCATCGCTACTCTCCAGTCGAAAAAGAATGTCTTGCAATGATGTTCGCCGTACAAAAGCTGCGTCACTACTTACTTTCCAACACAGTCTACCTGGTCTCGAGGGTCAACCTCTTAAAGGTCCTTGTCACAAAGGCAGGTTCTCTCAAAGCTCGACTGGCAAAATGGTCCATCCTTCTGTCACAATTTGATATTAGGTATGTACCACAAAAGGCAATCAAAGGGCAAGCTCTAGCGGACTTCCTCGCAGAGCATCCATTACCTAAAGATTCTTCACTCAGAGATGATCTCCCAGACGAACCTGTCTACAATGTGGAGACTTTCTTATATAGTGCAACCTGGGACATGTACTTTGACGGTGCAACCAGGACAAATGAAAAGAGACAGCTGATCTCGGGAGTTGGCATCCTCTTTGTTAGCCCCGACAAATACATGATTCCACACGCTTTCTCGCTACTGGAACCATGCACAAACAATGCAGCTGAATATTAATATCTGATCCTAGGATTGGAACTCTCCATCGAATCCGGTATCACCATGCTGGAAGTCTTTGGAGACTCTCAACTGATCGTCAACCAGATGAATTATAAATTTGAAGTCAGGAAGCCAGATCTGCTGCCTTACTACAACAGGCACAATCACTTCCACAAAAGTTTGACATCTGTCACATCACCCACATTCGTAGAGGTGAAAACATACGTGCAGATGCCCTAGCTGGACTTGCCGCATCTATGGCAATTCAGGAAGGGGAAAACATGCAAATCACAGTGTGCAAAAGAAGAATCCTTCCTCCTCTTAACACACACCAAGCAGTTGCTGAATGCCACCAAGTGGTTGGAAGTCGGATTTCAATCCTTCAAACTTCAATCGGCGACTGGAGGGATCCGTTCATTGATTACATTATGTTCGGAATCCTACCTGAAGATCCAAAAGAATGGGTAAGCATCCAAAGGCGAACCCCAAGCTTTCATTTAGATATTCCTTCAAAAATCCTTTACAGGAAATAATTCAACGGAGTATTTCTACTCTGATTGTCACAACAAGAGGCTGAAGAAACACTCAAAGAAGTTCATGCTGGTCTTTGCGGAGCTCAGCAGGCTGGTCCCAAGCTCTATGATCAGATAAAAAGGTTAGGTTATTACTTGCCTACCATGGTAGTTGATGCAATGCAATTTGCTAAGCACTGCCAACAATGCCAAGTTCATGGAGATTACATTCACATGCCTCTAGAGTGGCTACGTCCTACAACGATTTCATGGCCTTTCGAAGCCTGGGGTATGGACATCATAGGTCCTATTTCTCCCCCTTGGAGCAAAGGTCATCGCTTCATCTTCGCCGCTACGGATTATTTCTCCAAGTGGTCAGAAGCATTTGCGTTCAACGAAATGAAGGCCTCATCAGTCCTTCAGTTCTTGCGCACCAACATCATTTGTCGTTTTGGCATACCGAAAAGATTCGTCCATGATAATGGACCATAATTCTGGGATCATCGATTCTACAGGTTCTGCGACAAATACAAAATCCAAAGCTGTCCTTCTACTCCATACAATCCGGCAGCAAACGGATTAGCAGAAGCTTTCAACAAGACACTCTGTAAAATCCTCAAAAAAATGGTCTCTAGTCACAAAAGAGACTGGAGCGACAAACTGTCTGAAGCTTTGTGGGCCTATCGAACCACCGTTCGAGGACCAACCCATAGCACACCATTCTCCTTGGTCTATGGATGCGAAGCTATCGTGCCCTTGGAAGTACAAATTCCTTCCTTGAGGGTATCCTTGCAAAATGACATGACTCAAGAAAGCAATGTCAAATTGCGACTCCAGGAGCTGGACAATTTCGATGAGAGACGGCTCGAAGCTCAACAAAGCATTGAACTTTACCAACCAAGCATGGCAGTATCTTTCGACAAAAAGGTCAGGCAACGCGCCTACAAAAAGGGTGACTTGGTTTTTGCAGTAAAAAGACCAATGGTCCTCGCTCACAAGTCCAAAAGCAAGTTTGAGCCAAAATGGGAGGGACCCTACGTCATCGACAAGGTTTTCTCCAACGGCACATACGCACTCCTAAACATGGAAGGTGACAGATGTATGCTGCACATCAACGGCAAGTTCTTAAAGCGGTACTACCCTTGAAGACTTACCCAATTGGGTAAGAGCAATGCCTGTACGGCCAAAACCGGTTTCCAGGTACACGCTCGCTAAACCCACTTTTTTTAGAATTTTCATGTCAAATGTTGAAATTTCTAGAAATTTAAACAATGCTTACTTTCATCATTTCATTGTTCAAAAATCCAAGTTTAGGAACCTTTCCCTAAATTGACCAAAATTTTCAACCCTTGAACCCAAAATTCATGGTTTGAAACAAAATATGGATTCAGGGATTTCCACCCTAGTCAACCCTACCTTTTACCGCCTAAATGGTTTTAGGTCAAAACTTATGACCCTCGTGTCTTTAAACAAAAAAAAAAAGGTTTTTCAAAAAACCGCGAGGAAGCGACGCTTAGTCGATACTCGCACAAATCGGAACCATACAAACCACGTTCGACACTTCCAAAATCGCAGGGAAGCGACATTTCGTCGATACTTGCAAAATCCAAAACCGTGGAGATGCAACATTTCAGTTGATATCCACAACCCAAATTTCAAAGGTTCGAAAAAGCCTAAAAAACCATGGAGATGCAACATTTCAGTTGATATCCATAACCCAAAGGTTCGAGAAAACCACAAATTTAAAAAATCGTGGGGAAACGACATCAAGTCAATACCCACAAAACCAAAAACTTTAAAAAGCAAGGATGTGATATTCCATCGATACTTGCACCCAAATTCGCGAGGATGCGACATTCCATCGATACTTGCAACCGAATGAGCAAGGATGTGACATTCCATCGATACTTGCAAGACCATTCAGCAGGGAGGCGACTTTTAGTCGATACTTGCATTTTTGAAAACCAAACCGGCTATAAATGCCACCAAAACAGGCTATCAATGCCACAAACCGGCTATCAATGCCACAAAACAAACCGGCTATCAGTGCCACAAACTAAAAACTTTGGCTTTCAAAAAACCCGGCTATCAATGCCACAAACCCGGCTATAGATGCCACCAAAACCGGCTATCAATGCCACAAATCGGCTATTAATGCCACAAAAAAGCTGGCTCTCATGCCAAAATAGGCTTCCATGCCACAAACAAAATCTGGCTCCCATGCCAAAACAATCATTTGACAAAAGATTTTCACAAAATGACAAGCTTTTATTCAAATCCCATTTAGCAATTCTTTTATCACAAAAAGATTTAAGTGAACGTAGGGAAAACAAAAAAAAGCATCCCATTTAGCAATTACTTTTATCACAAAAAGATTTAAGTAAGTGTAGGGATAACAAAAAAAAAAGCATCCCATTTAGCAATTACTTTTATCACCAAAAGATTTAAGTGAGCGTAGGGAAAACAAAAAAAGAAAGCGTCCCATTTAGCAATTATTTTCATCACAAAAAGATTTAAGTGAGCGTAGGGAAAACAAAAAAAAGAGTACCAAAAAAAATATATGTGGTACCAAAAAAAAAGTGTTCACAAGCACTACAAAAAAAGAAAAGTACCAAAAAAATACAAGTGGTACCAAAAAAAAAGAAGGATAGTTTCTGTTACAAAAAAAAAAAAAAAACAGGAGCTCAACCAAAAATGGTCTCCAGCTAAGAGTTCAGCTCCTCAAGCAAACTTTTGGCCTCAGCCGTTAGGGATTCCAGGGCATGCTTCTTCAAGAACTTTCCATGAGATGCTGGAGAATGCTACAATCCTTCCTTCACACCGGGAAGCTTATCCCGAGTAGTTCGCCATTGTTTGTTCTCTTCAGACTTCCTTTCAAGAACTAGATTAGCATCGGCAACCCGGCGAATCAGAGCACTCTCCCTATCGCGAGCATCTGTTATTACAACCCACTTGGCAGCGACTTGTGCCTGCAGATGCTTAAGACGTTTCCTGGCCTCATCGACCTCCCTATCAAGGATGTTAAGGTCATGTGTCAGCCCAATGATGGCTAGCTCTTCTAAGTTCTTCTCTCGGACTATCTGCTTCCTGCTTTGTGTAGCCTCATCCAGGTTAGACTGAGCCTTATCCGCAGGGTCCAGGAACATCTCCTTAAAGAACTGGTCGTCAGGAAAACCCATGGTCTCAAACCATTTGTCACCCAGCTCAATGATCCTATCAACGATCACCCTGGCACCTGTGACATCCAGACCAGCCTCTTCGGCATCATTGAGAATCTCCTGCATATGCTGGATCATGCCAAATCCGGCATCTAAGTGAGCAAGGAGAGTCTCAATCCAAGAGCTCAGAACCCGCACCACCACCTTCTTCGCAAAAAGAAGAGATGGCCCAGCTGAAGATTTGCCCAACTCCGTTGGTCGGCTGCTCATGTCATCACCCGTTGAAAGAGTAACAAAAGAACTTTTTCCAGTTGAAGCTGCTCGGGAAGGAATCTCAGCACGAGGTATCTCCTCAACAGTGTCAGAACTGGCCCCAGGGTTCTCTACCTATGGATCGACCTTTGGCATCTCTTGCTCTGGTTCTGAAGGAAGCGACGGACTCTCCTCTGTCACCTCAAAACCTGCCAAAGAAACACAAAAAGGTATGAATATGATTCTGTTTGAAAATCATTATCAGGGTTATTACTACAAAATACCTTCTTCGACGACTGGCGGAACACTTTCTTCCTCCATGAACTCATCGGAAGCATCATCAACATTTGCGTCCATCGATGATTCAAAGTCATCGGAATCCTGTGGCAAGTCAGCTGACAAGAAAAATGTTAGCAAACCAAGTCACAGACACAAAAAAAAGAAAGCAAAAGAAGTCATACCAATTGGAGATTCTGGATTCACTCCAGAGTCCCTCGGTTCTTCTTCAGGTGCCCCGACAGGATCCGTCACCACCTCATCGGTTGGAACCTCAGGCATCACCAAGTCTTCCTCTGCTAAAAAAAAGAAGAAGAAAAGCAGAAACAAGAAGCAAATCAGAACATGAAAAAATCCCACGAAAAGAAATGGAAAGAGAAAAAGGAAGAATCATACCTTCACCGACGGTCTCTTCTTCTCGGCTTCTCTTCTCTGGAGGCTCGTTAGCATCCACTGGCACATCCTCATTGATAGTAAGAGGGACTTCCAAGTCAGGAGAGTCCTCATGCTGCCCCTTGCTGCGATGATGACTCCTCCTCCTCTTACTCCTGCGGGCTCACTTCTTAGAGGAACCTGCCCCACTGTCAGAGTCAGGTTTCCCACTTGACTCTTCACTGGATGGTCTACCCTTATCAGTAGACTCCATGGAAGCTTGCCTCTGTGCCGCATGCATCCAAGCACCAAGTTTGGCTTCCTCCTGTTCTAGCTGCTCTAAAGCCTCATCGGGTATTTCTCGAACAGCTTCAGAACTAATGACGCCCTGGTCACCGAGAAAGCCTATCTTGTGCTTCTCTCCAGAAAGGAAGGCCCAAACTTCCTCTCGCCGGACGCCATCCGACTTTCCAAGGCCCTTTCCAGATGCCAGCTTCACATCAAGCTCCTTCTTGGAAAGCCCCCGATATGCCGAAAAGCTCTCCGCGAATCACTTCGCAAAGCCGGCAGTCCGGAAAGCCAACAACACAAGATAAGAGATCATGGCTGTAGTGTCTTCAGCACTATAGAAAGCCCATGCATTTCTCCCATCCTGTAAACCTCTAAAATGCTTCACCATGCTTGAAGGTGCTCCAACAACGCCTTGAGAAAAGCCCAACTGCAAAGCAAAGCGAGAGGGTACATACGGTTGGATGTCGACGAAAAGATGTCTGCAGTACACCATCGTGCCGACACGTATGCTGAAAAGCCACTCCTTCTCTGCGTTCGTTAAGGAGTAATGCCTTCCCGACCCCACCCTGGTAGAGTCTTGGGAGGCACCAAAATCAAAAGCCTTCTTCCGCAACTCCGGAGAAAGCTTCACTGAAGACTGCCCCATTTCGACGTCCCTGAAACGTCGGATCCTCATGCAGGCAGACAAAAGTGATTCAGACACGGCTTTGCCCTTAGCCAGCCGAATCATCAGAGGATCATCATCCTGTGCAGCACCCAGCCGGTGGAAGCCAGGACAGTGGTACACGTACCACGAATAAAAGATGTGGGCTGAAAATACCCTATTCATAGGGAGCCTAAGCCGAACCAAAAAAGCAGCAGCCTGCAGTTCGGTATGTTGGATACCGCGATCACTGAGAGGGGGGGGGGGTGAATCAGTGATTTCTAAAAACAGGTCCAATTCAACAACAAAACAAGTCAAATCACACAATGACACCAGATTTAACGTGGTTCACCAAAAGGCTACGTCCACGGATCAAAACCGTCCGAACACCGATCCGGTACCGGTCTGAATATATTTAGTCGCACCAACGACAAAGAGCACCAACCCTTAGTTTCAGATAGCACCAACTATCTAGGAAGCACCGACTCCCCTTACAATTTATCTGCACCCACAGATAGGATCACCAAACCCCAAACACCAAGCACCAACTTGATGTAAAAACAGAATAGAAATAAACTCTGTCTACAGCCCTTCCCCTCTACAATTCTCTCTCTCTCAATCCCTTACAAATTGAAATCTAAAACATAAAAGAGAGACACTTAACTCATGGACGAATCACCATCTTCTAGAGCATAATCTCGTCCACAATTGCTGTAGAAAACGTCACCACATCAGCACACAGCAACACACACCAGCAGCTTCTTCTTTCTCTCAAGAACTCTCTAAAACTCTTCTCTATTCTTCTCTTTCTGGTGTCTCTTTAGAACGACCCATACATGCCTTTATATAGGTTATAGTAACCCTTAATTGTGTTCAAGACAGGCTACAATTCGTTTAGAAAGAGTCCCAAACAAATTAGATAAGAATGCTTAATTTTCGTGCTCAACTTCTAATTCTGCGCAACTCTGGTTCCCGTGCTCGGTCGACATCCTTGCTTGCTCGGTCGACCTAAGACACTGTCTGGAAATAGACAACTTTCGAGCTCGGTCGACATCCTGAGGTCTCGGTCGACCGAAGACACACTGTGTCACGAAAATAACCGGGAGCTACCTGAATCTGTTTTCTGCAGGTTTCTTCTTGCTCGGTCGACCGCATGAAGAGCCCGGTCGATCGGCCACTCTGTTTCAGGAAATCTGAATTCCTGACAGTTTCAATTCTGATTCTTCTCTTCAGCTCTATCAATACCAGCTTATTAACATCATGTTTGTGACAATGTGTTGACAAGAATTCCAACTCAAAACAATACTTGAGATGCTAACTTCTTCAATTCATCAAAAAACTTCTCAAGTCATCTCAAATTCCAACAATCTCCCCCTTTGGAATTGTTGGCAACACTATTGGAACTTCAACACTTTCAACTCCACCTTGCAGCTCTTCCAAGTTCTTTTCAACACTCACTTGGAACCAATTCTGAAATTCTGAAATAACAACCGTGCATTGTCAACAATCTCCCCCTAGCTTTCATAGCATAACATCTCTCCTTGCTATCATAGCATAACATCTCTCCCCCTTTGACAACAAGTCCAAAGGGACCAAACTGAGGAGCGAATAGGATATTCAATGAATGCATTGCTCCCCCTTTCAAGCACAACTCTACGGTTTAGGAGAGTGAGTAACTCCTAACTTTTTCCGAAGATACTCGAAGACTTCCTTTGGCAGAGGTTTCGTGAAAATATCAGCCACTTGCTCAGTTGTTGGAACATATTCCAACTTGACCTCTCCATCAGCAACTTTATCTTTAAGAAAATGATAACGAATTGCTACATGCTTCGTTCGAGAGTGCTGAACAGGATTCTTAGATATATGAATTGCACTCGTGTTGTCACATAGGATCGGCGTAGGATCCGTTGTAGGAACTCCTAGATCAGAGAGCATTTGCCGCATCCATAACACTTGCGTACAACAAGTTGCCGCTGCAATATATTCCGCTTCCGCTGTCGAAAGGGATACTGAGTCTTGCTTCTTACTATGCCAAGCAACTAATCTTTCTCCAAGATAAAATGCGCCGCCGCTAGTACTCTTGCGATCATCTACGCATCCAGCCCAATCGGCATCAGAATATGCAACAAGAGTGAAGGATTTGCCTTTGGGATACCAGATACCAAGCTCCATAGTACCTTTCAGATATCGAAAGATTCGTTTCACTGCTGTAAGGTGCGTTTCAGTTGGTGCTGCTTGAAAACGTGCAACCATACATACTGCTTGTAAAAGATCTGGTCTTGTTGCAGTCAAGTAGAGCAAGCTTCCTATCATAGAGCGATAGGTGGTATGATCAACGGACGAGGCCTTATCATCTTTGCTAAGCTTCGTGTTCGTTGACATTGGTGTGCTCACTGGCTTGCTGTCTTCCATATTGAACCGTTTCAGCATTTCCTTAATGTACTTCATTTGTGATATGAAGATGCCATGTTTCAGCTGCTGAACTTGTAAACCAAGAAAGAACTTTAGTTCTCCAAGCATTGACATCTCAAATTCTTTCTTCATCTCTTCAGCAAAATTCCTGCACATCTCCTCATCATTGCCACCAAAGATTATGTCATCAACATAAACAATGACAACCAGCTGTTTGCTTAACTCAGTTTTGACATATAGATTGCTATCAACAAGTCCTTTTCCAAAACCGATCTTGCGGAGATAGAGATCCAGCCTTGCATACCAAGCCCTTGGCGCTTGTTTCAGTCCATAAAGAGCCTTTTTCAACTTGCACACTAGATCTGAATTTTTGCTGATGAGAAAACCATCAGGTTGCTCAATGTAGACCTTTTCTTCAAGTAAACCATTCAAGAAAGCTGACTTTACGTCCATCTGAAATACCTTGAAGGTTTTGTATGCTGCCAATGCAAGAAACATACGAATAGCTTCCAGACGAGCCACCGGTGCAAAGGTCTCTTCAAAATCTATGCCTTCAACTTGAGCATAGCCTTTACAAACCAACCTTGCTTTGTTTCTCATGACTTGACCATCTTCATTCAGCTTATTCCGAAAGACCCATTTAGTACCAATAACATTCTTATCAGTAGGTCTAGGAACAAGTTCCCATGTGGAGTTCTTTTCAATTTGCTCCAACTCCTCATGCATAGCTTTCAACCAACTTTCATCGAGACTGGCTTCAGCCACAGTCTTGGGTTCAATGGTGGACATAAGTGAGTAATTGCTAACTACACTTTGTCTAGTTTGAACGCCTGCCTTAGGATCTCCAATGATTTGATCCTTAGGGTGTTGCTCTACCCAAGTGCTGTGCTTCTTAGGTGTAGTATCTTCTGAGTCATCCTTTGATTTCTCAGAATCATTAGATTCAGCCATCTCATCATCAATCTCACTCGAGTCCTCATAAACTGGACTGTCATTATGAGTTGCATTCTTTGGTTTAATATTCTCATCTATTCTCACATCAGCACTTTCTATGATTTTTCTGGTTCTTTTGTTAAGACACCTATATGCCTTGCTAGTAGAGGAGTAACCCAGAAATATACCTTCGTCAGCTCTTTCTTCAAATTTGCCCGGATTTTGTTCGAGCCGCTTGATGTAACACTTGCTGCCGAAGACTTTGAAGTGCTTGACTGTTGCTTTTCTTCCAAACCATAGCTCATAGGGAGTTTTGACTTCATGTGGCCTGATCAAGCATCGATTTTGAATGTATACAGCCGTATGAATTGCCTCTTTCCAATACTTGTCAGCCATCTTGCTTTCACTTAGCATCGTACGAGCCATCTCTTGTACGGTGCGATTCTTCCGTTCCACAACTCCATTTTGCTGTGGAGTTCTAGGGGCTGAGTACTGTCTTTGAATGCCATGATGTTCACAATATTTAGTGAACTCTTCAGATGTGAACTCGCCTCCACGATCAGACCTTAAAATCTTGATACGTTTTTCCAATTGATTTTCAACCTGTGCTTTAAACACTTTAAAACGATCAAGTGCTTGATGCTTATGCTTAAGAAACAATACCCATGTCATACGAGTATAATCATCAATACATAACATGAAATACTTATCTCCATTGGTGCTTTGAGTTCGCATCGGTCCACAGAGATCAGTGTGCACTAGCTCAAGAGGTTTCTTGGAATGATGCTCCTTTGACTTGAACATAACCCTCGTTTGCTTTCCCTTTTGGCAAGAGTCGCAAATGGGATTGGAAGGCTTTTCAACTGTAGACATGCCTCTTACAGCCTTTGAATTGCAAATCTTTGACATGTTATCAAAGCTTAGATGCCCAAGGCGTTTGTGCCACAACCAACTTTCCTCTGTCCGACTCATCAAGCAGGTCTTTTCAGCTCCATCTGACAATGTATAGAGATTTCCAGCAGTTCTTGATCCAGTTGCCACTGTTTTCCCGTTGCTACTCTTCTTGATGGCAAACCCATTCTTTGTGAAGATAACTTCGTGACCCTTGTCATAGATCTGGCTCACACTAAGCAGGTTGTGTCTCAATCCAGACACATATAAGACTTCTTCCGATCTGATCTTGTTTGCCATAAGCTGAATAACACCTTTTCCGCAGATTTTGGCACCATCATTGTTGCCAAACTTCACTGAACCGCCTTCATAGTGCTGTAATTTGATGAATTTCTCTTTATCACCAGTCATATGGCTTGAACAACCACTATCAAGGACCCATGGTGCTGCCTTCTTTTGTGCATTGAATGCCATTTGCACAATGAGAGATTCTTTGGGACTTTCTGCACTTTGCTTTGCTCTCCAAGCCTTGACTAACTTGGGTTTCTTTTCAACCTGAAATTGGTTAGCTATAGGCAACCTACAATCCCTAGCCAAGTGTCCATAATTATGACATATATAGCACTCAATTTTGTGGCTGTTTAGGATTGAAAAAGGGTTCCTAGTCACAAGTGGGCTGTTTCTAACATAGAATCTACAATCAGCTCTTTTATGTCCAAACATATTACAATGAAAGCAATAACCATAGAATTTGTATCTTCTTTGTGGCTGGTTAATCTTCATTACCTTTCTAACAGGAATGGACTCCTTTCTAGGTTGAGTGGGCTTCATAGAGTTAGAAGGTGCAGTGACTTGCTTCACAAACTCTTTCTTTTCAGGAGGTGCAATCTTAGAGGATTCACCTTTCTCAAATCCTAGACCAAATCTGAAGTGGGCAGGTCTTTGAACTTTCAGTAGTTCATCGAGTTTCATAGTCCCTTCAATCGCTTGGAGCGCTTTGAGTTTTTTGCTATTTTCCAAATTTTCAGCCTTTGCTCTAGCGATCTCAGTTTCAAGTTTCATAGCCTCTTCCTTTTTGATACTTATTTGGTTTTCAAGGACTTCTACCATTCTTTTATATTCTTCTACTTGAGTTTTCAAAGCAATAATGGAACTTTCAGATTCACTGGAGAAGTTTCAGATTTTTCTTACTTGATTTGCGTTCCATGCCAAGCTCCTCAAGTGCGGCTATGAGTTCCTCTTCAAGATTGACTTCAGCCTCCTCATCCTCTTCCGGATCTAGCTCTTCTTCTTCTTCAACAGTGACCATGAAGAGAGCTTCGGTTGATTCATCATCGTCTGAAGTTTCAGACGTGCTGTCATCTTGTTGACATAGAAAGTTTTTAGCTTTGCCCCTTTTTCTGAAATTTCTCTTTCCTTTACTCTTTTCAGCATAAGAGTCATTATCATTGTCTTCTTTTAGCGGACACTTCGCAGCAAAGTGACCAATACCTCCACAATTGAAGCATTTAAAGGGTAGCTTCCCTTTGTACTTGCCATTGCTTCCTTTCTTCAGCTTTCTAACAAATTGAGCCTCAAGCTCATCATCATCAGAATCAACATCATAACCAGCAGTCTCTTTTGCCTTTTTCTGAACTTTGAAGGCCGCTTCTTTATCAAATGAAGACGTCTTTCCTATGCACATCTCATAGGCAGTTAGAGAACCATGTAATTCATCCATGGAAAATGCATTCAGATCTTTGGCTTCTTCGATGGCTGAGACTTTTGAATCAAACCGGGGAAGAAGAGATCTTAGAACCTTTTTGACGATGACCGGCTCTTTAATCTCTTCCCCTAGTCCACGAATGTCATTCGTGACTTCATTCACTCGTTGCATATACGAGTCAACATTCTCGCTTTCCTCCATGCGAAGAGACTCGAATTGAGAGCGATGAGTTTGCAATTTGGCTTCTTTAATCTTCTCATCACCTTCATGTATGCTTTGCAACTTGTCCCAAATCTCCTTGGCTGTTTTGCATGCAATTACTTTGACAAGCTCGCTGTCCACAAGGCCACTAAAGAGTGCATTCTGCGCCTTGGAGTCGTTGTCTGCCAACTTCTTCGATGCTGTATCATTGGGTACGGTGGCAGCATTGTAACCGGCTCTGACAGCCTCCCAAACATCATAGCCAAGAGATTTGATGAAGGCTTGCATCCTAATCTTCCAAAAGGAGTAATTAGAACCATCAAACAGAGGTGCTTTCATATTCCCTGTATTGACTGTCATGTGATTTGACAAGAGATCACCCTTAGCGTATTAAGCTTTTCAAGGGAACCTTACGCTCTGATACCAATTGTTGGATACCGCGATCACTGAGAGGGGGGGGGGGGTGAATCAGTGATTTCTAAAAACAGGTCCAATTCAACAACAAAACAAGTCAAACCACACAATGACACCAGATTTAACGTGGTTCACCAAAAGGCTACGTCCACGGATCAAAACCGTCCGAACACCGATCCGGTACCGGTCTGAATATATTTAGTCGCACCAACGACAAAGAGCACCAACCCTTAGTTTCAGATAGCACCAACTATCTCGGAAGCACCGACTCCCCTTACAATTTATCTGCACCCACAGATAGGATCACCAAACCCCAAACACCAAGCACCAACTTGATGTAAAAACAGAATAGAAATAAACTCTGTCTACAGCCCTTCCCCTCTACAATTCTCTCTCTCTCAATCCCTTACAAATTGAAATCTAAAACATAAAAGAGAGACACTTAACTCATGGACGAATCACCATCTTCTAGAGCATAATCTCGTCCACAATTGCTGTAGAAAACGTCACCACATCAGCACACAGCAACACACACCAGCAGCTTCTTCTTTCTCTCAAGAACTCTCTAAAACTCTTCTCTATTCTTCTCTTTCTGGTGTCTCTTTAGAACGACCCATACATGCCTTTATATAGGTTATAGTAACCCTTAATTGTGTTCAAGACAGGCTACAATTCGTTTAGAAAGAGTCCCAAACAAATTAGATAAGAATGCTTAATTTTCGTGCTCAACTTCTAATTCTGCGCAACTCTGGTTCCCGTGCTCGGTCGACATCCTTGCTTGCTCGGTCGACCTAAGACACTGTCTGGAAATAGACAACTTTCGAGCTCGGTCGACATCCTGAGGTCTCGGTCGACCGAAGACACACTGTGTCACGAAAATAACTGGGAGCTACCAGAATTTGTTTTCTGCAGGTTTCTTCTTGCTCGGTCGACCGCATGAAGAGCCCGGTCGACCGGCCACTCTGTTTCAGGAAATCTGAATTCCTGACAGTTTCAATTCTGATTCTTCTCTTCAGCTCTATCAATACCAGCTTATTAACATCATGTTTGTGACAATGTGTTGACAAGAATTCCAACTCAAAACAATACTTGAGATGCTAACTTCTTCAATTCATCAAAAAACTTCTCAAGTCATCTCAAATTCCAACACGGTACACAGGTAGGAGTAAAGAGCTGGCACCAAAGCAAGCTGCTCTCCAAATGCCATCTCACAAGCCGGAAAAATACAGTGCGGCCTGATGTGTGTCCCATCTCCTCCAGCAAAAACAGCCTCACCAAGCCAATAAGTGAGGTAAACAGCGAGATCTCTCCACAGTGCAATGTCAGGACATATGGCATTTGTACTCGCACAGAAATCTCTCAACTCTTATTGCATAGCCAAGATCTTCTTCGAACTTGGATCCTGAGCCCTGGATTCCTGGGTCGCACTATCAGAAGCCTCGCTGCTATCAAAATAGTTGGGGAAAGAAGAGCTAGAACTCTTCCAACTGCTGGATCTAACTTTCAAACCCTCCTTCTCCTTCAAAAAATCATACAAGGCGACGAGCTGAAGGTACAGAAGCCTGAACTCCTCAGACTGCTCCTCAAGGACGCTGTCAATCGGCATAAACTCCTCATAGAGTTTGTAAAGGATGGGCAATCTAGTAATAGCGCTCAGCTCCTTCAAAGAGAAACCAATCTCACCATTCGTCACAACGAAGGTATTGGTTTGTGGAAGGAATGACTCCAACATAGCCATAAAGGCCTCGTCGGAAAAGATCATGGTCTCCCTAAAGGCGCGGACCGCATCAAAAATCCTGGCTTCCTTCAAAACGGCGCCACCAATCAGCAGGATGCAATCAGTCCACGACTTCCACTCGGAGTCAGCATTGAAACGGCCACGAAGTCGAAAAGGCTTTATCCAATTGCTGCCGTCACCGCTGAAAATACCAATGCCCATCGGTCTCAAAATCGACCGACGGATAATCAGAGCCCTGGTAGCCGCTGGATGGCATCAACAGGTCCATGTCAGCAGGTGACCTCTCCGTGTATCTAGGAGAACCGCCAACAAAAACCTCGGTCTTGATTACATTTGTCCTTCTCGCCCAGCTTGGAGGATCTTCCCTCTTAGAGCACGTGGGGGCAAGGCTCATGATCGAGACGGTGCGATCAAACGTCGACCGGGTAGTAATAGTCTTCTTCTCACCATCTGCTATGAAAGAGAACTGAAAACATCTCCTCTGGTATGTCATGTCATCAGGGACGGCATCACCAAAGAAGAAGGTAGGCTTGGGTAAAACACTCATATCTTCCCCATGGACGACTGCTTACCATGATCTTATAGAATTCCTCTCCCTTGAGAGCGATCAGTCGCTGCCTCATCTCATCTCTGTTGAGGGAGTCGCACTCTTCCGGGTTTCTCTCAACATACTGGACGTTCTCAAAGGCCTGCTGAACGGCCGGATTAGAAGATCTAGCAGATCGACGAGGTACGCTTGTAGCAGGCTCTTTACCCTTGTTCATTCTTGAAGAACCACCTGCAAAGGATGGAAAAGAAAAAGATCAAACATCAAAATGACAGAATCTCGCTAAAAAAATATCTGGCGAAATTCTGACATGATGCCGGGGCAATTCCGAAGAAAAGTAACTATCTCGAAAGAAATAGAAAGCTTGAAGATGGGCTCAACATTGCGGCGAGCTCCGAAACTCCAAACTTTTGAAACCTCAAAGTCTCCTCAAAATCAGGAAGGGCTCAACATCGCTGCGAGCTCCAAATTCCCAAATTTGCGAAAACTTTCAGGTATGCTATCACATCACGCTACAATTCAATTTACAAAATATATACATGCATGAACATCTTGGTTTGCGAAAAAATGCATTATCATGATGAGCAAAAAAAAAAGAAGAAAAGAAACTTTCTAAAAAAAAAGGAGAAAGAAAAAGAACAAAAAAAAGAAAAGAAACTTTCTAAAAAAAAAGAGAGAAAGAAAAGGGGCTGGCCCACAGGCCACGTGGCCGTATGGATAGATCCATACAAAAAAAAAACATGCAAAAAAAAGAAGAAGAAGAAAGCATAAAAAAAAAACGTGTAAAAAAAAAAACAAACACGTGGAAAAGAAAAAAAAAGAAACAAAAAAGAAAGAAAGAACTTTTTTTCCTACAATGGGATTTTCTTGAAAAAGGGAACTTACTTGAAGCCATTGATGGAGAAGAAGAAGAAAAGTCTTGAAGATCTTGAAGAAGAAGAACTCTTGGTCTTGAAGCCCTCTTGGGATTGTTGCAAAAGAAAGCAATAAGAGCAAGAGATCCAACCTCCTCCTTGTTTTTATAGAAGAGAGCAAACCAAAGAAGGAAAGAAGAAAGAGGTAAGTGTTACTAATTAGTAACCTTACCAAAAGAAAGAAATTAGAAAGATTCTTTCCCAAAAGAAAGATATCTTGAGGGATTCTCTCCCAAAAAGAAATCAATGAGAGATTTTCTCCCAAAAGATAGGATCAATGAAAGATTCTTTCCCAAAGGAAGTTATCTTGAGATATTCTCTCCCAAAATAAAGGGAACATGAGAGATTCTCTCCAAGTAAAGATATTCTTAGATATTCTCTATCCAAAGGAGATATTTTTGGATATTCTTTATAAAAATGACACCATATGAGATCTAAGCCATTTCAAAAGCTTAAGGTCCTATGGGTTAGCCCATATGAGCTAGGTTTGAACACCTAGGCACAAAAAAAAAATATTTTTTTGGGCTTTTAGTCAAAGAGAAATCCCTCTTACCAAGAGCATACAAAAATGGTTCCATGCCTCTTTTGAGTTGATTCGACTATACAAAAGAGAATTCCAAGCCCCATGAGCTTCCAAAGAACAAACCATCTAGCCTCATCTACCAAATTGAGCCAAAATCTTGAAATTGACATTCTGCAAAAATCCAAACCAAAACCTGGTCCCCTAACTTGCCACATACAGCTTGTTAGGTCACAAGATCAAAACCAAAAACCAAAACCTGATCCCCTAACTTGCCACATACAGCCTGTTAGGTCACAAGATCAAAGCCAAAATTGATCCCCCAACATTCCACATACAGCTTGTTGGGTCACACGGTCAAAACCAAACCCGACCCCCTAACCTGCCACATACAGCTTGTTAGGTCACAAGGTCAAAACCCAAATCCACATCCCTGATGTCATCTTCAAAACTTTGCCTCGAGATGGTACGTGATCCCTTTCACTACCATAAAACTCCCCTGGAAGCTCAAAAGGCTACAAATACCAAAAAGAAAGACTGCTCAAAGACTCTTGGTCAAGTCACAGGCTCTCCTTCACAAATCTCTTCGAGGCACATCGACTACAAAAGTTAAGGAACTCGTCGCTGCACCTCGAGGGGGCATTTGTTGACACCAAAAATGTCACTTTGCCTCTTCAAGATCCAAAGAGCTACATGAAGTCGCAACCTGCCATAAATAGGTAATGCTACTTCCAAAAAATCAAATCTTGTCAGAATCAAACAAAAACTACAAGATCCTTCAAGACAGCAAAAAGAGGAGTACACAAGAAGTTTCGGGCCATTTCAAAATCATTTGGCCTAACTTCGCTTCTCCGACAGCTGAAGAGGAGCTCCCAGCGGCGAAAGCATCGGAGACACCAAATCTTCGACCAGAGCCGATGGATGGTCTCAAAATACACCCAAAAGGCTTCACGTCAAGTTCCGAGTCAAACCGACAACGTTTGACCCTACATCAACCCTCGAACAGCTAAATCAGGCCTGTCGGCGGTGAAGCTCCCCAGGACCATGGTTTACAAGATAGAGCCTATGGATCATCTTAAAATGACTCCAATAGGTTCCCTGTCAAATTTCAAGTCAATCGGACATCGGTTGACCGCACATCAAGCCGCGACATCTTCATCGTAACAAAAGCAAGTCTACTGGTGATAGGACCCCAAACGGCTTCAAAACTCAAACAAAAGCCTATGGTTGGTCTTATTTATTGCTCAGCAGGCTTCACACCAAATTTCAGGTCATTCCGACATCGTTTGACCCAGTTTCAGCTTCTGACGGAAAATCGGCAGCTCTGCGCGACAAAGTCTTCGGCTTTCTCAGAAAAGTGGAAACTTTGCAAAATAAAATGCAAGGATTCTCATCAGGTTTTCGATAGGGAAATCAGGCCAATAAATGATCAAAAATGTCAAGGAAAAATACATAATAAAAAAAGAATAAAAAAACAGCAAAAACGGGCACAAAACGGGACAAAAAGAGGGAAAACCCCCCCCCCACAGGGTCGCAGACCCCTGCGACCCTGGGGCCAGGGATCGCCGGGAGGGCCCCGGAAACCCCGTTTTTCTCCGTTTTTTTGCGATTCGAAGCGTCCGGCCACTGGTATTTTCCAATATTCATACTTTTGAGACACCAAATCCTCTCACATCCGTCAAAAACACGGGTCAATCATCAAGAGTATCGAAATCAACATTGATCGCCAACCGGTCAACCAAAAAAAGTGTGCTTTCTACCCGACCGATCGAGAAATTGACAGGACAGATGGCACCGACCCGCTGTTGGCAACCAACACCTGAAGTTACATGGTCATCCGATGTCGATCTACATGAAGATCCATCGATGATCATCGCCAGAAGAATCCCAAAAGACGCGGCACGGCCCACGACTCTTCAACTGCTCGGCGCCCACTTAATGCGATTAATTGACTAGCTTTATTACAGTCATTAATCCATTTCTTTGGACGGCCCAATCAGAAGCAAGCATCCGGGAGTTACAAGTCAAGAGATTCATGGCATTTAACCCATGAAACTCCTCCCATCATGGCGATTAAAGGCGATTAAATGCCCTCAATCTCCTCAGGCCAATCAGAAGCCAAGAAAAAGGAGTTACAAAATAAAGGAATTAAATCATGTAACTCCTCCCATTATGTAGCTTAATGACAATAAAAGCCCATAAACCCTCCTAAATGGCTACCAAAAAGCCTATAAATAGGAGAGCACTCCACGAAGAAAGGACAGCACAGAAAACACACAACAGACTACAGAAAATCTGGAAATTCAGACAGAAAAAGGCATCTGAAATCTAAGAGAGAAAACTCTGCGGAAGTTCTACACTGACCACCGCTACAAGGTGACAAAAGTCCCTTGGGGGGTACCCCCCCCCAAAGGTCCTCGCCTTCTCCTTCTGCCTCCAATGGCTTAGAGGTGGCTTTTTAGCCCGTCTACTTGGTTTTTTATTGGACATAGGACCTCCTTTTGGTCTTTGTCCTCTAAAAACCTGAGGTTATAGCCAAGCCAAGCCAATCAATAGCATCCTCTGTTCTCATCTGCATGGATGATGGCGAAGTCTACATCTGGCTTGCGACCGTCAATCTGAACGGGTCCCCCACAATCTCCTTAGAAGTTAGATCCTCCTTTTCTTGCTTTTCATTGTAGTTTGTATTTTTTCAAAAGAGACAAAAATCACAACTCTTGTCTTTCATTATTGATAAGGATTGTAAATCGGCTATAAACGCCAAAATCGGCTATAAACGCCAAAAATCGGCTATAAACGCCAAAATCGGCTATAAATGCCAAAAAATCGCCTTTCACGGCAAATCAAGAAAATGTCTCTCTTCTTAAATATATGTGCAATGGAAAACTTGAAAGAAGTTGATTTCCTTTTTACTTACGAAGGTTGATCTCTGGATCACCACTTACAATTCCAAGTAAAATAGAAAATCTGGCACACCCACACAAAAAAATGTTGATGCACGCCTTTGCCCCCCAGTTATGAAAGGGTCAGATCCAACGGACTCCCACGTCCGCCGACCTCGATAGAACCGAGCGGAAGCACTTTCCATTAGTGCGCAGGATCTAAAGGACTAATGAGGTCTTCATTTCATTAAGCGCAAAAGCTTCTAACCACTTGGAGAAATAATCCGTAGCGGCGAAGATGAAGCGATGACCTTTACTTGAAGGCGGAGAAATAAGACCTATAATGTCGATACCCCAGGCTTCGAAAGGCCATGAGATTGCTGTAGGATGCAGGATCTTCTGTAAGAAGGTTCGAAGGTGGTTCCCCCACAATATTTTTGGAGGCTTCCATCTCTACGAAACCCTCTGGGGTTTCAAGGGCATTTCCAGACCAAGGTTTTGTTCCATTCTACGGGTCTTCTTGATCGACAATTTTCCCAAGGCTTGCTATGAGATGATCCCAATCGCCTGTTGAAACCCGGTCGAAGTAAGGTACTTCTTTTGGAAACGAGGGTTCTTCTGGGTCAGAAGACCACACGTTTGTGCCATCGGACAATTTCTCTTCATTGTCAGAGAAATCGTACCAATTGGATGAACTTCCTGGATCTTTGTCAGGTGACTCAATGAAGAGATATCTAGGGAGATCGATGTCATCATGGATACGAGATGTTGAGGCTCGGTCGGTAAGTCGACTTTTAAGCCTTTGTGTCAACTGTCTCAAAGGAGTATCGGGATCATACCCTAGCACGTGTGAAGACTTTTCTACATGGCCGTAGAGTCTCCAATCTTCCAGCTGGCTTTTGGTCAAGGCGGGCCCCAATGGCTTGAGAATACTGCGTCCTTCTCCCAAACCGGCTGGGTTTTGACCATCATATCCCATTTTCTTCATAATAGCTTGTGCCACAGGACTATATAAGGATAGTTGAGGCATACCTTCATTTTGGAAAGGTTCAAGGATGGAGTTTGATGAAGAAGCATCCGATCTATGGAAGAAGATCGCTTTTCCTTTGCTGAAGTTGTTGGAACAACGAAGGAAGTTGACGTAGGATCTTCTATGTCAAAAGGTGTCTCCATTGGAGTAAGAGCAGGCTAAACTTGCTGAGTGTCAGCTTGGCTTGACGATGTGTCGTCTTCTGGCTCTGAATCCGAATCCGTGTCTTGCATGATAGACACGAAAGAGACAACAAATTTGCCCCAGACTTTTGCTTTGCCTTCTTCACTTTAGTTGTGATGACCAAAGGCTTTGAAGGGAGATTGAATGCTCTCTTCGGATTAACCGGATGGTTTGTTTTCTTCCATTGATTGTTGAGGAGCCTTGCCTTTATCTTTCTGGAGATTTTTGGCAAAGGATGCTGTGTCCTTCTCCTCTTCTTTTTTTTCACCTTCATACATCTGTGAGTCTGCAAAGTGGACTTCTTTACCTTTGAAGGGTTTTCTATCCGCAAAGACTCGATGTACCACGCCTTTGTTGCCAACAAACTTGATGCATTGATGTAGAGTTGAAGGGACAACACCATTCTTATGGATCTAGGGGCGTCCGAGAAGGATGTTGTAGCATGAAGGGTTTTTTTTTGCCTACACAGTGACTTCAGAGATAAGATCACCGATTTGCAACTTGAACCTGATTTTGCCGATAGGCCTTTGAGTACTCCCATCGTATCCAAAGATAGATACAGATGTGTGGCTCAGCTTACTGGGTGGGATGCCTAACTCTTCGAGAGCCGAAGTGGAGATGAGGTTGAGTGCAGAACCTGGGTCGATCTGAACTCTGTGCATAGGCATTTCCTTGATGTATCCTGTGAAGTACAGGGGTCGGTTGTGCCTTGTTTCGCCAAGTAGGAGGTCGTCCTTAGTAAAGGTGATGGTTACATTGGCTGCCTTTTGAACCGAGGGGCATTTAATGCACGATCCCTCACTTTTCTTCTTTTCTCCTTTTGAGGAAGCTTCTGAGTTTTTGACCCGGTAATCCATTTCAATTTGGAGGACTTGCAGGGCATGTTTGTCGACATCTTCATTCAGCTTTTGTAATTCTGAAATGAGATTATCACGAGTGCGTGGAGACATTCGCCATAAGTCTAGGATGTGTAGATGTGTAGGTATGTACTTGAAATGTTCGATCAAGTCATACTTGAAAGCCTCATTGGGGCCTGCATGTTCATCATTGTTGCCACTAGGGGCGCTTACAACATCTTTTCCCGAAGGATTTACATAAGTAAATGAAGATTGGTTGTAATTCTTGTGGTAGTCTCGGCCAGAGCGGGTGCCTCTACCAACTTCGAGAGCTTCTTGAGAAGGGTCTTCGTTTGGAAGGTTGTCTTCAGGATCAAGAGGCTGTCGTTTTTCATTTGCTGAGGATGTATCTACAGCAGAGTTGCCATCCTCAGTGATTGTGTTGCACGGAGCATTTTTCGGGAACAAGTCCTGAATGGTATCCAGCAACCTTTCTTTTTCGTTGACCAATTCATCGTCCCAAGCATCAATAGCGGGGATTCTTCAGTCAGGAAGGGTGTGAGCTCTGAAGTCACAGTCTCAGGAGAAGAAACCTGAGAGGGTACCGACTCAGTGAAAGTCACATGAGATGAGGTGGCTGCAGAGGATACATTGCTAGGCGTCGTAAGAGTGTAATTGATCTCATCAGACGATGCTTCAGAAGAGCTATAATCCCCAATTATCACATTACAGGAAGCTTTAACAGGAGACATTGCCTGATCAGAGTAAGACTCATCCTCGGATGTAAGAGGATCGTCTATCCAGTAATTTTCTCCATTTTCAGGAGTTAAGGGAGGATGTACCTAATGGTCTTCAGGGACTTCCGGCTCTGGATTGCGAGGAAGCTCGTTGACGCGGTCTTGCTCTTGTTCTAGAGCGAGATGCTGCAAGATCCTTGCATATTCTTCAAGATCAGGCATGAGAGCCAAATCTTCTTCTTCGTTTACTCTTTGTGGCTCAACATAGTTGATTTCCACTGGAGCAATGACGGGTGCTGGGTCAGCAACATTTTCTTGTATAGCCCCTTGGTCTTCTTCATCATCAGACCAGGATCCTTGTGGCTATAAGGGGTTATACAAGATTACTGGCATAAGATGAGTCTCAAGAACCCGTTCTTCATCGGAAAGATATTCTCCTATTTCAAGGGACTCTTCCCACTCGTCGGTGTACTTGGATTCAAATCCATCATTGGTGTCACTGGACTCGTATCCATCAATGGAGAATCTAATTACCGAATTGCAAAAGTATGATGCCGCCTGCATGGCTTATTTGAATTGAGGTGGCATGAAATCACTGAGAGTGAATTTCTTACCCCCTTTGAAGACTCTGGAAGGGACGTTTTTGTTGCCTCCAGTGAAGCGATAGAGGAGGCCTCTGCCTTTTCTTAGACTTCTTGTTTTGGCCGGTTCTTCTCTTGCCGTTTGAGCTTGATGAAATATTTCCTAGCCTGCCTTCGTTGTTGAGTTGTTGGCTTTGTTTTCACGACCTCCCAGTTTTCATCTTCCAGGAGATCGGGACGTACCCATATGGGTTGTCCGTCTGGTGTCGGGTAAGGAACAGTTCCTCGGACGCTTGGATTGTGTTTATCACCTAGAAGGAAGTAGTGATCTTCTTTTTTGGTGATTTTGATGTTTGTCCACATGACACCATGTTGACGGAGGCAGACCCACAGTTTTTGTCAAATGGATGTCAAGACAGCGTCTCACGATGGCGATCTTGAGGAAAATATCTATATGATGCAGCCAGATGGTTCTATAGCTAATAACCAAGTGCAAAGAGTTTGCAGGCTGCATAAGTCCATTTATGGATTAGAGCAGGTATCCCGAAACAGGAACATCCGTCTTGACAAGGAAATCAAGTCACTTGATTTTTGTCAGAATCCGGATAAGTCATGTGTAAATGAAAAGTAAAGAAGGTAGGGTAGTTTTTTCTGGTATTATATGTCGACGACATCATTCTCCCATGGAGTGACATAGGGATATTGTCAACAGTAAAAGTTTTGGTTGGCTAAGACTTTTGATAATAAAGGACTTTAGAGAAACCAGGTACATCCTAGGAATCAATTTCCATTGAGACCGAAAAAATAGGACGATAGGCTTATTCCAATGATGTGTACGTAGATAAGGTTTTGGTACGGTAAGCTATGCTTTGTACTAGACCGAATATCTGCCATGCAGTACGCCTAGTCAGCAAATATCAGTCTAACCCAGGTCCTTATCATTGACTGTTATAAGATGTGTTCTTGAATACTTGAGAAGAACTAGAGATCACATGTTGAGTTATAGCAGTGATGAGTTGATTACATAGATACTGACTTCTAGTCAGATCAGGATTCCAGGAAATCAACTTCTGGGTATGTGCTTATGTTGTAGCAGCTTGAGAAGTAGCTAAGGTAGCAGATTGACTCAAAAAATTCCTTATGGAACTTGGAGTGGTACTTTTGACATGACAGCCGCTCACAGTTTACTGTGATAACAGTAGGGCAGTCGCTAAGTCCAAGGAACCCAAGAGCCAAAAAGCATGTACAAAAAAAGTTATACATGGTCAGATAGATTGTGCAGAGAGGTGATGTACGATCACCAAGATAGCCTCTGTAGATAATCTGGTAGATCCCTTTACTAAGCCTTTGACTACCAAAGTCTTTGAGCAGGATGTAAAAGGGATGTGCATGAGATGCAACTCTATCTAGCATTAAGCCCAAGTGGGAGATTGTTAGTTTTATGGACTCAATCTAGTAGATGATATAATAAAATGATTAAATTCTTTATTTATTCATATATTCATGCTTACTTTTCATGAGATGAATGGTGATTTATTATATATATGCACATAACCAATACGAATGACATGATGGTTCATGAGGTGGACCGGAGTCCACAAGTATATTAGATGTAATACATGTGTATGGATGAGATCCACATATGGGAGACATGTGTGACAAATCTTATACTTAAATATCTTCACAACCAGTGATGAGACTGGACATCTCATACTGACAAGGTTGCAGCACTTTGATCACTATGAGATAGTGTGATTTGTCTCAATCATCAGAATGGAAGATTCTGGATCATAATGCTGGTACATTAGATGTATTGAAGGACCATGAGAATCACCTTATAAACACTGTCTTTATTTTAAGGTCTGCTCTCATAATTCCCTAGCAATAGGCTCTCAATCCTGATACATTAATGAACTCAAGTTTCTATCTATTCATTTTCTTTGAGTCACCAATGAGTGAGGCCAACCGTAGGTGAACACCTCGGTGATTTGGGTAGGTAGAGCTGTGGGAACATTCAATGGTCAAGATGGAATCTATCTCTAATATCCCCTTGTGCCAATTAATGGATTTATCATTGGTAAGTGCGCACCCATTCCGATTAAGAGTTAATTGGAAAGGTACCATTGATCATTATAATTAATTGGGGCTCAAGGATAATAAGATATGGATCTAGTTTGGAAGACAGGTCCAATTGATCCATGGATATTGATAGAGGGGTCTACTTGTGGTAATGTGGAAGTTTAGGGTCTTCTATGTAATATTCCTAAGACTGGAGTTCAATTGCATTTATATAGTGGAGTTATTTGTAATTAACTGTGGGCCCGGATTACACTTGAGATGTGGGGTCGCGTGTCCCAGTTGGAGCCAGCTTTCTAAGGAATCCCTAGTGGTCCCCACGCTAGCCCAATTATTAGAAAGTATCTAATTCTAGTTGAACTCTAAAAGGAAAGTTACTATTTCTATTTGAAGTAAGACTTCTAATAGTGGTAATAGTAGACTTACTAATTTTAGTAGAAGTGAGACTTCTATTTTAATTAGAAAGGAACTGGAAAGTTACTAATCATATTTGAAGTGAGACTTCTAATTATGATATGGTAAGTTACTAATTAATGGAAGTAAGACTTCTATTGTAATTAGTAAAGAGGAGGCAACTTGGAAAAGCTATAAATAGAGGAGAAGAGGGCTGGACGTCCAAGTATGCTCCATAGCATTGGGATTCACGCCCAAGCCTCTCTAGTGCAAAAGTTGCACGAGTTTTTTCTTCTCTTCCTCTTCTAGTTCTCTTTCTAGTTCCTCCCTAGAGTTCCTAGTAGTTTTTTCTTGGAGATCCCACCATCTTCTTGAGAAAAAGGAGAATCTGAAATGGGTCATAGCGTGGAAGATCAAGATGTCTTGGAGATCCCTGTATGATTAGTGAAAGCGTTTCATCATCAAAGAAAGACACAACTTTTCTATTAGAGCACAACCGAGCTCCAAAGGTATAATCCACTTCCTTGCACGTTGTAGATTATTATGGATGCTTATTAGTTGTTGTTTCTATCTTCTAGATAGATTGTATTTACTGATCATGATGGCTGAGATTGAGGACTTGGATCTTGGTCTGGGTTTTATAGCCTTCTGGATAGTTAATCCCTGCATCAAGTGGGTCAAAAGTCTTGAAACCTATCCTAGAGGCCCACCCTATTTCCAACAAAACACACAAGAGAAATCTCATTTTTTAGAGCAGAGAGAATTCACAGAAGAGACCCACTTGGAATATAGTAGAAGATCTTGGGATTTTCGAGTTGCTGTGTTACCGAGGTTAAATCAGAGAGATCTCGCAGATATGATCTTCGATCATCGTTATTTCTACATTTAATCTGTACGCGATATCTTGAGATTCTAGCGACATCTTCTAATAATGGTATCCGAGCCAATCTTGATATTGCGTATGGATTAAAAATCACATAGTAAGATTATAGGATGCTGTAAAAAACGTGATTTGCCTTTGCTGCAACTAACCCTTGTTTTGCAGCGATCAATCTAATCTCTGTTTTGCAGCGATTAATATGGCTATCATGGTCACCATATGTGTATGTTATGTGAATGGATCCCATGAATCAAATTCGTGGTTACTATTTTACATATTTTATCATTGATCATGGTGATGTTATTACATTGAGATAGCATGTGAACTCCGTTTGTCAGGAGGCTTAGGATTCAATGTAATTTTTCCATGAAGATGTAATTATATTGAGATAGCATGTGAACTCCGTTCGTCAGGAGGCTTAGGATCCAATGTAATTTTTTTCATGCAGTGTTCTTAAGAAGGGTCGCAGATTCTATAGGCAGAATTTCTTAAGAAAGGTCGCAGATTCTGTAGGCAGAATTTCTTAAGAAGGGTCGTAGGTTTTGTACGTAGAATTTCTTAAGGAGGGTTGCAGGTTCTTAAGGTAGAAATTCATTTTCGAAGGAAGGACTTTAGCTCGACCCCCGCCGGGGGATACTCCCGGAGTCCCTCCTCGAAGCACGTGTTTTAGAGAAGTGGCAATCAAGAAGACGAAAGGATCCTACTTGACCATGATAGCTAGGACTCTTTTGCTGGTTGTCTTTCCTTATTTGTGCTTGGATGTTTATTATTATCATAACATGCTTGATATGATATTATACTTGTTTAATTATGTTTGGAATTGTATAGTAGTTAAGATATAGTTACCTATTAATACTAGATTTCAAACTAGTCTTAATTAAATTGTTCTATAAAGAACCCTCATTGTTAAATAACTAAGTGGGAGAGGAAAACTATTAAGTTCCCATGGTCTCCATCATTGCTATAGTAGGAAATGTAATCAATTTATGTGTTGAACTTAGAGTCTTCCTCCTCATTGGATGAGTTAATTATGGAATCTCTAGTACTATCTCCCCTATGGATAATTTAAGGTAATTATTAGTATAAGGTCACTTCTCCATCTGACGGGACCGAATACAGTATAATGGACCTTGAATTAAATGATGGTATACACTTTGCTATAAACAACAATATGCTCTCCATCTGAGTCTCTTCTGTTATTTATAGGATCAAAGTTAAGGCAGCTGTTTGGTTTTACTCGGCACGGTTTGTTGCCTAGACAGTAAGACTAATAGGTTATGTCCTATCTGAACAAAATAAGTATGGTAGAAGTCCTCCCATCGAGGCATACTATGTATTGGTGTTTAGATTACTGTCGGGTTCTTTAATTTATTGGCAGAGGGAGCCACTATTCTTTTATTTGAATCCAAAGTTTTATTTTGCCCATCATAATTTTATGATTATATAATTCTCAGGATTTAAGATGGTTTTTTTCAATCCACTTGCTGTTATTCTCAAAGAACACAAACTCACTGGACCTAATTACATTGATTGGAAAAGAAATCTGGATATTGTGATTACTGCTGAAGAGTACAAATATGTGCTTACTGAGGTATGCCCAGAGAAACCTGTTGATGGTTCTACCGATGAGGTGGCCATCCAAGCATACCAAAAATGGAACAAGGCTGATGACATGGCGCGATGTTACATGTTGGCATCCATGTCAAATGTTTTACAATCTCAGCATCAGCATTTTCCTACTGCCTATGACATCATGTACAGTTTCAAGGAGATGTTTGGTGATCAGGATCGGGCGGCTAGACAGGTTTCTATGAAAGAACTCTTTAACACTAAGATGGCTAAAGGTACCCCTGTGAGGGAGCATGTCCTGAAAATGATGGGACACCTCAATGAACTGCAGGTCTTTGGAACTGAAATTGATGGGGAGACCCAGATCGATATCGTTCTCCAATCCTTGACTGATTCCTTTGAGAGTTTTCGCATGAATTACATTATGAACAAACTCAGTTTTTCTCTGGTGGAATTACTCAAGGAACTTCATGTTGGAAATTTGGTGGGCCTCTAGGATAGGTTTCAAAAACTTTTGATCCACTTGATACAGGGATCAACTATCCAGAAGGCTATCAATGTGTCCAAGATGCAAACCCTCTATCTCATCTATCATGATCAGTAATACAATCTATCTAGGAGATAGAAAGTCAGCAACAAACATGCAACAAAGATCTATATCATACAAGGAAATAGATTATACCTTTGGAGCTCGGTTGGGCTCTAATGGAGAAGTTGCTACTTTCTTTGATGACGAACTCTTTCACGAATCAAATAGGTTTCTCCAAAACCCAATGGCCTTCCATGCTATTACCCAAATCAGAATCTCTTTCTCAAGAAGATGGGTGGGATCTTCAAGAGAAGACAACTAGGAACTTAAAGGAACTAGAAGAGGGAGAGAAGAGATGTGCAACACTTGCACAAAGGGGGCTGGGCGTGAATTCCAAGATGGACGTCCAAAGCCCCCTTTGGTTCCCTATTTATAGCTTTTGCAAATTACTCTTACTAATTTAATTAGAAGTCTTACTTCCAATTTAATTAGTAACCTTCTTCTCTTTCTTAATTACAATAGAAGTCTCACTTCCATTAATAATTAGAAACATACTATTACCACTACTAGAAGTCTCACTTCAAATAGATATAGTAACTTTCCTTTTAGAGTTCAACTAGAATTAGTATCCGTCTAATGATTGGGCTAGCGTGGGGACCGCTAGGGATTCCTTAGAAAGCTGGCACCAACTGGGACACGCGACCCCACATCTCATGTGCAATCCGGGCCCACAGTTAATTGCAAATAACTCCACTATATAAATGCAATTGAACTCCAGTCTTAGGAAATTCATAGAAGACCCTAAACTTCCCTATTACCACAAGTAGGCCCCTCCATCAATATCCATGGATCAATTGGACCTGTCTTCCAAACTAGATCCATATCTTATTATCCTTGAGCCCCAATTAATTATAATGATCAAAGGTACCTTTCCAATTAACTCTTAATCAGAATGGGTGTACACTTACCAATGATTACATCCATTAATTGACACAAGGGGATATTAGAGATAGATTCCATCTTGACCATTAAATGTTCCCACATATCTACTACCATATACCCTAATCACCGAGGTGTTGACCTCTAGTTGGCCTCACTCATTGGTGACTCAAAGCAAATGAATAGATAGAAACTTGAGTTCATTAATGTCTCAGGATTGAGAGCTTACTGTTAGGGAATTATGAGAGCAGACCTTAACATAAAGACAGTGTTTATAAGGTGCTTCTCATCGTCCTTCAATACATCCAATGTACCAGCACTATGATCCAGAATCTTTCATTCTGATGATCGAGACAAATCACACTATCTCATAGTGATCAAAATGCTGCAACCTTGTCAGTATGAGATGTCCAGTCTCATCACTGGTTGTGAAGAAACTCAAGTATAAGATTTATTATACATATCTCCCGTATGTGGATCTCATCCATACACATGTATTATATCTAGTATACTTATGGATTCCGGTTCCTCTCATGAACCATTATGTCATTCATATTGGTTATGTACAAGTATATAATTAAACACCATTCATCTCATGAAATGTAAAGCATGAATATATTGATTAATAAAGAAATGAATCAATTTATTACATCATATGCTGGTATTGAGACCGTAAAACTAACACTTCAGGCTACCGAGGGACTTCTGAAAAAGCCACCTTCTATTAATATTGCTGAAAAAGGTTCTGTTTCTAAGCCGAAAGGCAGGAAGAAACAAAAAAAGGGTCAGAATCGTAATACGGTTCCTCAAGGGGGCAACGGAACTTAGGGAGGAGTGAAAAAGCCTAAGGGCAATTGTTTTAATTGCAAGCAAGCAGGGCACTGGAAAAAGCAATGTCCGACTTTGCTCAACAAAGTGAACAATAAAGGTAAATTTCATTCACTAGTTGTTGAATCATGTTTGGCGGTTATATCTACCGGTACTTGGTGTGTAGATACGGGAGCCGCTAATCATGTTTGTAATTCTTTGCAGAGGTTCCAGGAAACCAGGCAACTAAGTGATGGGGAGATTTATTTGCTTATGCGTGATGCTACGAAAGTGGCAATAATTGCAGTAGGAGATGTTTATCTTAGTTTTAGTAGAGATAGGACTTTAATATTAAAAGAATGTCTTTATGTTCCCTCCCTCAGGAGGAATTTAATTTCTGTTACCAAGTTGGTTAAAGACAGATATTCCCTTTATTTTAATAAATTTGTGGTTATTAAGTATAATAAACATTTTATATGTTCTGATTCATTGGTGGATGATCTTTATATTGTTGATCATATCTCTCCTAAACTGCAACTAACGGAATCAAATAACACAATTACCCTACCATGTAAGAGAAATGAACCTTCGAAGTTGAACCAAACGTATCTTACCACTAAACGAATGGTGCATGGTTTTATGACAAGGCAAAATGTTTCCCCATAGTCTATACCTTCTTGTAAATTGAAGCCTTTAACAACAAGGTGGCTTCTTTAACAACAACAACAACAACAACAACAACAAATACAAAAAAAAAAAAAGAGTTGGCTTTGTAGTGACCAATAGAGCCATCTGCTTTTCTTTTGAGCTTAAACACCCGTTTACAATCCACAATATTCATGAGTGGTGGTACCGAAGACCCTGTCCTATTGTGAAAGAGTGCATTAATTTCTTGGTACTCAGCATTTCGCCAATTTACATCCTTAATGGCTTCCGAAAAAGATATGGGTTCACTAACCACATCTTGTTGAAGTGGGTGCTTTGTAGCAAGGAGGATCCTTTGTTTAAAAATTCATATCTTGGCTCTTGTTATCATATGGTGAGAACCAGAATAGGGTGTTAGAACATGTGACATGGTCATTAGAGATAGTAGAGTCAGGACCCACCGTAGTTGTCTAATCACATGGCACATGTGGTGATACGCCATATGTAAGAGTTGCAGGATCCATTAATGTAGAGGCAGGATCCACCAAGTTGTCCGATCAAGTGGGTCAAGGGTACCCTGAGGTTGGTCACATGCTGCATATGGATGGGGCCGATCCTGCTCAAGTGTACCAAGTGTACTATCCAGCTGATCATGGTTTGCATGTTGATGTGGTTAGCGCTGATCAAGTGGAGTTGCAAGTGTATATGGCCGACTTTGAAGGCTGGCAGTTGTAATTGTAAGTGCCTAAATATTACGAACTTTGTAATGGAAGTTATGTTGAGTCTGATGCTCCTTTGAAGATGGTGGATGGCCTGAGAACCTGAAAGGGGAGAAGATAAGGACGTCAAAGGACCCTGGCTGTGGGCAGCGCAAGGCTCTCCGATGCCTAAGTCAGTAAGAGGCCTGAGCAGTAGGATAAATAAGGGAGAAGCGAGGCAGAGTAACAGCTCTCTAGTTATGATTGTGCGTACCTGTGATGGAGATCGTTCCTCTATTTATAGAGGAGGAAGTGTACGTTGCATGGCGGGGCTCATGATGACGTCCTAGCACTCCCATGGGTACCGTCATGTCAGCCCATTATGCATTAAATGGCAGTCCGATCAGCCCATAATGCATTAAATGCTGGTCTAATCGGACCTTACCATAGCTGACTTTTGGGCCTAGTCCCATCGGGCCTTGCTTGAAGCCATACTCTGATGGGACGTAACCGTTGGATGCCGCTCTGTTAGGAGTGAGGGGCGGCTAAGATGGCTTTGTCAGATCTAGCTGGGTACCCTTAAAGGTCTGGCTCCGGTGCCGAGCCGAGTGGTCGAAGTGAAAGCTTTGTGTTGAGATCGGGGGTTCCCGAGATCAGAGGCGGTCTCGAGCTCGGATAGCGCTTGAGCAGCGTGTGCTGAGGTTAAGGCGTGATTAACAGACGTGAGTGCCGAGGTTAGTATAATTTTCGTGTTTCGGGCGACTTCCCCACATAATTGCCCCCTAGCTTCTGACCTTACGGAGCCTGCCATCTTCGTGAGGTCGGGAGCTACGAGACGGGAAATACCCCTGGGGTAGGACTCATTTTGGTTTCGACCGTTGACGCTTGGCCTTCATCCGTAGTTATTTTGAGTGACTGAGGTAATAAATGATGCTTGCAAATCAATGCCAAAGACATATCGACGGCTCCACGTGTCATCATTTGGTTGGTTGTCCAGTCGCATCGAGGATTCAATGATTGACGTGATGCGCGCGGAGCCCCAGAGGGCGTCTAGCACCTGCGTCGCTAGGGTTTCTGAAGAGGTGGCCCCTCCTCCCTTTATTTATAGGGCGTCAAGGTTTCCTTTTTCCCTATTTGTTGTTTTGCACCGGAGAAGAAGAAATCATCGCGAGAGAACTCTGCCTGAGAAGAGGAGTGCTGCTGAGGTTGGGCCTCCACCAGTTTGAGACTCAGGTTCGTCTCCATAAGTTCCTTCCCCTCTTACCTTTCTCTGTTGGTTTTTGGGTTTCTGGCCTTCATTCTGGTAGAGATGGGCATTTACAGCCATTGGCTAGAGAACGAGGCAGCGATTGAGGGGCTCAGGTCATTGTATAAGATTTCCGCCGACGTCCGTGTTAGGGCGGCCGACCCCAACGGAATCAACCTCCGTGACTATTCAGGCGGCTGGATGGTCTTTCCACTAGTGGCTATCATCAAAGGTGGGGTTCGCTTCCCCTTTCACCCTCTACTGAGGAGGTGCCTGAGCCAGTGGTCTTTATGCCCCTGCTAGCTGCTGCCCAATGTCTTCAAGATCATAATGGGCACGGCTAAGCTCAACGAGGTCCTAGGCATCGACCTTGGCGTCTTTGACATCGAGGATGTCTACGACATATGCAAGCTCGGAGATGCCTATTATCTCCGAGCTAAGCCGTATCGGCAGGGCTTTGTTCGGTATCTAGAGGACTCGAACAAGTATGCTGGGGACGATCTCTTGCATGTCTCAGGCAACTAGGAGTTCGGCAGGACTGAAACAGATAGAGTCTACAAGATTCCCCGCCACTTCGGGACCCCTCCAAGTAATCACCATCTTCTTTCTGTTCTGATATGTCTTAATTTTTTATCATGCCGAACTGATACTTTTATTTGTGGTGCAGCTGCCAGGAAGAGAAGACAAGCCGCTCAGTTCATATGGCAGAGGAACGAGGCCTGGCTTCAGAAGGTTCAAAGGTACGGGGGCTTTCACAGTAGGGTGGCCTGGTCCCTGCTGGACTACAAGCCAAAGTACCGGGGCTACATTAGAGGGACGATCGAGCCCATCGGAGAAGAGAATCCGGGGGGTGGGGGGGGATCCTGAGGCCGGGACCGAGTTAGGCGTCCCTGGAGCCGCTGTGGAGAGAGATCAGGCTGCCGCTGAAGCCGGGGAAGAGGGGGAAGAGCCTTTGCAAGTTAGGATTGGCTCAGACCACAGGGTGACGTCCGGTGCTGAGGCTTCTACCTCTGCGCTGAGGTCACGCCAAGTCCCCTTGCGGAAGAAGGGGGTACACCGAACAGTCCGGTGCCTCTCGCCGAGCACCGAGATGTGTGCTAGGCGTTTGTCCTTCGAGGACATAGAAACCCTGGCGCTTGGGGTTGAGGATGCCCAATCCCCCTTGGCGCCTTCGAATCCGGACGCTGTCAAGGCTTCTGCCCCCGGGCCCTTGTCGACTCCTCCTGTTGCCGGGGCCGAGGCTTCTCTCTCTGGGCCCATCTCTGTTCAGCCCACCAAACTGAAAGCTCGATGGCATTCGGCCGAAGTCGGGCAGAAGGAAGGTCGGTCCAAGAAAAGGCCGAGAGTTGACGGTGGTTCCAGTTCGGTTGTGGCGTCACCATCTGCCGGTCCAAGTCCGTGGGAGCCGAGCTTCCTGCTCGAGCCGGGGAGACCGATGACGATGGAGGATCGTGTCCTCCGGAAGGTCGATCCCCTCATTCTCGAGGCACTCGGGCAAGCCTGCACCCTGCCTCAAGACATGGCCCAACTGGAGGGGTACGACGACCCGAAGTTAATACTGTCGCTGATGCAGTCGTGCTTCACGGTGAGTTTACTTGAACCTTTAAACTTTTGTCAAGCTGTTTGGTTTCGGCGACTGTTCTGATGTTCTTTATGAATGCCTTGTTTCTTCACAGACAGTACAGAAGTCTATGGTCGTAGCCGACAGGCTATATAAGCAAGGCACCGCGATCACCGAGCTAAATGCGGAGAAGAATGGCCTCGAGGAATCCCTAGATGCCGTTACTCGAAAATTGGCAAGGGCCAAAGGAGAGTTCACGGTGGGGCTTGAGCAAGCGAATGGCGAAGCTGAGGCCGAGAGGAAAAAGGTGGCCGAGCTCGAGGCCTCTCTCGAGAAGCTGAGAGACGACTTCGCGGTCCAGCTCCAGGCCGAGTCAAAGAGGGCAGACGAGGCCGAGGCGAGACTCGACTCGGAGTGTGATGCCTTCGAGGATGCCAAGCACAGGTCACGGCTCATTATAAGGCTAGAGTCTTCGTTGTGAGGGATAAGGCTTGGGCGAAAGGATGGCATGCCGCTCTGAAGGAGGCGGGGGTCTCGAAGGACTATCCGTCTTTCCAAGATCCCCCCCCCCCTGTTTCCAACTTCGGTGCCGAGCTCTGCCCCTCCTGTCACTGTCCCTGCTGGCAAGGCGGCTGCCATTAATCAGACCGGGGTCAACGTCGAGGCCGTTGCCACTTCTCACACCTCTGATCCAGCGTGACTTCGGGCCGGTCTTATTGGTTCTGCTCGTTTTTTTATTGCTGCTGTTTCTGATGTATCTTTCTTGTTTTTCAATTGTATCTGTCGTATTATGTAATGAACGAAGATTCAATATAATTGAAAATTCCTTTGGCTAATTTCTAGGTCATTTTTCTTGTCATGCGTGTTTTTGCTTTCCCAATATTTTGCATAAGTATATGAGCTCGGTAGGGGTAGGTGCCGAGCTGCCCTCGGGCTATCCCGGGATCATATCATTAGGATCGCTGCCCCATCGATAGATATGTAGGTAACACGCCGACACTCCTGGCGCGAGTGCCGAGGTGCTCTCATAGCGCGAAATGAAGAAGACCCACCGGTTCGTCGTCAGGGGCGCGCCGGCAACCTGGCATGAGAATCGAGGTGCTCTCATAGCGCGAAATGGAGAAGTCCCACTGGCTTGTCACCAGGGGCACGCCGGCAACCTGGCATGAGAGCCGAGGTGCTCTCATAGTGCGAAATGGAGTGGAGAAGTCCCATTGGGTCGTCGCCAGGGGCGCGCCGGCAACCTGGTATGAGAGCCGAGGTACTCTCATAGCGCGAAATGGAGAAGTCCCACTGGCTCGTCGCTAGGGGCGCTCCGGCAACCTGGCATGAGAGCTGAGGTGCTCTCATAGTGCGAAATGGAGAAGTCCCACTGGCTCGTCGCCAGGGGCACACTGGCAACCTGGCATGAGAGCCGAGGTGCTCTCATAGCGCGAAATGGAGAAGTCCCACTGGCTCATCGCCAGGGGCGCGCCGGCAACCTGGCATGAGAGCCGAGGAGCTCTCACAGCGCGAAATGGAGAAGTCCCACTGGCTCGTTGCCAGGGGTGCGCCGGCAACCTGTCATGAGAGTCGAGGTGCTCTCATAGCACGAAATGGAGAAGTCCCACTGGCTCATTGCCAGGGGCGCGCCGGTAACCTGGCATGAGAGCCGAGGAGCTCTCATAGTGCGAAATGGAGAAGTCCCACTAGCTCGTCGCTAGGGGCGATCCAACAACCTGGCATGAGAGCAGAGGTGATCTCATAGCGCGAAATGGAGAAGACTTGAGATGCGTAGTCCCTTAGGCGCCATTGGAGAGTTTTACGTTATGGAGAGAATTGAGGGAGACAAGGAACAGAGTGCTTTTATTGCTCTTCAAAAATCAGTTACAATTTAGAAATAGAACTTCTTGAGGTGCGTTGAATTCCATGGCCGAGGCAATTGTTTGCCATCCATGTTCTCGAGCTTGTAATTTGAACGACCGCAGACCTCAATGACCTTGAACGGTCCGTGCCAGTTTGGCGCCAACTTGCCGTGGTTTGGATCTTTGTCCTGCGGGAGTGACTTCTTCAAGACGAGTTCCCCAACTGAGAATTTTCTCTCTCTGACCCTTTGGTTGTAGCCCCTGACCAACTGCTGCTGATAGGCAACCAGACGGACGGCCGCTGTTTCCCTGCGCTCTTCGACTAGGTCTAGTTCTCGAGTCAGGTTCACGTCGTTATGGCCTTGGTCGAAGAGTTCCGATCTCAAGGTCGGGAGACCGATCTCAAGCAGAATCACGGCTTCCATACTGTAGGCGAGGGAGAAAGGTGTTGCCGAGGTGGAACGTCTTGGCGTCGTCCTGTATGCCCACAGGACGCTCGGTAGTTCTTCCACCCATCTTCCTTTGGCTCGATCGAGCCTCTTCTTAAGTGTTGGGATTGGTGTATGCCCTAAAGCCCACTAGTTGCACTCTCATCTTTTGTTACTGGATATTTACTGGTTATTTAATGGAAAGACTCTTTTATGCTTAAACATGTATATATGTATGGTTGTGTAAGGCCCATTGTTTCTAGTAAATGAATTAGGTGTGTAGTGTCTACGCACAGATAGGTCTAATTCATGGTCAACTGGAAACATCGTATTTGTTCATAACTGAAAGATGGAGCTAGGCACTTCATCTTGGTATAAGTTATAATGAGAGATTCTCCTGTATTCAGGGTGACTTACCTAAGTCATGGGAGGGCTTTCCCGGATTCATCTCATTAGTGCATATGTAATGCATTGAACAGGACCATGGTAGGTGTGATCTCTAAAATAATACTATCACATAGAGAGATCAAGTCACCTCATGCTACTGAGTGACCGGTGCTCTTAATCTTGAGCATTTGTGGATGAACTGATGAAGTCAAGTTCTTGTGCTTTAATTCACTATGGGTGAGATTCTTTTCATGGGTCAACAGCTCTGTGTTTTGGGTACTCGAACTTGATCAGTTGGGACGTGCAGATGCAATATAGAATCTATGCCATCTGATGATGGAATAATCGTCCCCTTAGAATTATCCGATTAATCATCAAAATCTAAGATCTTAGTATATGGATGTTCCATATGGATATTGAACTTGTGGGTCGCTCCCTGGATCAATGAGAATGATATTCGAATGATGATTATGTTAAGGATATGAAGTTCTAAGGTTTAGATGTAATCGGGAAGGTTGATAGTACATGTGATAACCTGACTCGATTATGGATGTTACATAGAGGGGCATTCAGGTCATTACACTTAGTAGGTCGAAGACAACCGTCATTTTATGACGAGCTTATTATATTATATATTTGTCCTTGGAGTTCAACCATAACTCTTTAGTGGAATGAGTTAAGGTTAAAATGGTCTTAATGTTGCTATGGGTTTAGCATGGACATTTTGGTCATTTTGGGAGCCAATGGCAAATATGTCTTTTGGTCCCTTCTCTAGTCACTTTCCAAGATTGGCATGGTTTCCTAAAATGTTTAGATAACATTTGGATGAATTATTTTAGTGGAAAAATAATTTTGAGTTTAAATTTAAATAGGCCTTTGATGGCATACATGAATTTAATTCTGGATAAATTGTATGTGGGCCATGTTGTGCATTAATATGTGGGACGTTCATAATAGGGTTTCCATGGGTAAGGTTTCCAATTTTAAGTAGGTCTCTCTACTTGAAAGGTTGGACTCCTCTTTGGATTAGTATTCCTATGAGAAAGTTTCCTTTTTTGATTAGGAACTTAGAATTAGTAAGTGTTCTACAACTAGGATTACTAATTGCATGGGAGGTTCCTTTTAGTTTCCTTTTCTAATTGGAGTGTTTTTTAAAGGAAATAAGTCTTTCCTTTTAGGACATCCATGAGAATCAGGAGAGATAAACTTTTAGGAAAGGTTTCCTCAAAGTTTCTATAAAAGAAACCCAAACCCCTCTTGGACGTCCAACACTTTATGAGCACAAGGAGAGTCCCACACGTCCAGCTTTTGGAGGTTTTCTTCTTCATTGAAGAAGGCTTAAGGTCTGAGATTTTTCCTTGGAGAAATAGTTCTTAATTCCTAGATTAAGATCCCACCATCTTAGCCAATCAGATTTGGAAGTGAGATAGAGGAGAAGATCAAAGGCAATACTAGTGCAGAAAATTCCAGTAACTTGTTTGCTGATTGCAAGTCTGAGTTCGGGCCTTTGGATCTATTTTTTCAGAGATTTGAAGTCTACAAATCTTCGAGGTAATAGTCTTCTTCATTCTCCTTTAATTATACACTTGTTGGTCATGAATTCATGGAGTTCTCATGCGATCTATATGGCTGATTTATGCTGGCCAAATCAGATTTTTTAAAATCTGTCATGTTACAAATTAACCATGAATATCTTCCGCTAATTCAGATCTGAATCGCAGTTTCTTTCAGTGGTATCAGAGCCACTCCATGTGAAATCATGATCCCATGTTGTGTATAATTAATCCTAGATTGATTATGGGCATGGTGGCACCCTATTAAAGTTATGTAGTGATGCATTTTGTGTGCAAGTTTCATTAACATTGCTGGAATTTATTTTCCAGATTTGTTTAATGATGCACATAGTGAGTTTGCATGCACTAACCTCTTTGTTTGCAGCCATGTATTGCATCCTTGATGGTTCGCATGATTGTTATGTGGATTTGGATGTTTTTTCATTAGTTGGAAAGTGTACGATTGCGCGTTTAGCAATCATAGGAAGTTGTAATTCTTTCTTTACTTTTATTCCAACTAGTCTTGATGTAAGCTTTCTTGAAACGCATAGGTATCTCCAATGTAATTTGGATTTTTGTTTTTTATGGGTTTGCTTGTATAAATTTAATTTATTAGATCAAGCAAGAAGAAGAAAGTTTCAAGAAAGGTTGCAAGTAACCGGATTCCTTAATGGTGGAAGAGACAAGACTTCTTGGTGAAAGATGAGACCTATTCTTGATGTCCTAGTTCGATAAGGATTAGAACTCCGAAGAGCAAGGAGCCATCAAGGATTGCATACTTTTATTTGCTTTTATATATGGAATGCATGGATGAATGCTTTATATAATTGCTATAATTGTCACCTAGAAACATGGCCACCATTAGGTTCTAAAATTGGCATCTTTATTGTATTAGATTGTTTTTAGTTTGGCAAATTGTTTTAAACGGAACTTAGACCAGCACCTTCTATTGGTCTAAGGTTTAAAATTGGATAGGGTTTAGTTCATCTTGGTACCCTTGGTTTCCAAAGAAGGCTAAACTAAAATCTAATTAGATGCTACCTATGGGTTTTCATAACCCAAGATAGGTTTTTGACTCTTTGAAGGGATTTGCTCAAATGTTTTAAAGCAAAGGTTATTTGATTTTAAGATGACTTAAGTCATAAATTTAATTAACCAAGTTTGCTAGATTTAAAAAGAGCTTTTGAGTAAAACAATGTAAAGGTCAAAAAGTATAAACCCTAGTGATAAATAATCAAGTGGGAGAGGGGTTTTAGGAAAGACCCCACGGTCTTCCATTTTCGGTTCATGTTATCTCATTAAAGTGTTAGTAGGAGCGGCCATCCCTTCGGTGGAGTTCTTTACTAAAGACTGCTTTGATGGGTTATTGGGTGAACTAATGTGAATATTCGTAATGAGGTGTTGGTAGGAGCGGCCATCCCTTCGGTGGAGTTCTTTACTAAAGATCACTTCTATAGAATGTCAATGGAGTGTTGGTGGGAGCGGCCATCCCTTCGGTGGAGCTCTTTACTAAAGCACACTTCTAGAAAGGATAAAAGTCTCTTCCCTTCGGAGGACTTAATCATAGACATTCTGGGAAATTTCATAAGAGATGGTTATACACTTGACATAAGATGGTAATGACCTCTCCTTAGGAGTTAAAGGGTTATTTGTCATATGAGGCCAAACCAATCAGTGATTGGACTACCACTGGATATGTGTCCAGATAGTGACAATCCAAATAAGTCTGCCTTAATTCAACGTGACTGTAGGCTCGGCCATCCCTTCGATGGAGGGTCTATGAGGAGGTTGAAACACTGATACATTATGATTGGGGTTGAATAATGTAAAAAGTTTTTGTGCTTTGTTTTTCCTTTTATAACAAGCACCATATGCATATTACATATATACTGCATGTCTAATCATAAATCATTTTATATCCAGAAAGAGATGGGTAAAGACTCTTTTAGTCCGTTGATGTGCATTCTTCGTGAGAATAAACTGACTGGCCCTAACTACGTAGATTGGAAGAGAAATCTTGACATAGTACTCACTGCTGAGGAGTACAAGTATGTCTTGCTGGAAAACTGTCCCGATATTGATGCTAATTCTACTGATGACCAGCGAGAGGCTGAGAATAATTGGAAGAAAGCGAATAGCATGGCCAAATGCTACATGCTCGCTTCCATGTCCAACGTGTTGCAAACACAGCACGAGCATATGGACACAGCCTATGAAATCATGATGTCCTTGTCTGAGATGTTCGCAGACAAGAGCAGGCCAGCTAGGCAAGCTACTATGAGGACCATCATGAATGCTAGGATGGCTGAGGGAACACCTGTTAGAGAGCATATGCTCAAGCTGATGGATTCTTTCAATGAAGCTGAGATTCTAGGGGCTGAGATTGATGCAGGGAGTCAGACTGACATGATACTCGAAACTCTGCCGGACTCTTTCAATCAGTTCAAGCCCAATTTCAATATGAGCAAGATGGACAGGACTCTACCTGAGTTAATGAAAGAACTCCAGGCGGCAGAGGCCATCATGAAGCCCAAAGCCCAAGCTCATTTTTTCCAGTCTTCCTCTAAACTGAACCCGAAAGGGAAGAAGTCCAAGAAGAAGCAGAACAAGGGAAAAGGGCAGAAAAAGGACAACACTGGTAATAAGAAGGACAAGGGTACAGATGGAAAGCTGAAAGGGAAATGCTTCAAGTGTGGCCTCAAAGGTCATTGGAAGAAAGATTGTCCCAAGTTCCTGGACTCAGTTAAGAAAGGTACATCTTTTTCATACTATATTGAAACTTGTCTAGTGGTTGATTCTACTGACTCATGGATAGTAGACTCAGGAGCCACTAATCATATCTTCAATTCATTGCAGGGGTTTCAGATAATGCAGAGAATTGAGAAAGGAGAGTTTGCCTTTAGAGTCGGAACTGGTGCTAAAGTTTGGGCAGTTGCAGTAGGAGTTGTTACCTTACATTTTCCATGTAATAGGATATTAGTTTTAAATAATGTTTTCTATGTTCCGGACATGAGGAAGAATTTAATTTCAGTTTCCAGATTGATTGAATTTAATTATTCAGTTTCTTTCCATTCTGGTGTTGATATCAGTAGAGATGGAAATATTATATGTTCCGGTAGAATACATGACAACTTATTTTATATATATCCTATTGCTCCCACACTGCATAATGTACAACAAGAAAACTCAACTTCCCTTAAGAGGAAGGTATCTTCAATCAATGACACATATCTTTGGCACTTACATTTGGGTCACATTAACCTAAAACGGATTCAGAGGTTGGTTGAAGATGGGCCTTTAAGCTCATTAGATTTCGAACCTTTTCCTCAGTGCGAATCTTGTCTCAAAGGAAAGATGACCAAAAGGTCATTCTCTGGAAAGGGACTAAGGTCAAAGGAGTTGTTAGAATTGATTCACACTGATGTGTGTGGTCCTATGAACAAACCGGCTCGAGGAGGGTATGAGTATTACATCACCTTCACCGATGATTACTCTAGGTATGGATATGTATACTTGATGCGACGCAAGTCTGAAGCATTTGATAAGTTCAAGCAATTCAAGGCTGAGGCGGAGCTACAACTAGGAAAACATATCAAAGCCCTTCGATCTGATCGAGGTGGCGAGTACCTCCTGGGTGAGTTCAAGGAGTACCTCACACAACATGGGATTGTGTCTCAGTTGTCTGCACCGGGTACACCCCAGCAAAATGGTGTAGCCGAGAGAAGAAACCGTACCCTTCTTGATATGGTAAGGTCCATGATGAGTCATGCAACCCTACCTATATCTTTTTGGGGATATGCCCTAGAAGCAGCAGCATACATTTTAAATCTGGTACCTTCTAAATCAGTACCTAGGACACCCCAAGAAATGTGGACAAGTCGAAAACCTAGTTTAAGACATATCCACATTTGGGGTTGTCCGGCCTATGTACTAAATGATAAAGCTACCAAGCTGGAACCCAGATCGGAAATGTGCTACTTCATTGGGTATCCTAAGGGAACGAGAGGTGGCATCTTTTATCATCCAAAGGAGCAAAAAGTGCTCATCAGCACTCATGCTAGGTACTTGGAGGATGATTGTTTGATGCACCAAGAGCCTAGTTGTAAAGAAACCCTTGAGGAGATTCTTCCGGGATCTCCTATAACATCTGTACCGGATCCTGAGACAGTAGATGAACAAGATATTCCTTTGAACACTCCAGAGCCTTGTCGTAGTGGGAGAATTTCTAGACAGCCAGAAAGATATCTAGGAGTGTCTTTTAAGACAGACTCTGAAGATCTGGTTGAGGATCCTACTAGTTATGATGAAGCAGTAACGGATATAGATGCTGATATGTGGCAGCAAGCGATGAAATCTGAAATGGATTCTTTGTATTCCAATCAAGTCTGGGAACTTGTAGATGCACCTGAAGGGATTAAACCCATAGGGTGCAAGTGGATCTACAAGAGAAAGAGAGGAGTGGATGGGAAGGTGGAAACCTTCAAAGCAAGACTGGTGGCGAAAGGATATACTCAGAAAGAGGGTATCGATTATGAGGAAACCTTTTCACCAGTGGCTATGCTTAAGTCCATAAGGATTCTCCTAGCCATTGCATGTCATTATGACTATGAGATATGGCAGATGGATGTCAAGACAGCTTTTCTTAATGGAAGTCTTGACGAATGCATCTATATGATGCAACCAGAGGGCTTCATTTCTAGTGGCCAAGATAACATGGTTTGTAAACTTAAGAAGTCCATTTATGGACTTAAGCAAGCATCTAGAGCATGGAACATCAAGTTTAATCAGGCAGTCAAATCCTTTGGCTTTGATCAAAACATTGATGAACCATGTTTGTATAAGAAAGGAAATGGGAAAGCAGTTGCATTTTTGGTTCTGTATGTAGATGACATATTACTCATAGGAAATGATGTAGGTTTATTGTCATCCACAAAGGTTTGGTTATCCTCTCAATTTCAGATGAAGGATTTGGGTGAGGCCAACTATATCTTAGGGATCAAGCTTTTGCGTGATCGCAAGAATAAGATGTTAGCCTTATCTCAATCTTCATATATTGAGAAGATATTGGTCAAGTTTAACATGCATGACTCCAAGAAGGGCCTCCTACCTTCTAGACATGGAGTACCACTGTCCCGAGATCAATGTCCAAAGACATCTGAAGAGATAGAGACCATGAGGAGAGTTCCATATGCATCTGCTGTTGGAAGCCTCATGTATGCTATGTTATGTACTAGACCAGATATTTGCTTTACCGTTGGCATGGTTAGCAGATATCAGTCAAACCCTGGACCTATGCATTGGACAGCAGTTAAGCATATATTCAAGTATCTTCGGAGAACGAAAGATTATATTCTAACGTTTCAAGCAGATGATCTAATGCCATTGGCGTATACAGACTCAGATTTCCAATCTGATAGTGATGCCAGAAAGTCTACCTCAGGGTACGTCTTTACTATGTCAGGAGGGGCTATATCATGGAGAAGTGTCAAGCAATCCTGTATAGCTGATTCTACCATGGAAGCAGAGTATGTGGCGGCATCGGAAGCTGCGAAGGAAGCGGTATGGCTCAGAAAATTCCTGTTGGAATTGGGAGTTGTTCCTGCAGTGCATAAACCGATTGTCATGTACTGCGATAACACTGGTGCTGTAGCACAGTGCAAAGAGCCCAGGAATCACAAGAAAGGAAAGCACATTCAGAGAAAGTACCACTTGATCCGGGAATTCATTCAGAATGAAGAGATAGTGGTGGAGCATATTGCTTCAGCAAATAACTTAGCTGACCCATTCACTAAGACTCTTACTGAGAAAATCTTCACTTCTCATGTTGAGTCTATGGGTGTTAGGTTAGGAAGTAGTGATCTTTAGTGCAAGTGGGAGTTTGTTGGGATTGGTGTATGCCCTAAAGCCCACTAGTTGCACTCTCATCTTTTGTTACTGGATATTTACTGGTTATTTAATGGGAAGACTCTTTTATGCTTAAACATGTATATATGTATGGTTATGTAAGGCCCATTGTTTCTAGTAAATGAATTAGGTGTGTAGTGTCTACGCACAGATAGGTCTAATTCATGGTCAACTGGAAACATCATATTTGTTCATAACTGAAAGATGGAGCTGGGCACTTCATCTTGGTATAAGTTATAATGAGAGATTCTCCTGTATTCAGGGTGACTTACCTAAGTCATGGGAGGGCTTTCCCGGATTCATCTCATTAGTGCATATGTAATGCATTGAACAGGACCATGGTAGGTGTGATCTCTAAAATAGTACTATCACATAGAGAGATCAAGTCACCTCATGCTACTGAGTGACCGGTGCTCTTAATCTTGAGCATTTGTGGATGAACTGATGAAGTCAAGTTCTTGTGCTTTAATTCACTATGGGTGAGATTCTTTTCATGGGTCAACAGCTCTGTGTTTTGGGTACTCGAACTTGATCAGTTGGGACGTGCAGATGCAATATAGAATCTATGCCATCTGATGATGGAATAATCGTCCCCTTAGAATTATCCGATTAATCATCAAAATCTAAGATCTTAGTATATGGATGTTCCATATGGATATTGAACTTGTGGGTCGCTCCCTGGATCAAGAGAATGATATTCGAATGATGATTATGTTAAGGATATGAAGTTCTAAGGTTTAGATGTAATCGGGAAGGTTGATAGTACATGTGATAACCTGACTCGATTATGGATGTTACATAGAGGGGCATTCAGGTCATTACACTTAGTAGGTCGAAGACAACCGTCATTTTATGACGAGCTTATTATATTATATATTTGTCCTTGGAGTTCAACCATAACTCTTTAGTGGAATGAGTTAAGGTTAAAATGGTCTTAATGTTGCTATGGGTTTAGCATGGACATTTTGGTCATTTTGGGAGCCAATGGCAAATATGTCTTTTGGTCCCTTCTCTAGTCACTTTCCAAGATTGGCATGGTTTCCTAAAATGTTTAGATAACATTTGGATGAATTATTTTAGTGGAAAAATAATTTTGAGTTTAAATTCAAATAGGCCTTTGATGGCATACATGAATTTAATTCTAGATAAATTGTATGTGGGCCATGTTGTGCATTAATATGTGGGACGTTCATAATAGGGTTTCCATGGGTAAGGTTTTTCTAATTTTAAGTAGGTCTCTCTACTTGAAAGGTTGGACTTCTCTTTGGATTAGTATTCCTATGAGAAAGTTTCCTTTTTGGATTAGGAACTTAAAATTAGAAAGTGTTCTACAACTAGGATTACTAATTGCATGGGAAGTTCCTTTTAGTTTCCTTTTCTAATTGGAGTGTTTTTTAAAGGAAATAAGTCTTTCCTTTTAGGACATCCATGAGAATTAGGAGAGATAAACTTTTAGGAAAGGTTTCCTCAAAGTTTCTATAAAAGAAACCCAAACCCCTCTTGGACGTCCAACACTTTATGAGCACAAGGAGAGTCCCACACGTCTAGCCTTTGGAGGTTTTCTTCTTCATTGAAGAAGGCTTATGGTCTGAGATTTTTCCTTGGAGAAATAGTTCTTAATTCCTAGATTAAGATCCCACCATCTTAGCCAATCAGATTTGGAAGTGAGATAGAGGAGAAGATCAAAGGCAATACTAGTGCAGAAAATTCCAGCAACTTGTTTGCTGATTGCAAGTCTGAGTTCGGGCCTTTGGATCTATTTTTTCAGAGATTTGAAGTCTACAAATCTTCGATGTAATAGTCTTCTTCATTCTCCTTTAATTATACACTTGTTGGTCATGAATTCATGGAGTTCTCATGCGATCTATATGGCTGATTTATGCTGGCCAAATCAGATTTTTTAAAATCTGTCATGTTACAAATTAGCCATGAATATCTTCCGCTAATTCAGATTTGAATCGCAGTTTCTTTCATTAAGTCCGTCGAGCATCACCTTGTTGGAGATCTCGGCTTGACCGTTACTCTGGGGGTATGCTGGGGTGGAGTAATGATTTCAAATGCCGAGCCCCTGGCAGAAGGTTTTAAAGAGGTTGGAATCGAACTGAGTCCCGTTATCTGAGATCAAAGTCCGTGGAATTCCAAACCTTGTGACGATGTTTCTCCAGAAAAAATTCTTTGAATCGTGCTCAGTGATGGAGGAGAGTGCTTCTGCTTCTATCCACTTGGTGAAATAATCGGTGGCTACTATTAGCCACCTCTTATTTCCTGGAGCTCGGTGGAGAGGTCCTACGATGTCCAGTCCCCATTGGGCGAAAGGCCATGGGCTGGATAGTGGACTCAGATCCTAGGCTGGCTGGTGGAGGGAGTGTGAAAACTTCTGGCACTTTTCACACTTCTGGGCATATTTCTGAAAGAAACTGTGATTCAGATCTGAACATCACTAGCGGAAGATGTTCATGGCTAATTTGTAACATGACAGATTTTAAAAAATCTGATTTCGGCAGCATAAATCAGCCATAGTGATCGCAAAAGAACTCCATGAATTCATGACCAACAAGTGTATAATTAAAGGAGAATCAAGAAGACTATTACCTTGAAGATTTGTAGACTTCAAATCTCTGAAATAATAGATCCAAAGGGCCGAACTCAGACTTGCAATTAGCAAACAAATTGCTGGAATTTTCTGCAGTAGTATTGCCTTTGATCTTCTTCTCTATCTCACTTCCAAATCTGATTGGCTAAGATGGTGGGATCTTAATCTAGGTTTTTGAGAACTATTTTCTAAGGAAAAATCTCAGACCTTAAACTTTCTTCAATGAAGAAGAAAAGACCAAAGGGCTGGATGTGTGGGATTTTCTCGTTCTATGTTGTGGACGTCCAAGGGGTGCATGATCCCTTTTATAGAAACTTTGGAACCACTTTCCTTAAAGACTATCTCTTCTAATTCTCATAGATGTCCTAAAAGGAAAGTATAATCTAAAGACTTATTTCCTTTTAGAAACACTCCAATTAGAAAAGGAAACTAAGGAACTTTCCATAAACTTTGGCAATTAGTAATCCTAGTTGTACAACACTTACTAATTTAAGTTTCTAATCCAAAATGGAAACTTTCTTATAGGAAAACTAATCCAAAGAGGAGTCCAACCTTCTAAGTAGAGAGACCTACTCAAAGTTGGAAACCATACCCATGGAATTCCCATTATGGACGTCCCACATATTAATGCACACCATGGCCCATAAATAATTTATCTAGAATTAAATTCATGTATGCCATCAAAGGCCTATTTGAATTTAAACTCAAAATTATTTTTCCACTAAAATAATTCATCCAAATGTCATCTAAACAACTTAGGAAACCATGCCAATCTTGGAAAGTGACTAGGGAAGGGACCAAAAGACATATTTGCCATTGGCTCCCAAAATGACCAAAATGTCCATGCTAAACCCATAGCAACATAAAGATCATTTTAACCTTAACTCATTCCATTAAAGAGTTATGGTTGAACTCCAGGGACAAATATATAATATAGTAAGCTCGTCATAAAATGACAGTTGTCTTCGACCTACTAAGTGTAATGACCTGAATGCCCCTCTATGTAACATCCATAATCGAGTCAGGTTATCACATGTACTATCAACCTTCTCGATTACATCTAGACCTTAAAACTTCATATCTTTAACATAATCATCATCCGGAAATCATTCTCTTGGTCCAGGGAGCGACCCACAAGTTCAATATCCATATGGAACATCCATATACTAAGATCTTAGATTTTGATGATTAATCGGATAATTCTAAGGGGACGATCATTCCATCATTAGATGGCATAGATTCTTTATTGCATCTGCACGTCCGAACTGATCAAGTCCGAGTACCCAAAACACAGTGTTGTTGACCCCGAATCTCACCCTTAGTGAATTAAAGCACAAGAACTTGACTTCGTCAGTTCATCCACAAATGCTCAAGATTAAGAGCACTGGTCACTCAGTAGCATGAGGTGACTTGATCTCTCTCAGTGATAGTACTATTTTAGAGATCACACCTACCATAGTCCTGTTCAATGCATTGCATATGCACTAATGAGATAAATCCGGGAAAGCCCTCCCATGACTTAGGTAAGTCACCCTGAATACAGGAGAGTCTCTCATTATAACTCATACCAAGATGAAGTGCCTAGCTCCATCTCTCAGTTATGAACAAATATGTTGTTTCCAGTGTCCATGAATTAGACCTATCCATGAACACTTAATTCATTTACTATAAACAATGGGCCTTACACAACCATACATATATACATGTTTAAGCATAAAAGAGTCATTCCATTAAATTACCAGTAAATATCCAGTAATAAAAGATGAGAGTGCAGCTAGTGGGCTTTAGGGCATACACCAATCCCAACAAACTCCCACTTGCACTAAAGATCACTACTTCCTAACCTAACACCCATAGACTCAACATGAGAAGTAAAGACTTTCTCAGTAAGAGTCTTAGTAAATGGGTCAGCTAAGTTATTTGCTGAAGCAATATGCTCCACCACTATTTCTCCATCCTGAATGAATTCCCGGATCAAGTGGTAATTTCTCTGAATGTGCTTGCCTTTCCTGAGATTCCTGGGCTCTTTGCACTGTGCTACAGCACGAGTGTTATCGCAGTACATGACAATTGGTTTTTGCACTGCAGGAACAACTCCCAATTCCAATAGGAATTTTCTGAGCCATACTGCTTCCTTCGCAGCTTCCGATGCCGCCACATACTCTGCTTCCATGGTAGAATCAGCAGTACAGGATTGCTTGACACTTCTCCATGATATAGCCCCTCCTGACAGAGTAAAGACGTACTCTGAAGTAGACTTTCTGGCATCACTATCAGATTGGAAATTAGAGTCTGTAAACGCCAAAGGCGTTAGATCATCTGCTCGAAAGGTTAGCATATAATCTTTCGTTCTCCGAAGATACTTGAATATATGCTTAACAGCTGTCCAATGCATAGGTCCAGGATTTGACTGATATCTGCTAACCATGCCAACGGCAAACCAAATATCTGGTCTAGTACATAACATAGCATACATGAGGCTTCCAATAGCAGATGCATATGGAACTCTCCTCATGGTCTCTATCTCTTCAGATGTCTTTGGACATTGATCTCGGGACAGTGGTACTCCATGTCTAGAAGGTAGGAGGCCCTTCTTGGAGTCATGCATGTTAAACTTGACCAATATCTTCTCAATATATGAAGATTGGGATAAGGCTAACATCTTATTCTTGCGATCACGCAAAAGCTTGATCCCTAAGATATAGCTGGCCTCACCCAAATCCTTCATCTGAAATTGAGAGGATAACCAAACCTTTGTGGATGACAATAAACCTACATCATTTCCTATGAGTAATATGTCATTTACAAACAGAACCAAAAATGCAACTGCTTTTCCACTTCCTTTCTTATACACACATGGTTCATCAATGTTTTGATCAAAGCCAAAAGATTTGACTGCCTTATTAAACTTGATGTTCCATGCTCTAGATGCTTGCTTAAGTCCATAAATGGACTTCTTAAGTTTACAAACCATGTTATCTTGGCCACTAGCAATGAAGCCCTCTGGTTGCATCATATAGATGCATTCGTCAAGACTTCCATTAAGAAAAGTTGTCTTGACGTCCATTTGCATATCTCGTAGTCATAATGACATGCGATGGCCAAGAGAATCCTTATTGACTTAAGCATAGCCACTGGTGAAAAGGTTTCCTCATAATCGATACCCTCTTTCTAAGTATATCCTTTCGCCACCAGTCTTGCTTTGAAGGTTTCCACCTTCCCATCCACTCCTCTCTTCCTCTTGTAGATCCACTTGCACCCTATGGGTTTAATCCCTTCAGGTGCATCTACAAGTTCCCAGACTTGATTGGAATACAAAGAATCCATTTCAGATTTCATCGCTTGCTGCACATGTCAGCATCTATATCCGTTACTGCTTCATCATAACTAGTAGGATTCTTAACCAGATCTCCAGAGTCTGTCTTAAAAGACACTCCTAGATATCTTTCTGGCTGTCTAGAAATTCTCCCACTACGACGAGGCTCCGGAGTGTTAAAAGGAATATCTTGTTCATCTACTATCTCAGGATCTGGTATAGATGTTATAGGAGATCCCGGAAGAATCTCCTCAAGGGTTTCTTTACAACTAAGCTCTTGGTGCATCAAACAATCATCCTCCAAGTACCTAGCATGAGTGTTGATAAGCACTTTTTGCTCCTTTGGATGATAAAAGATGCCACCTCTTGTTCCCTTAGGATACCCAATGAAGTAGCACATTTCTGATCTGGTTTCCAGCTTGGTAGCTTTATCATTTAGTACATAGGCCGGACAACCCCAAATGTGGATATGTCTTAAACTAGGTTTTCGACCTGTCCACATTTCTTGCGGTGTCCTAGGTACTGATTTAGAAGGTACCAGATTTAAAATGTATGCTGCTGCTTCTAGGGCATATCCCCAAAAAGATATAGGTAGGGTTGCATGACTCATCATGGACCTTACCATATCAAGAAGGGTACGGTTTCTTCTCTCCGCTACACCATTTTGCTTGGGGTGTACCCGGTGCAGACAACTGAGACACAATCCCATGTTGTGTGAGGTTCTCTTTGAACTCACCCAGGAGGTACTCGCCACCTCGATCAGATCGAAGGGCTTTGATATGTTTCCCTAGTTGTAACTCCGCCTCAGCCTTGAATTGTTTGAATTTATCAAACGCCTCAGACTTGTGTCGCATTAAGTACACATATCCATACCTAGAGTAATCATCAGTGAAGGTGATGTAATACTCATACCCTCCTCGAGCCGGTTTGTTCATAGGACCACACACATCAGTGTGAATCAATTCTAACAACTCCTTTGACCTTAGTCCCTTTCCAGAGAATGACCTTTTGGTCATCTTTCCTTTGAGACATGGAAAATGTAAGGTAATAACTCCTACTGCAACTGCCCAAACTTTAGCTCGAGTTCCGACTCTAAAGGCAGACTCTCCTTTCTCAATCCTCTGCATTATCTGAAACCCTGCAATGAATTGCAGATATGATTAGTGGCTCCTGAGTCTACTATCCATGAATCAGTAGAATCAACCAGCAGACAAGTTTCAATGTAGTATGAAAAAGATGTACCTTTCTTAACTGAGGCTAGCAACTTGGGACAATCTTTCTTCCAATGACCTTTGAGACCACACTTGAAGCATTTCCCTTTGGGCTTTCCATTTGTACCCTTGTCTTTCTTTTTACCAGTACTGTCCTTGTTCTGTCCTTTTCCCTTATTCTGCTTCTTCTTGAACTTCTTCCCTTTCGGGTTTAGTTTAGAGGAAGACTGGAAAAAGTGAGCTTGGGCTTTGGGCTTGATGATGGCCTCCACCGCCTGGAGTTCTTTTATTAACTCAGGTAGAGTCATGTCCATCTTGCTCATATTGAAATTGAGCTTGAATTGATTGAAAGAGTCCGGCAGAGTTTCGTGAATCATGTCAGTTTGACTCTCTGCATCAATCTCAGCCCCTAGAATCTTAGCTACATTGAAACAATCCATCAGCTTGAGCATATGCTCTCTGACAGGTGTTCCCTCAGCCATCCTAGTATTCATGATAGTCCTCATAGCAGCTTGCCTAGCTAGCCTGCTCTTGTCTGTGAACATCTCAGACACGGACATCATGATTTCATAGGCTGTGTCCATATGCTCGTGCTGTGTTTGAAACACGTTGGACATGGAAGCGAGCATGTAGCATTTAGCCATGCTATTCACTTTCTTCCATTTCCTCTCAGCCTCTAACTGGTCATCAGTAGAATTAGCATCAATATCAGGACAGGTTTCCAGCAAGACATACTTGTACTCCTCAGCAGTGAGTACTATGTCAAGATTTCTCTTCCAATCTACGTAGTTAGGTCCAGTCAGTTTGTTCTCACGAAGAATGCACATCAACGGACTAAAAGAATCTTTACCCATCTCTCTCTGGATATGAAACGGTTTATAATTAGACATGCAATATATATGTAATATGCATATGGTGCTTGTTATAAAAGGAAAAACAAAGCACAAAACTTTTTACATTATTCAACCCCAATCATAATGTATCAGTGTTTCAACCTTCTCATAGACCCTCCATCGAAGGGATGGCCGAGCCTACAGTCACGTTGAATTAAGATATGCTTATTTGGATTATCACTATCTGGATACACATATCCAGTGGTAGTCCAATCACTGATTGGTTTGGCCTCATATGACAAATAACCCTTAACTCCTAGGGAGAGGTCATTACCGTCTTATGTCAAGTGTTTTACCATCTCTTATGAAATTTCCCAGAATGTCTATGACTTAAGTCCTCCGAAGGGAAGTGACTTTTATCTATTCTAGAAGTGAACTTTAGTAAAGAGCTCCACCGAAGGGATGGCCGCTCCCACCAACACTTCATTGACATTCTATAGAAGTGATCTTTAGTAAAGAACTCCACCGAAGGGATGGCCGCTCCTACTAACACCTCATTACGAATATTCACATTAGTTCACCCATTAACCCATCAAAGCGGTCTTTAGTAAAGAACTCCACCGAAGGGGTGGCCGCTCCTACTAACACCTTAATGGGATAACATGAACCGAAATTGGAAGGCCATGGGGTCTTTCCAAAAACCCCTCTCCCACTTGATTTTTTATCACTAGGGTTTATACTATTTGACCTTTACATTGTTTACTCAAAAGCTCTTTTTAAATCTAGCAAACTTGGTTAATTAAATTTATGCCTCAAAGACTTGAGTCATCTTAAAATAAATAACCTTTGCTTTAAAACATTTGAGCAAATCCCTTTAAAGAGTCAAAGACCTAACTTGGGTTATGGAAACCCATAGGTAGCATCTAATTAGATTTTAGTTCAGTCTCTTTTGGAAACCAAGGGTACCAAGATAAACTAAACCCTATCCAATTTTAAACCTTAGACAAATAGAAGGTGCTGGTCTAAGTTCTGTTTAAAACAATTTGCCAAACTAAAAATAATCTAATATAAAAAGATGCCAATTTTAGAACCTAATGGTGGCCATGTTTCTAGGTGACAATTATAGCAATTATATAAAGCATTCATCCATGCATTCCATATATAAGAGCAAATAAAAGTATGCAATCCTTGATGGCTCCCTGCTCTTCGGACTTGTAGTCCTTATCGAACTAGGACATCAAAAATAGATCTCATCTTGCACCAAGAAGTCTTGTCTCCTCCACCACTAAGGAATCCGGTTACTTGCAACCTTGGCTTGTTCCAATAAATTAAATTTATACAAGCAAACTCATAAAAAACAAAACCCCAAATTACATTGGAGATACCTATGCCTTTCAAGAAAGCTTACATCAAGACTAGTTGGAATAAAAGTAAAGAAAGAATTACAACTTCCTATGATTGCTAAACACGCAATCGTACACTTTCCAACTATTGAAAAAACATCCAAATCCACATAACAATCATGCAAACCATCAAGGATGCAATACATGGCTGCAAACAAAGAGGTTAGTGCATGCAAACACACTATGTGCATCATTAAACAAATCTGGAAAATAAATTCCAGCAATGTTAATGAAACTTGCACACAACATGCATCACAACATAACTTTAGTAGGGTGCCACTATGCCCATAATCAATCTAAGATTAATTATACACAACATGGGATCATGATTTCACATGGAATGGCTCTGATACCGCTGAAAGAAACTGCGATTCAGATCTGAACATCACTAGCGGAAGATGTTCATGGCTAATTTGTAACATGACAAATTTTAAAAAATCTGATTTGGGCAGCATAAATCAGCCATAGTGATCGCAAAAGAACTCCATGAATTCATGACCAACAAGTGTATAATTAAAGGAGAATCAAGAAGACTATTACCTTGAAGATTTGTAGACTTCAAATCTCTGAAATAATAGATCCAAAGGGCCGAACTCAGACTTGCAATTAGCAAACAAATTGCTGGAATTTTCTGCAGTAGTATTGCCTTTAATCTTCTTCTCTATCTCACTTCCAAATCTGATTGGCTAAGATGGTGGGATCTTAATCTAGGTTTTTGAGAACTATTTTCTAAGGAAGAATCTCAGACCTTAAACTTTCTTCAATGAAGAAGAAAAGACCAAAGGGCTGGATGTGTGGGATTTGCTCATTCTATGTTGTGGACGTCCAAGGGATGCATGATCCCTTTTATAGAAACTTTGGAACCACTTTCCTTAAAGACTATCTCTTCTAATTCTCATAGATGTCCTAAAAGGAAAGTATAATCTAAAGACTTATTTCCTTTTAGAAACACTCCAATTAGAAAAGGAAACTAAGGAACTTCCCATAAACTTTGGCAATTAGTAATCCTAGTTGTACAACACTTACTAATTTAAGTTTCTAATCCAAAATGGAAACTTTCTTATAGGAAAACTAATCCAAAGAGGAGTCCAACCTTCCAAGTAGAGAGACCTACTCAAAGTTGGAAACCATACCCATGGAATTCCCATTATGGACGTCCCATATATTAATGCACACCATGGCCCACAAATAATTTATCTAGAATTAAATTCATGTATGCCATCAAAGGCCTATTTGAATTTAAACTCAAAATTATTTTTCCACTAAAATAATTCATCCAAATGTCATCTAAACAACTTAGGAAACCATGCCAATCTTGGAAAGTGACTAGGGAAGGGACCAAAAGACATATTTGCCATTGGCTCCCAAAATGACCAAAATGTCCATGCTAAACCCATAGCAACATAAAGACCATTTTAACCTTAAATCATTCCACTAAAGAGTTATGGTTGAACTCCAGGGACAAATATATAATATAGTAAGCTCCTCATAAAATGACAGTTGTCTTCGACCTACTAAGTGTAATGACCTGAATGCCCCTCTATGTAACATCCATAATCGAGTCAGGTTATGACATGTACTATCAACCTTCTCGATTACATCTAAACCTTAGAACTTCATATCCTTAACATAATCATCATCCGGAAATCATTCTCTTGGTCCAGGGAGCGACCCACAAGTTCAATATCCATATGGAACATCCATATACTAAGATCTTAGATTTTGATGATTAATCGGATAATTCTAAGGGGACGATCATTCCATCATTAGATGGCATAGATTCTTTATTGCATTTGCACGTCCCAACTGATCAAGTCCGAGTACCCAAAACACAGAGTTGTTGACCCATGAAAAGAATCTCACCCTTAGTGAATTAAAGCACAAGAACTTGACTTCGTCAGTTCATCCACAAATGCTCAAGATTAAGAGCACTGGTCACTCAGTAGCATGAGGTGACTTGATCTCTCTCAGTGATAGTACTATTTTAGAGATCACACCTACCATGGTCCTTTTCAATGCATTGCATATGCACTAATGAGATAAATCCGGGAAAGCCCTCCCATGACTTAGTTAAGTCACCCTGAATACAGGAGAGTCTCTCACTATAACTTATACCAAGATGAAGTGCCTAGCTCCATCTCTCAGTTATGAACAAATATGTTGTTTCCAGTGTCCATGAATTAGACCTATCTGTGTGTAGACACTACACACCTAATTCATTTACTAGAAACAATGGGCCTTACACAACCATACATATATACATGTTTAAGCATAAAAGAGTCATTCCATTAAATAACCAGTAAGTATCCAGTAACAAAAGATAAGAGTACAGCTAGTGGGCTTTAGGGCATACACCAATCCCAACAATTTCTACGCATCTGTCTGCATGTATGACCACCAGTAACCCTGGCTGATAGCTCGGTATGCCAGCGATCGTCCACCGATATGGCTTCCGTAGATTCCTTCATGCATCTTGTAGAGGAAATCGTCGACATTATCAGGGTGGACGCACTGAAGGTAGGGTCTGGTGAAGGACTTCCTGTAGAGCTTACCTTGTGGGCTTAACCAAAACCGAGTTGCTTTGAGCCTGATTCTGCGAGCTTCGTTCCTGTCTTCAGGGAGCTAGTCATTTTTAAGGAAGGCGATTATTTCGTCCATCCAGCTCGGGGCCGAGATTGACGCATAGAATCTGCCGAGGTGGAGGGAGCTTCGTGCTTGGCCTCTCTAGCGATCCTACCTCAACAATTCTCTTCCTCCCAGCCTCAACCACTGAAGCTAGGCTAGCGAGGGCGTCGGCATGAGAGTCGGAGTCTCTGCCAATACGTTTGACTTTGGCGTTTTGGAACTGTGAGAGGAGCTTTCTTGCGTGCGCTAAATATGCAGCCATCATGTCGCCGCGAGCATGGTAATCTCCAGTCAGCTGGCTTGTTACCAACTGTGAGTCACTGAAAACCACCAGCTGTTGAGCTCGTAGGATTTTAGCGCTATTCAGCCCGGCTATTAGGGCCTCGTACTCTGCCTCATTATTGGATGCTTTGAAGTCGAGGGTGAGGGTTTGCTCTATCACCAATCCTTCTGGAGATTGAAGGACTATGCCGGCGCCAGCCCTCTTGGAGGTAGAGGATCCATCAACGAATACCTTCCAAGCGGAAGCGAGGAATTGGTTCCAAGCCTGCTCTTCTTCTGTCCCAGTGACTTCGTCCTCATGCCTCTTATCCCCCAGTTCATTGCGAGCGGGGTCGGTGCCGAACTCGAGGTGAATTCGACGATAAAATCTGCCATAATTTGAGCTTTGACCGCCGTCCTAGGTTGATACTTGATGTTGTATTGCCCTAGTTCGATGGCCCACTTCGAGATTCGGCCGGAGAATTCGGCCTTTTTGAAGACGCTCCGAGCGGTTGTTTTGTCACGACCACGATGGAGAAGGCTTAGAAATAGTGGGAGAGTTTGCGAGAAGCGCTGATAAGTGCCACTGCGAGCTTCTCCATTGGGAGGTACCTGGTCTTGGTGTCAAGCATGATTTTGCTCGTGTAGTAGATCGACATTTACTGTTTGTCGTCTTCTCTAAGGAGAACCGAACTGACCGCATGATCCGAGACTGCGAGGTAGAGGTTGAGTACTTCTCCCTGCTTCGGAGTCAAGAGTAGGGGAGGTGAGGAGAGATAGGCTTTGAGCCTTTGCAGCACTTTGTCGCACTCCGATGTCTAATGGAATTTCAGATTTTTCTTTAGCAATTGGAAGAATGGTCTACATTTATCTGATGATCTGTTGACGAAACGGTTGAGCGCGGCAGCATGCCTGTGAGCTTCTAGACCTGCTTCGTCGTCGTTGGACTTTGTATTCCAAGGATTGCCGTGATCTGATCCGGATTGGCTTCAATGCCTCTCCTGGTGACCAGGTTCCCAAGGAATTTTCCAGAACCGACACCGAATGCGCACTTGGAGGCGTTGAGCTCGAGCCTGAACGTCCTAAGTATGTCGAACACTTGACTCAGGTCGGCCAAGTGGTGCCGGGACTACTTGGACTTGACGACCATGTCGTCGATGTAGACCTCCACCGTCTTACCTGTTGGAAATAGGGTGGGCCTCTAGGATAGGTTTCTTAAACTTTTGGCCCACTTGATGTAGGGATCAACTATCCAGAAGGCTATAAAACCCAATCCAAGATTCAAGTCCTTAATCTCAGCCATCATGATCAGTAAGACAATCTATCTAGAAGATAGAACCAGCAACATATAAGCTACAAATAAATCTACAACATGCAAGGAAGTAGATTATACCTTTGGAGCTCGGTTGTGCTCTAATGGAGAAGTTACGTCTTTCTTTGATGATGAAACGCTTTCACTAATCAAATAGGAATCTCCAAGACCTCTTGATCTTCCATGCTATGACCTGTATCAGATTCTCCTTTTTCTCAAGAAGATGGTGGGATCTCCAAGAGAAAACTACTAGGAACTCTAAGGAGGAACTAGAAAGAGAGCTAGAAGAGGGAGAGGAGGAAGAACTCGTGCAACACTTGCACTAGGGACCTTGGGCGTGAATCCCAATGCAATGGAGAGTGCATGGACATCCAGCCTCCTATATATATAGCTTTGCAAGCCGCCTCCTCTTTCTAATTGAAATAGAAGTCTTACTTCCCTAACAATTAGTAACTCTCTTCTATTACTAGTTAAGATAGAAGTCTTACTTCCACAATAATTAGTAACTTACTATATCATAATTAGAAGTCTCACTTCAAATATGATTAGTAACTTTCTAATTCCTTTCTAAATAAAATAGAAGTCTCACTTCTACTAAAATTAGTAAGTCTACTATTACCTCTATTAGAAGTCTCACTTTAAATAGAAATAGTAACTTTCCTTTTAGAGTTCAACTAGAATTAGATACTTTCTAATAATTGGGCTAGCGTGTGGACCACTAGAGATTCCTTAGAAAGCTGGCTCCAACTGGGACACGCGACCCCACATCTCATGTGTAATCTGGGCCCACAGTTAATTGCAAATAACTCCACTATATAAATGCAATTGAACTCCAGTCTTAGGAATATTACATAGAACACCCTAAACTTCCACATTACCACAAGTAGACACCTCTATCAATATCCATGGATCAATTGGACCTGTCTTCCAAACTAGATCCATATCTCATTATCCTTGAGCTCCAATTAATTATAATGATCATAGGTACCTTTCCAATTAACTCTTAATTGGAATGGGTGCGCACTTACCAATGATAAATCCATTAATTGGCACAAGGGGATATTAGAGATAGATTCCATCTTGACCATTGAATGTTCCCATAGCTCTACTACCATGTACCCAAATCACCGAGGTGTTGACCTACAGTTGGCCTCACTCATTGGTGACTCAAAGCAAATGAATAGATAGAAGCTTGAGTTCATTAATGTCTCAGGATTGAGAGCCTATTGCTAGGGAATTATGAGAGCAAACCTTAAAATAAAGATAGTGTTTATAAGGTGCTTCTCATGGTCCTTCAATACATCCAATGTACCAGCACTATGATCCAGAATCTTCCATTCTGATGATCGAGACAAATCACACTATCTCATAGTGATCAAAGTACTGCAACCTTGTCAGTATGAGATGTCCAGTCTCATCACTGGTTGTGATAATATTTAAGTATAAGATTTGTCACACATGTCTCCCGTATGTGGATCTCATCCATACACATGTGTTACATCTAATATACTTGTGGACTCCAGTTCATCTCATGAACCATCATGTCATTCGTATTGGTTATGTGCAAGTATATAATAAATTACCATTCATCTCATGAAGGGAAAGCATGAATATATGAATAAATAAAGAATTTAATCAATTTATTATATCATCTACTGGATTGAGTCCATAAAACTAACAATCTCCCACTTGGGCTCAATGCCAGTTAGAGTTGCATCTCATGCACTTCCCATCTACTTATAGCTCAAAGACTTTGGTAGTCAAAGGCTTAGTAAATGGATCTACTAGATTGTCTACAGAGGCTATCTTGGTGATCGTACATCACCTCTCTGCACAATCTATCTGACCATGTATAACTTCCTCTGTACATGGCTTTTGACTCTTGGGTTATTTGGACTTAGTGACTACCCTGCTGTCATCACAGTAAACTGTGATCGGCTGTCCTGCCAAAAATACCACTCCAAATTCCATATGGAATCTTTTGAGTCAATCTGCTACCTTAGCTACTTCTCAAGCTGCTACAACATAAGCACATACCCAGAAGTTGATTTTATGGAATCCTGATTTGACTAGAAGTCAGTATCTATGTAATCGACTGGAATCAACTCATCACTGTTGTAACTCAACATGTGATCTCTAGTTCTTCTCATGTGTTTGAGAACACATCTTACAGTAGTTCAATGATAAGGACCTGGGCTAGACTGATATTTGCTGATTAGGCCTACTGCGTGACAGATATCCGGTCTAGTACAAAGCATAGCTTACCGTACCATAACCTTATCTATGTACACATCATTGGGATAAGCCTTATCATCCTATTTTTCCGGTCTCAATGAAAATTGATTCCTAGGATGTACCTGGCTTTTCAAAAGTCCTTTATTATCAAAAGTCTTAGCCAACCAAAACTTTTTCTGTTGATGATATCCTTTACTCCATGGGAGAAGGATGTCGTCGACATATAATACCAGAAAAACTACCTTGCGTTCTTGACTTTTCATTTACACATGACTTATCCGGATTCTGATAAAAATCAAGTGACTTGATTTCCTTAGTGAATACGGATGTTCCTGTTTCGGGATACCTGCTTTAATCCATAAATGGACTTATGCAGCCTGCAAACTCTTTGCACTTGGTTATTAGCTATAGAACCATCTGGCTACATCATATAGATGTTTTCCTCAAGATTGCCATCGTGAGACGCTGTCTTGACATCCATTTGCCAAATCTCGTCACCGAGATGAACCACAATGGATAAGAGTACCCAGATGGAACTCTTCCATCTGGCTTTCTTTTTCTCTTTTGTAGACTCACTTGCACCAAATAGGTTTGCTATTGGCAGGCAAGTCCACAAGTATCCAGACCTGATTAGAGTACAAAGACTCCACCTCAGCTTTCATAGCATCTAACCAATGTCCTGAAAACTATGTCATTAACTGCTTTATCATAGTTCCAGGGATCTTGTTCCGGTTACACCGGGATTGCCTTGTAAGACTTTCCCAAAACCGAGAGCTTGTCAAGGGTCCTGACAATACTCCCACTACGACAAGGCACTGGTGTAACTACTGGGTCAAGTATGGGCGGATTTTCTTAAAGTTTGGTTATTCTTGGATTTGGAATTGTTCTTTCTTAAATTTCTTCCAAGATAACCATTTCTAAAGATTTCCAGTTAATCTTATAATCTCCCTCCAGAAAACCGCATTGGTGCTGTGAAGCACTTTTTGCTCTCTGGGATTATAGAGCAACCAACCTTTAGTTCCTTTTTGGGATAGAATATAAACATATATACTTCCAACTTCTATTCCAACTAATCCGTCTTATCCTTCAGCACGTGTGCCGGACAACCCTGAAAACGTTGTAGACTAGGCTTTCACCCTGTCTATAACTCCTTGGGAGTCTCAAGTATAGACTTAGATGGAATGAGGTTTAGTATATATATTTCAGTTTCCATATCCCAAAATATAGGTAATCAGTAGAAACTCAATCATAGACTTGATCATATCTAAAAGAGTCTTGCTCCTTTTTTCTACTACTCCGTTCTGTTGAGGCAAACCAGGAGCAGACTATTGGGATCAAATCCCATTTTCTGATAAGTATCCCATAAAATTAGCGGAGAGATATTCGCCTCATCGATCTCATCGAAGAGTATTTATACTTTTACCTAATTGCTTTTCCGCTTCCGCTCGAAACACTTTGAACTATTCAAAAAATCTCGGACTTGCGGTGCATAAGGTATATGTATTCATATCTCGAGTAATCATCAGTGAAAGTGATGAAATACCCGTATCAATCTCTCGTTCTAATATTATGGGTCCATACACATCAGTAAACACTAACTCCAATAAATCTTTGGCCCTACTGCCCTTAGATGAATAAGGGTCTATTGGTCATTTTGCTTTCCAAACAGGATTTGCAGACAGGCATTGATTCTACCACCAATGAAGGCAAGATACCATCTTTCATTAGCCTGTCAATCCTGTTTAGGTGTATATGACCTAGCCTCTTAGGTGCCAAAGTTTGTTGGATTAGATGAAGGTGACTACCTCTTTAATGATGGTCTATCATTAACATCAGTGTCATGTATCTCATACATTGTGGGAGTTAACAAATAAAAGCCATTGATTACCTTGTCAGAATATATAAGAGTGCCGCTCCTCTTTAAGACGATTTAATTACCAAAAGTAACTGAATTACTCTTATTCATCATACTAGAAATTAAAATTCCGTCTTAAAACGGTACATATAATGTATCTGACAAAATCAACTTAATATCTGAAAATAACTAAGTTACTACTCCTACTGATACTGCTTCTGCCTTGGCTTCCGATCCCAGGTTAACAATGATTTCTCCGTCATTAATCCTCCTGGTTACCTGTAACTTCTACAACATATCACTTTTGTAATTAGTTGCACCAAAGTCTACATACCGGGATTCTGAAGTACTAGTTGCAAAACTAACTTCAGAAACAAGTGACTCAATCATACCTGAGGTCTTTTCCTTTGACAGAAATCATGGACAATTCCTCCTCCAATGTCCTGTCATACCACAGTGGAAACACTTTCCCTTTGCTCCCTTATCCTTGACCTTGGCCACACCACTAGTGGAACCATACTCCACCTTAGGACCTTTGATGACCGATTTCTTCTTGCTATCCCGGTCTTTGCCTTTCGGTTTAGACTTAGCAAATGACTTTTCTGTCATGAGGGCAGTTGGTCTTTTCTTCATGATTTCCTCAAACACTACCAGTTGGCGAGACAGCTCAGCTATGGTCATTTCCAATTTATTATAATTGATCTCGAAATGTTTGAATGAGTCTGGTAGTGATTGAATGATCATGTCGATCTGCGTTTCTGTATCAAACATAGTCCCCAGTACATCTAACTCTGATGGACCGCGCTCCTGCTCGGTTCTACCGAGGTCGGCGGACATGGGAGTCCGTCGGGTCCGACCCTTTCGTAACCGGGGGGCAAGGGCGTGCATCAACATTTCTTTTTTTTGTGTGGGTGTGCCAGATTTTCTATTTTACTTGGAATTGCAAGTGGTGATCCGGAGATCAACCTTCGCAAGTAAAAAGGAAATCAACTTCTTTCAAGTTTTCCATTGCACATATATTTAAGAAAAGAGACATTTTCTTGGTTTGCCGTGAAAGGCGATTTTTTTCGCATTTATAGCCGATTTTGGCGTTTATAGCCGATTTTTGGCGTTTATAGCCGATTTTGGCGTTTATAGCCGATTTACAATCCTTATCAATAATGAAAGACAAGAGTTGTGATTTTTGTCTCTTTTGAAAAAATACAAACTACAATGAAAAGCAAGAAAATGAGGATCTAACTTCTCAGGAGATTGTGGGGGACCCGTTTAGATTGACGGTCGTAAGCCATATGTGGGTGCAGATGAGAACAGAGGATGCTATTGATTCGCTTGGCTTGGCTATACCCTCAGGTTTTTAGAGAACAAAGACCAAAGGAAGGTCCTATGTCCAATAAAAAGCCGAGTAGACGGGCTTGAAAAGCCATGTCTAAGCCATTGGCGGCAGAAGGAGAAGGCAAGGACCTTGGGGGGGGTACCCCCTAAGGGACTTTTGTCACCTTGTAGCGGTGGTCGGTGTAGGATTTCTGCAGAGTTTTCTCTTTTAGATTTCTGATGCCTCTTTCTGTCTGAGTTTCCGGATTTTCTGCAGTCTATTGTCTGTGTGTCTGCTGTTCTTTCTTCTTGGAGAGCTCTCCTATTTATAAGCTTTTAGGTAGCCATTTAGGAGGGTTTATGAGCCTTGATTGTCATAAAGCTACATAAAGGGAGGAGTTACAAAATTGAATTCTTTATTTTGTAACTCCTTTTTCTTGGCTTCTGATTGGCCGGAGGAGATTGAGGGCATTTAATCGCCTTTAATCGCCATGATGGGAGGATTTTCATGGGTTGAATGCCATGAATCTCTTGACTTGTAACTCCCGGATGCTTGCTTCTGATTGGTCCGTCCAAAGAAATGGATTAATGACTGTAATAAAGCTAGTCAATTAATCACATTAAGTGGTTGCCGAGCATCTGAAGAGTCGCGGGCCGTGCCGCATCTTTTGGGATTCTTCTGGCGATGATCATCGATGGATCTTCATGTAGATCGACATCGGATGACCATGTAATTTCAGGTGTTTGTTGCCAACAGCAGGTCGGTGCCATCTTTCCTGTCGATTTCTCGATCGGTCGGGTAGAAAGTACACTTTTTTTGGTTGACCGGGTGGCGATCAATATTGTTTTCGATACTCTTGATGATTGACCCATGTTTTGGACGGATGTTAGAGGATTTGGTGTCTCAAAAGTATGAATTTTGGAAAATACCAGAGGCTGGGCGCTTCGAATCGCGAAAAAACAGCAAAAACCGGGGTTTCCGGGGCCTTCCCAGCGACCCCGGGCTCCAGGGTCGCAGGGGCCTGCGACCCTGGGGGGTTTTCCACCTTTTTGTCCCGTTTTGTGTCCGTTTTTGCTGTTTTTCGATTCTTTTTTCTTCTGTATTTTACTTGACATTTTTGACCATTTATTGGCCTGATTTCCCTGTAGGAAACCTGATGAGAATCCTTGCATTTTATTTTGCAAAGTTTCCAATTTCCTGAGAAAGCCGAAGACTTTGTCGCGCAGAGCTGCCGATTTTCCGTCAGAAGCTGAAACTGGGTCAAACGATGTCCGAATGACCTGAAATTTGGTGTGAAGCCTCCTGAGCAATAAATAAGACCAACCATAGGCTTTTGTTTAAGTTTTGAAGCCGTTTGGGGTCCTATCACCAGTAGACTCGCTTTTGTCGCGATGAAGATGTCGCGGTTTGATGTGCGGTCAACCGATGTCCGATTGACTTGAAATTTGACAGGGAACCTATTGGAGTCATTTTAAGATGATCCATAGGCTCTGTCTTGGAAACCATGGTCCCGGAGAGCTTTGTCGCCAAGAGGTCTGATTTGGTTTCCGAGCGTCAAACTATGGTCAAATGTTGTCGAAATGACCTGAAATTTGACGTGCAGCCCCTTGTAAGCATTTTGAAGCCGTCCATGTGCTCTATCTGATGAGTGATGACCTCGCCGGTTCTCACCGCCGAGAGGCTTGATTTAGCTGTTCGAGGGTTGATGTAGGGTCAAACGTTGTCGGTTTGACTCATAACTTGACGTGGAGCCTTTTGGAAGTATTTTGAGACCATCCATCGGCTCTGATCGAAGATTTGGTGTCTCCGATGCTTTTGCCGCCGAGAGCTCCTTTTCGGCTATCGGAGAAGAGAAGTTAGGCCAAATGATTTTGAAATGGCCCGAAACTTCTTGTGTACTCCTCTTTTGGCTGTCTTGAAGGATCTTGCAGTTTTTGTTTGATTCTAACAAGATTTGATTTTTGGAAGTAGCATTGCCTATTTATGGCAGGTTGCGACTTCATGTAGCTCTTTGGATCTTTGAAGAGGCAAAGTGACATTTTTGGTGTCAACAAATGCCCCCTCGAGGTACAGCGACGAGTTGCTTAACTTTTGTAGTCGATGTGCCTCGAAGAGATTTTTGAAGGAGAGCCTGTGACTTGACCAAGAGTCTTTGAGCAGTCTTTCTTTTTGGTATTTGTAGCCTTTTGAGCTTCCAAGGGAATTTTATGGTAGTGAAAGGGATCATGTACCATCTCAAGGCAAAGTTTTGAAGATGACATCAAGGATGTGGATTTGGGTTTTGACCTTGTGACCTAACAGGCTGTATGTGGCAGGTTAGGGGGTCGGGTTTGGTTTTGATTGTGTGACCCAACAAGCTGTATGTGGAATGTTGGGGGATCAATTTTGGTTTTGATCTTGTGACCTAATAGGCTATATGTGGCAAGTTAGGGGATCAGGTTTTGGTTTTTGGTTTTGGTCTTGTGACCCAACAAGCTGTATGTGGCAAGTTAGGGGACCAGGATTTGGTTTGATTTTTGTGGAATGTCAATTTCAAGATTTTGGCTCAATTTGGTATATGAGGCTGGATGGTTTGATTTTTGGAAGCTCATGGGGCTTGGAATTCTTTTTGTATGGTTGAATCAACTCAAAAGAGGCATGGAACCATTTCTGTATACTCTTGGTAAGAGGGATTTCTCTTTGACTAAAAGCCCGAAATTTTTTTTTTTTTTTTTGTGCCTAGGTGGTCAAACCTGGCTCATATGGGCTAACCCATGGGACCTTAAGCTTTTGAAATGGCTTAGATCTCATATGGTGTCATTTTTGTAAAGAATATCCAAAAATATCTCATTTGGATAGAGAATATCTAAGAATATCTTTACTTGGAGAGAATCTCTCATATTCCCTTTATTTTGGGATAGGATATCTCAAGATATCTTTCTTTTGGGAAAGAATCCTTCATTGATCCTATGTATTGGGAGAAAATCTCTCATTGATTTCTTTTTGGGAGAAAATCCTTCAAGATATCTTTCTTTTGGGAAAGAATCTTTCTAATCTCTTTCTTTTGGTAAGGTTACTAATTAGTAATACTTATCTCTTTCTTCTTTCCTTCTTTGGTTTGCTCTCTTCTATAAAAGCAAGGAGGAGGTTGGATCTCTTGCTTTTATTACTTTCTTTTGTAATAATCTCAAGAGGGCTTCAAGACCAAGAGTTCTTCTTCTTCAAGATCTTCAAGACTTTTCTTCTTCTTCTCCATCAATGGCTTCAAGTAAGTTCCCTTTTTCAAGAAAACTCCATTGTAGGAAAAATAAAAAGTTCTTTCTCTCTTTTTTTGTTTCTTTCTTTTTCTTTTCTTTTTTTTTTCCACGTGTTTTTCCTTTTTTTTTACATGTGTTTCTTTTTCTTTTCTTCTTTTTTTTTTCATGATTTGTTTTTTTTTTTTGTTTGTGGGCCGTACGGATCTGGCCGTACGGCCACGTGGCCTGTGGGCCATCCCCTTTTTTTTCTTCTTTTTTTTTTGTTTTCTTTCCCTCCTTTTTTTTTTGAGAAAGTTTCTTTTCTTTTTTTTTTCTTTTGCTCATCATGATAATGCCCCTTTTTTTTGGCAAACCTAGATGTTCATGCATGCATTCAATTGTAAATTAAATTTGTAGCATGATGTGATAGCATACCTGAAAGTTTTCGCAATTTTGGGAATTTGGAGCTCGCAGCGATGTTGAGCCCTTCCTGATTTTACGGAGACTTTGAGGTTTCGAAAGTTTGGAGTTTCGGAGCTCGCAGCGATGTTGAGCCCATCTTCAAGCTTTCTATTTCTTTCGGGATAGTTCCTTTTCTTCGGAATTGCCCCGTCATCATGTCAAAATTTCGCCAGATTTTTTTTAGCGAGATTCTGTCATTTTGATGTTTGATCTTTTTCTTTTCCATCCTTTTCAGGTGGTTGCTCCAGAACGAACAAGGGTAAAGAGCCTGCTACAAGCGTACCTCATCGATCTTCTAGATCTTTTAATCCGGCCATTCAGCAGGCCTTTGAGAAGGTCCAGTATGTTGAGAGAAATCGGGAAGAGTGCGACTCCCTCAACAGAGATGAGATGAGGCAGCGACTGATCACTCTCAAGGGAGAGGAATTCTATAAGATCATGGTAAGCAGTCGTCCATGGGTGATGGAAGATCAGAGCGTTTTGCCTAAGCCTACCTTCTTCTTTGGTGATGCAGTCCCTGATGACATGACATACCAGAGGAGGTGTTTTCAGTTTTCTTTCACAGCAGATGGTGAGAAGAAGACTGTTGTTACCCCGGTCGACGTTTGATCGCACCGTCTCGATTCTGAGCCTTGCCCCCACGTGCTCTAAGAGGGAAGATCCTCCAAGCTGGGTGAGAAGGACAAATGTAATCAAGACCGGGGTTTTTGTTGGCGGTTCTCCTGGATATACGGAGAGGTCGCCTGATGACATGGACTTGTTGATGCCATCCAGTGGCTACCAGGGCTCTGATTATCCGTCGGTCGATTTGAGACCGGTGGGCCTTGGTATTTTCAACGGTGACGCCAGCAATTGGATCAAGCCTTTTCGACTTCGTGGCCGTTTCAATGCTGACTCCGAGTGGAAGTCGTGGACTGATCGCATCCTGCTGATTGGTAGTGCTGTTTTGAAGGAAGCCGGGATTTTTGATGCGGTCCGCGCCTTTAGGGAGACCGTGATGTTTTCCGACGAGGCCTTCATGGCTATGCCGGAATCATTCCTCCCACAAACCAATACCTTCGTTGTGACGAATATTGAGATTGGTTTTTCTTCGAAGGAGCTGAGCGTCATTACTAGATTGCCCATCCTCGGCAAACTCTATGAGGAGTTTATGCAGATTGACAGCGTCCTCGAGGGGCAGTCTGAGCAGTTCGGGCTTCTGTACTTTCAGCTCGTCGCCTTCTATGATTTTTTGAAGGAGAAGGAGGGTTTGAAAGTTAGATCCAGCAGTTGGAAGAGTTCTAGCCCTTCATTCCCCAACTTTTTTGATAGCAGGGAGTCTTCTGATAGCGTGACCTGAGAAGCCGGAGCTCAGGATCCAAGTTCAAAGAAGATCTTGGCCATGCAAGAAGAGTTGAGAGATTTCTGTGCCAGTACAAACGCCATATGTCCTAACATTGCACTGCGGAGAGATCTCGCTGTTTACCTCACTTATTGGCTTGGTGAGGCTATTTTTGCTGGAGGAGATGGAACGCACATCAGGCCGCATTGTATTTTTTCGGCTTGTCAGATGGCGTTTGGAGAGCAGCTTGCTTTGGTACCAGTTCTTTACTCCTATCTGTGTACCGAACTGCAGGCTGCTGCTTTTTTGGTTCGGCTTGGGTTTCCCATGAATAGGGTATTTTCAGCCCACATCTTTTATTCGTGGTATGTATACCACTGTCCTGGCTTCCACCGGCTGGGTGCTGCACAGGATGATGATCCTCTGATGATTCGACTGGCTAAGGGCAAAGCCGTGTTCGAATCACTTTTGTTTGCCAGCATGAGGATCCGACGGTTCAGGGACGTCGAGATGGGGCAGTCTTCAGTGAAGCTTTCTCCGGAGTTACGGAAGAAGGCTTTTGATTTTGGTGCCTCCCGAGACTCTACCAGGGCGGGGTCGGGAAGGCATTATTCCTTGACGAATGCAGAGAGAGAGTGGCTTTTCAGCATACGTGTCGGCACGATGGTGTACCGTAGACATCTTTTCGTCGACATCCAGCCGTATGTACCCTCTCGCTTTGCTTTGCAGCTGGGCTTTTCTCAAGGCATTGTTGGAACGCCTTCAAGCATGGTGAAGCGCTTTGGAGGCTTACAGGATGGGAGAAATGCATGGGCTTTCTATAGTGCTGAAGACACTACAGCCATGATTTCTTATCCTGTGTTGCTGACTTCCCGGACTGCCGGCTTTGCTAAGTGGTTCGCGGAGAGCTTTTCGGCATATCGGGGGCTTTCCAAGAAGGAGCTTGATGTGAAGCTGGCATCTGGAAAGGGCCTTGGAAAGTCGGATGGCGTCCGGCGAGAGGAAGTTTGGGCCTTCCTTTCTGGAGAGAAGCACAAGATAGGCTTTCTCGGTGACCAGGGCGTCATTGGTTCTGAAGCTGTTCGAGAAATACCTGATGAGGCTTTAGAGCAGCTAGAACAGGAGGAAGCCGAACTTGGCACTTAGATGCAAGCGGCACAGAGGCAAGCTTCCGTGGAGTCTACTAGCAAGAGTAGACCATCTAGTGAGGAGTCAAGTGGAAAACCTGACTCTGACAGCGGGGCAGGTTCCTCTAAGAAGCGGGCCCGCAGAGGTAAGAGGAGGAGGAGTCATCATCGCAGCAAGGGGCAGCATGAGGACTCTCCTGACTTGGAAGTACCTCTTACTATCAATGAGGATGCGCCAGGAGATGCTGACGAGCCTCCAGAGAAGAGAAGCCGAGAAGAAGAGACCGTCGGTGAAGGTATGATTCTTCCTTTTCCTCTTTCCATTTCTTTTCATGGGTATTTTCCATGTCCTGATTTGCTTCTTGTTTCTGCTTTTCTTTTCTTTTTTAGCAGAGGAAGACTTGGCGATGCCTGAGGTTCCAGTCGATGAGGTGGTGACGGATCCTGTCGAGGCACCTGAAGAAGAACCGAGGGACTCTGGAGTGAATCCAGAATCTCCAATTGGTACGACTTCCTTTTTTTTCTTCTTTCTTTTTTTTTTGTCTGTGACTTGGTTTGCTAACACATTTCTTGCCAGCTGACTTGCCATAGGATTCCGATGACTTTGAACCCTCGATGGACGTAAATGTTGATGATGCTTCCAATGAGTTCATGGAGGAGGAAAGTGTTCCGCCGGTCGTCGAAGAAGGTATTTTGTAGTTATAACCCTGATAATGATTTTCAAATAGGGTCATATTCATACCTTTTTGTGTTTCTTTGGCAGGTTTTGAAGTGACAGAGGAGGGTCCATCGCTTCCTTCAGAACCAGAGCAAGGGATACCAGAGGTTGATCCAGAGGTAGAGACTCCTGGGACCAGTTCTGACAATGTTGAGGAGATACCTCGTGCTGAGATTCCTTCCCGAGCAGGAGTAGCTTCAACTGGAAAGAGTTCTTTTGTTACTCTTCCAACAGATGATGATATGAGCGGCCAACCAACGGAGTTGGGCGAATCTTCAGCTGGGCCATCTCTTCTTTTTGCGATGAAGGTGGTGGTGCGAGTTTTGAGCTCTTGGATTGAGACTCTGCTTTCTTGGCACTTAGATGCCGGATTTGGGATGATCCAGCATGTGCGTGAGATTCTCGGTGATGCTGAAGAGGCTGGTCTAGATGTCACAAGTGCCAGGGCGATCGTTGATAGGATCATTGAGCTGGGTGACAGGTGGTTTGAGACCATTGGTTTTCCTAATGATCAGTTCTTCAAGGAGATGTTCCTGGACCCTGCGAATATGGCTAAGTCTAACCTGGATGAGGCTACAGAAAGCAGGAAGCAGGTAGTTCGAAAGAAGAACTTAGAAGAGCTAAACATCATTGGGCTGACACATGACCTGAACATCCTTGATATGGAGGTCGATGAGGCCAGGAGACGTCTTGAGCATCTGCAGGCACAAGCTGCTGCCAAGTGGACTACAATAACAGAGGCTCGTGAAAGGGAGAGTGCTCTGATTCACCGGGTTGCAGATGCCAATCGAGTTCTTGAAAGGAAATCTGAAGAAAGCGAACGACTGGCAAACTGCTCGGGATAAGCTTCCTGGTGCGAAAGAAGGGGTACAGCCCACTCCAGCATCTCATGGCAAATTCCTGAAGAAGCGTGCCTTGGAATCCTTGACGGCTGAGGCTAAAAGTTTGCTTGAGGAGCTGAACTCTTGGCTGGAGACCATTTTTTATTGAGCTCCTGTATATTTTTTTTAACAAAAACCATCCTTCTCTCTTTTTTGGTACCACTTGTATTTTTTGGTACTTATTTTTTTTGTAGTGCTTGTGAACACTTTCTCTTTTTTTTTTGGTACCACATATATATATTTTTTTGGTACTCTTTTTTTTGTTATCCCTACGCTCACTTGAATCTTTTTGTGATAAAAGTAATTGCTAAATGGGATGCTCTTCTTTTTTTTGTTTTGTTATCCCTACGCTCACTTGAATCTTTTTGTGATAAAAGTAATTGCTAAATGGGATGTGATCAAAAGGTTGTCATTTTGTGAAAATCTTTTGTCAAATGATTGTTTTGGCATGGAAGCCAGGTTTTTGTTTGTGGCATGGAAGCCAATTTTGGCATGAGAGCCAGCTTTTCTTGTGGCATTGATAGCTGAGTTTTTTTTTTTTTTTTGTGGCATCTATAGCCAGTTTTGGTGGCATTGATAGCCGGTTTGTTTTGTGGCATCTATAGCCGGTTTTTTGTTTTGGTGGCATTGATAGCCGGTTTTTTTGAAATCCAAGTTTTTGTTTGTGGCATTGATAGCCGGTTTTGTTTTAGTGGCATTGATAGCCGGTTTGTGGCATTTATAGCCTGTTTTGTTTTGGTGGCATTGATAGCCGGTTTGTGGCATTTATAGCCTGTTTTGATGGCATTTAAAGCCGGTTTGGTTTTCAAAAATGCAAGTATCGACTAAAAGTCGCCTCCCTGCTGAATGTTCTTGCTAGTATCGATGGAATGTCGCATCCTTGCTCATTCGGTTGCGAGTATCGATGAAATGTCGCATCCTCGCGGATTTTGGTGCAAGTATCGATGGAATGTCGCATCCTTGCTTTTCAAAAATTTTGGTTTTGCGGGTACTGACTTGATGTCGTTTCCCCACGATTTTTGAAATTTGTGGTTTTCTCAAACCTTTGAGTTATGGATATCAACTGAAATGTTGCGTCTCCATGGTTTTTTAGGTTTTTTCGAACCTTTGAAATTTGGGTTGTGGATATCAACTGAAATGTTGCGTCTCCACAGTTTTGGATTTTGCAAGTATCGACGAAATGTCGCTTTCCTGCGATTTTGGAAGTGTCGAACATGGTTCATATGCTTCTGATTTGTGCGAGTATCGACTAAGCGTCGCTTCCTCGCGGTTTTTTGAAAAACCATTTTTTTTTATTTGTTTAAAGACACGAGGGTCATAAGTTTTGACCTAAAACCATTTTGGCGGTAAAAGGCAGGGTGGACTAGGGTGGAAATCCCTGAATCCGGATTTTGTTTCAAACCATGAATTTTGGGTTCAAGGGTTGAAAATTTTGGTCAAGTTAGGGAAAGGTTCCTAAACTTGGATATTTTTTTTTGAACAATGAAACAATGAAAGTAGGCATTGTTTTAAATTTCTAGAAATTTCAACATTTGATATGAAAATTCTAAAAAAAGGGTGGGTTTAGCGAGCGTGTACCTAGAAACCGGTTTTGGCCATACAGGCATTGCTCTTACCCAGTTGGGTAAGTCTTCAAGGGTAGTACCGCTTTAAGAACTTGCCGTTGATGGGCAGCATACATCTGTCACCTTCCATGTTTAGGAGTGCGTATGCGCCATTAGAGAAAACCTTGTCGATGACGTAGGGTCCCTCCCATTTTGGCTCAAATTTGCCTTTGGACTTGTGAGCGAAGGCCATTGGTCTTTTTACCGCAAGAACCAAGTCACTCTTTTTGTAGGCGCGTTGCCTGACCTTTTTATCGAAAGATCCTGCCTTGCGTGCTTGGTAAAGTTTAATGCTTTGTTGAGCTTCGAGCCGTCTCTCATCGAGATTGTCCAGCTCATGGAGTCGCAATTTGACATTGCTTTCTTGAGTCATGTCATTTTTCAAGGATACCCTCAAGGAAGGAATTTGTACTTCCAAGGGTACGACGGCTTCGCATCCATAGACCAAGGAGAATGGTTTGCTATGGATTAGTCCTCGAACGGTGGTTCGATAGGCCCACAAAGCTTCAGACATTTTGTCGCTCCAGTCTCTTTTGTGACTAGAGACCATTTTTTGAGGATTTTGCAGAGTGTCTTGTTGAAAGCTTCTGCTAACCCGTTTGCTGCCGGATTGTATGGAGTCGAAGGACAGCTTTGTATTTTGTATTTGTCGCAGAACCTATAGAATCGATGATCCCGGAACTGTGGTCCGTTATCATGGACGAATCTTTTAGGTATGCCGAAACGACAAATGATGTTGGTGCGCAGGAACTGAAGGACTGATGAGGTCTTCATTTCGTTAAACGCAAATGCTTCTGACCACTTGGAGAAATAATCCGTAGCGGCGAAGATGAAGCGATGATCTTTGTTCGAAGGGGGAGAAATAGGACCTATGATGTCCATACCCCAGGCTTCGAAAGGCCATGAGATCGCTGTAGGATGCAGCCATTCTGGAGGCATGTGAATGTAATCTCCATGAACTTGGCATTGTTGGCAGCGCTTAGCAAATTGCATTGCGTCAGCTACCATGGTAGGCCAGTAATATCCTAACCTTTTTATCTGATCATAGAGCTTAGGTCCAGCCTGATGAGCTCCGCAAAGACCAGCATGAACTTCTTTGAGTGTTTCTCCAGCCTCTTGTTGTGACAAGCAGCGTAGAAGTACTCCGTTGAAGGATTTCCTGTAAAGGATTTTTGAAGGAATATCCAAATGAAAGCTTGGGGTTCGCCTTTGGGTGCTTACCCGTTCTTTTGGATCTTCAGGTAGGATTCCGAACATAATGTAATCAATGAATGGATCCCTCCAGTCGCCGATTGAAGTTTGAAGGATTGAAATCCGACTTCCGACCACTTGGTGGCATTCAGCCACTGCTTGGTGTGTGTTAAGAGGAGGAAGGATTCTTCTTTCGCACACTGTGATTTGTATGTTTTCCCCTTCCTGGATTGCCATGGATGCGGCAAGTCCGGCTAGGGCATCTACACGTATGTTTTCACCTCTACGAATGTGGGTGATGTGACAGATGTCAAACTTTTGCAGAAGTGATTGTGCCTTGTTGTAGTAAGGCAACAAATCTTGCTTCCTGACTTCAAATTTCTGATTCATCTGGTTGACGATCAGTTGAGAGTCTCCAAAGACTTCCAGCATGGTGATACCAGATTCGATGGCAAGTTCCAATCCTAAGATCAGAGCTTGATATTCAGCTGCATTGTTTGTGCATGGTTCCAGTAGCGAGAAAGCGTGTGGAATCATGTATTTGTCGGGGCTAACAAAGAGGATGCCAACTCCCGAGATCAGCTGTCTTTTTTCATTCGTCTTGGTTGCACCGTCAAAGTACATGTCCCAGGAGGCACTTTGTGAGAAAGTCTCCACATTGTAGACTGGTTCGTCTGGGAGATCATCTCTGAGCGGAGAATCTTTAAGCAATGGATGCTCTGCGAGGAAGTCCGCTAGAGCTTGCCCTTTGATTGCATTTTGTGGTACATACCTAATATCAAATTGTGACAGAAGGATGGACCATTTTGCCAGTCGAGCATTGAGAGAACCTGCCTTTGTGACAAGGACCTTCAAGAGGTTGACCCTCGAGACCAGGTATACTATGTTGGAAAGCAAGTAGTGACGCAGCTTTTGTACGGCGAACATCACTGCAAGACATTCTTTTTCGACTGGAGAGTAGCGATGCTCTGCACCTACTAGCATGCGGCTGAGGTAATATAGAGCAGCTTCTTTTCTTTGATCATTTTCTTACGCAAGCAGAGCTCCCAAAGAGTGATCAAGGGCTCTTGTGTACAAGATGAATGGTTTTCCAATGGTAGGAGCAGCTAACACTGGAGGTTTAGTCAGGTATGACTTGATGTCTTGGAAAGCAGCTTCACAGTCAGCATCCCAGACAAAGTTTACACCTTTTTTTATCAATCGGGAGAATGGACGGCATTTCCCCGAAAGATTGGAGATGAACCGTCTGATGTAGGCTAATCTCCCTTGAAGCCCTTTGAGTTCTCTCAAGGTTCTTGGAGAGGGCATTTCTAGAATGGCTTTGACTTTTATGGGGTCAAGCTCTATTCCAGCTTTCCGAACTAAGAATCCGAGGAACTTACCCGACGAGACGCCGAAGAAGCATTTCAAAGGATTCATTCGTAGTTTGTGTTTGCGAAGCCGGAGGAAGACTTCTCGAAGGTTTTCGAGATGATCTTCTTTTCTTTTGCTTTTGACGGCGAGGTCATCAACGTAACATTCAACCGTCTTGTGCTGCATATCTTGGAATATTTTCATCATAGCCCTCTGATATGTGGCACCAGCATTTTTCAGACCAAATGGCATGACAGTGTAGCAATACACGCCAAATGGGGTCCGGAAAGATGTATGTTTTTCATCTTCAGGATGCATCTTTATCTAATTGTAGCCAGAGAAACCATCCATGAATGTCATTGGCTCGAATCCACAGGTATTATCGATCATTACCTCTGGTATGGGGAGCGGAAATTCATCTTTAGGGCATGCGCCATTCAGGTCTCTATAGTCAATACAGACCTCTGCCCGTTCTTCTTTGTCACGGGGACAATGTTGGCCAACCATTCAGGATGTTGTTCCTCACGGATGAAGCCGACGCTTTTGAGTTTTTGAACTTCTTGTTCAATTTTATCCATCACATCTGGACGGAATCTTCTTTGGCCTTGCTTGACAGGCTTGATGTCTTCTTGAAGATTGAGTTTGTGAACCGCTATTTTGGGGTCTAAGCCTGGCATTTCAACGTAAGACCATGCAAAGCAATCAACGAACTCACGAAGAAAGGCGATATACTCGGGTAACTCATCATCCTTTATATTCTTGCTTATGAATACAGGACGTGGGTTATCTGGTGTTCCCAAGTCTATCTTTTGAACAGGATCTTCTGTTGGAAGGTTCAAAGGTGGTTCCTCCACAATATTTTCGGAGGCTTCCAGCTCAACGAAACCTTCTGGGTTTTCAAAGGCATTTCCAGACCAAGGTTTTGTTCCTTTCCACGGGTCTTCTTGATCAGTAATTTTCCCAAGGCTTGCTATGAGATGATCCCAATCGCCTGTTGAAACCGGGTCGAAGTAGGCTACTTCTTTTGGAGATGAGGGTTCTTCTGGGTTAGAAGACCACATGTCTGTTCCATCGGACAACTCCTCTTCATTTTCGGAGAAATCGTGCCAATTGGATGAGCTTCCTGAATCTTTGTCAGGTAACTCATTAAAGAGATATCCAGGGAGATCGATGTCTTCATGGACTTGAGAAGTTGAGGCTTGGTCAGTATATTGACTTTTAAGCCTTTGTGTCAACTGTCTCAAGGGAGTGTCGGGATCATACCCTAACCCGTGTGAAGACTTTTCTACATAGCCGTAGAGTCTCCAATCTTCCAGCTGGCTTTTGGTCAAGACGGGCCCCAATGGCGTGAGAATACCGCGTCCTTCTCCCAAACCGACTGGGTTTTGAGCGTCATAGCCCATTTTCTTCATAATAGCTTGTGCCACATAACTATATAAGGATAGTTGAGGCATACCTTCATTTTGGAAAGGTTCAAGCATGGAGTTTGATGAAGAAGCATCCGATCTATGGAAGAAGATCGGTTTTTCCTTTGCTGAAGTTGCTGGAACAATGAAGGAAGCTGACGTAGGATTTTCTATGTCAGAAGTTATCTCCATTGGAGTGAGAGCAGGCTGAACTTGCTGAGTGTCAGCTTGGCTTGACGATACGTCGTCTTCTGGCTCTGAATCCGAGTCCGTGTCTTGCATGATAGATACGAAAGAGACAACAAATTTGCCCCCAGGCTTTTGCTTTGCCTTCTTCACTTTAGTTGTGATGACCAAAGGCTTTGAAGGTTTGAGGGAGATGATGAAGGGAGTTTGAATGCTCTCTTCAGATTTACCGGATGGTTTGTTTTCTTCCGGTGATTATTGAGGAGCTTTGCCTTTATCTTTCTGGAGATTTTCGGCAAAGGATGCTGTGTGCTTCTTCTCTTCTTCTTTTTCACCTTCATACATCTATGAGTCTGCGAAGTGGACTTCTTTACCTTTGAAGGGTTTTCTGTCCGCAAAGACTCGATGTATCATGCCGTCGTCGCCAACAAACTTGATGCATTGATGTAGAGTTGAAGGGACAACACCATTCTCATGGATCCAAGGGCATCCGAGAAGGATGTTGTAGTATGAAGGGGTTTTTATTGCATACACTGTGACCTCAGAGATAAGATCACCGATCTGCAACTTGAACCTGATTTTGCCGATAGGCCTTTGAGTACTCCCATCGTATCCAAAGATAGATACAGATGTGTGGCTCAGCTTGCTGGGTGGGATGCCCAACTCTTCAAGAGCCGATGTGGAGATGAGGTTGAGTGCAGAACTTGGGTCGATCTGAACTCTGTACATAGGCATTTCCTTGATATACCCTGTGAAGTACAGGGGTCGGTTATGCCTGGTTTCTCCAAGTAGGAGGTCGTCCTTTGTGAAGGCGATGGTTGCACTGGCTGCTTTTTTAACCGAGAGGCATTCAACGCATGATCCCTCAGTTTTCTTCTTTTCTCCCTTTGAGGAGGCTTCTGAGTTTTTGACCCGGTAATCCATTTCAATTTGGAGGACTTGCGGGGCATATTTGTCGACATCCTCATTCAGCTTTTGTAATTCCGAGATGAGATTATCACGAGTGTGCGGAGACATTCGCAACAAATCTAGGATGTGCAGACGTGCAGGTATGTGCTTGAAGTGTTCAATCAAGTCATACTTGAAAGCCTCCTTAGGGCCTGCATGTTCATCATTGTTGCCACTAGGGGCGCTTACAACATCTTTTCCCGAAGGATTTACATATGTAAAGGAAGATTGGTTGTAATTTTTGTGGTAGTCCCGGCCAGAGCGGGTGCCTCTACCAACTTCGAGAGCTTCTTGAGATGGGTCTTCGTTTGGAAGATTGTCTTCAGGATCAAGAGGCTGTTGTTTTTCATTTGATGAGGATGAATCAGCAGCAGAGTTGCCATCCTCAGTGATCGTGTTGCATGGAGCATTTTCCGGGAACAAGTCCTGAACAGCATCCAGCAACCTTTCTTCTTCGTTGACTAATTCATCGTCCCAAGCATCAATGGCTGGGAATTCTTCAGTCAGGAAGGGTGTGAACTTTGAAGTCACAGTCTCAGGAGAAGAAACCTGAGAGGGTGTTATCTCAGTGAAAGTCACGTGAGACGAGGTGGCTTCAGAAGATACATTGCTAGGCGTTGCCGGAGTGTAAGTGCTCTCATCAGACGATGCTTCGGAAGAGCTATAATCCCGAATTATCACATTACAGGAAGCTCTGACGGGAGACGTTGCCTGATCGGAGTCAGACTCATCCTCGGATGTAAGAGGAACGTCTATCTAGCAATTTTCTCCATTTTCAGGAGTTAAGGGAGGATGTACCTGGTGGTCTTCAGGGACTTCAGGCTCTGGATTGTGAGGAGGCTCGTTGACGCGTTCTTGCTCTTGTTCAAGAGCGAGTCGCTGCAAGATCCTTGCATATTCTTCAAGATCAGGGATGGGAGCCGAACCTTCTTCTTCATCAACTCTTTGTGGCTCAACATGGTTGATTTCCACTGGAGTAATGAGAGGTCCTGGGTCAGCAGCATTTTCTTGTACAGCTTCTTGGTCTTCTTCATCATCAGACCAGGATCCTTGTGGCTGTAGGGGGTTATACCAGATTACTGGCATAAGATGAGACTCAGGAACCCATTCTTCATCGGAGAGATATTCTCCTGTTTCAAGGGACTCCTCCCACTCATCTATGTAGTTGGATTCGAATCCATCATCTGTGTCGCTGGACTCGTATCCATCAATGGAGAATGCAACTACCGAATTGCAAGAGTATGATGCCTCCTGCATGGCTTCTTTGAATTGAGGTGGCATGAAATCACTGAGAGTGAATTTCCTTACCCCCTTTGAAGTCTCTGGAAGGGATGTTTTTGTTACCTCCAGTGAAGCGGTAGAGGAAGCCTCTGCCTTTTCTTTGACCTCTAGTTTTGGCTGGGTCTTCTCTTGCCGTTTGAGCTTGAGGAGATGTTTCCTAGCCTGCCTTCGCTGTTGAGCTGTAGGCTTTGTTTTCACGACCTCCCAATTTTCATCTTCCAGGAGATCGGGATGTACCCATATCGGTTGTCCGTCTGGTGTCAGGTAAGGAACCAGTTCCTCGGACGCTTGGATTGAGTTTATCACCTTGAAGGAAGTAGTGATCTTCTTCTTCGGTGATTTTGATGTTTGTCCACATGTCACCATGTTGACGGAGGCAGACCCATAGTTTTTGTCAAAGGTGATGACTCCGTTTTTCCACATCTCATTTATTTTCTCTCTCACAACGAAGCATTGATTGAGAGGATGCGAGATCATCTGGTGGTATGGACAGTACCGAGGATCGTTGGTTTTGCCAACATCACCCGGTCTTTATGGTTCAGGCAAGGTGAGTTTGCCGTTTGCCACAAGAGCCCCGAAGATTTCATCAACGTCTTCATCAAACGGGTATTTCTTCTCTACTCGTTCTTTGAAGGCATCTGAGAGTTCTGGTCTCTTACCAGCAAGTTTATTTTCAGCTTTCTTTGGTGGCTGAGGAGCTGACTTGGTCTGCACATTGAGGACCTCTTTTTTCTTTAGTTTAGAGGTTGCAATAGCGGTTGGCTCTTTTCTTGATGATTTCTGACTGTTGAGGTCTTTAATCACCATTTCAGCTTCCATGGAAGCTTCTAGGAGTTCTCCCAGGTTTTTTGATTTGTTGCCGATGATCATGGAGCAGATTCTGGCTCTCATGTTGTTTCGGCAAATGTCAACTAGCGACGCTTGTGGCAATACATCAGAGCATTTGTATGCCATTGCTTTCCACTTGTGAATGAAGTCATATGTTGATTCATTCTCCCCCTGTTTTAGGCTGCACAGCTGAGCCATAGTAGCGGGATGATCTTCACCTTTGAAGTGAGTCAGGAAGCGTGTCTCTAGCATGGCCCAGTTTTGGATTGAGTCCTCCGGCAGAGTGGAGTACCAATCGAAGGCCGTACCTTTTAGGGTACTTGTAAAGAGGCGGATCTTGAGTGCATCTTGATCCGCGATAGCTCCCGTCAGGATCTTGAAGTGGATGACGTGCTGTCTGGCTGATCCTTCCCTGTATATGTTTGGAGAGTAGGATGCTTGAATTTGGTGGGGAACGGGACCGAGTCCATCCATAAGGGATATGGTGGCTTGATCCCATGCTCCTTGAGTATATCCTCTTCTTTTGCTTTGGCGAGGATACTGTCTACGTCCTTTTTGGTAAGGGCGCGTGACTCATTTTCTTCTCCATTTACCTCGTCGTTTTGATGATTCGGAGGAGGTTCATTGTTCGCCTGATTTTGGAAGGCGAGGAGAAGGTTTTCCATCAGAGTTTCAATCCTCTGCTGGCCCTGTTCCAACTGCTGGATGCGGGTGATCGCATCTTCTGGAGGTGGATTGCGGGGTGGTGGCTCAGAATTTGTAGCCAAGACATTCATCCTTCGTGATTCGAAAGAAGAAACTGTCCCGGTGACTGAGCTGGGGCTCATTCTTTTTGAATAAGAGCTTGAGGAAGGATCACTCTGCTGTCCTTTGCTTGAAGGAGCAGGGGATTCTTCTGAATGTCTTCTTGTCCTTGAGACGCTGCGGGTCATCGGACGTCGGACATGGATTTTTGTTGCTGATTTTTGGCGCCTTCTGGTTTTTCCAACCATATGGACGGCAGCAACTTGGTTGGGTCTTTCTTTTTCGACCCATTTGGGAGAGACTTGAAGTGTAGGAGGCTGGGTCCTTTGCTTCTCTAGTCTCTTTTGTCGGTATGACGCGCGGCGGCGTATGCGACAGGCAATTTGAGCTTCGGTCAGTTCTGGCTGGGCTTTGACGATGAAGGATGTGCTTCCTCGGGCGCAGCAGCCGAGCCTGTCTTCTTTGCAGCTGGGTAAGGACAGGATGCGAACCCTGTCCTTCGCCTGTTGCAGCGAAGCTTTGAATTTTTGGAGTTCACCCCCTGTAGAGATAAAGGGTCGAACTGCAGGTTTGTAGGCCTTAGCGGGTGCTTGCAGAGGCCTTGTGATGCATGACTTGATTTTGGGCTTGTGGGAACAAGCCGGCTCATGCTGGGATGACTTGGAAGTCAGGTTGGAGATGGGTTTCTCCTCTTTCATGTAGGCAAGAGGGTAGAACTGGTTCTCCTTGAGTGGGGCCAGGAATGCTAGCTTAGTGGATGTTTGGGACCTTCTTTGTTTTGGTGAAGGTCTTGGGGACCAAGTCTTGGGATAGACCTGGTTGCTTGCAGGTCGAGGCTTCGTGGGGCTACCACGGGCTTCAGGCCTTCTGGTGCTCGCCTTTGGTGTCACGGTAGTGACACGTTGAGAGGCAAGTTTCTACTTCTTGGAGGGAGCAGTTTGTTCCTCGGGAAGTGGGAATGGTCCCAGCGTCCCAAAGATGATAGTCCGGGGAGTCGAGGTCGACCCGGAGTTCAGAGAATTGCCGAGGGAGTTGATGCTTCGGCAGCTGATGGGGCGCTTGTGGGGGAGGATGTGAGAACCCGACCCAAGATTTCCTGATTTAGCATGGTTTTAATCGTGGATTTGTTTTATCAGTGGGTTTATTGGTTGTTTGATCGAATTTCTGAGTTTGATTATATTTTCTTTGGTTTTGGGAAGTTTTGAAAGCCAGTGAACCTAGACAGTGACCGTAGGGTCCTATTTATTTTGTGTTGTCATTGTGGAGAGATTCTCTTTGATTTCTAAAAATTCCTACTTCAGCTTCGTTTGACTAATCTCACCATTCCCTACAACTTTCATGTTGACATCATTCCCATTCGAGAGCCCCAAACCTGACTTTCCTCAATTTGAGGGCAAAACAGTCTTTTTACCCAAAATCTGGACACGATTTTCAATATCTCCAAAACTTGCAAAACATATACTTTTTGGAAACAAGAAATTTCGTCGAACAACTTTGTCTTCTTCGTCATAGTCATTTGAGGTCCCGAAGTCGATGTTTTGAGCCCGAGTATTTTTTTTAGTTGTGGGACCCACTCTCCCCTTTGTATATATAGAAACCCATCTTCTTCATTCTCCCTTTTGACCTAATTTCTGCGCAAGAGAGGATCCCAGCAGCAGCCACCTTTCTTTCTTCTTTTTCTTGCCTTCTTCATCTCATATCATCATCAAAGCTTGCTCAAATCATGAAGGAAGCTTCACAAATCTTTCTCCCATTGTCCAAAGCTTTCGTTTGGTACCATTTTTAGAAGGATTCGTCAACTTCGAATTTTCCTTGTATTCTCCTTGCCTATTTGAAGGTCTTCCATGTAAGTGATTCTATCCATCTCCTAGATTTGTATTATTCTTGTCCTAGAGAAGCCCCATCTCCATTATTGAAAGCTTTCTCTTTGTATTCCTTGGTTTTGACATTTTAGGGCTTGTTTTGGGGGTTTTTTGTGTAGATTAGTGTTTTTGGTTTGGAGGTTGTGATTAGAGCTTGATTTGCATAGCTTTGGACCTAAGGGAAGTGGATGAAATGATATATTGATGTATTTCATGCTTTATGCACATAGTTGGTTTTCATTAATGACTTTTGATTTGCCTAAACCTTGTTTCATGCAAAATCTTTCATTGATTTCGAAATGTGCTTGTAAAAATATCTTTCCAGCTCATTACTTTCTTGAAAATGTCATATTGATTGCATTTAGTTTGATTTACAAAATGTATGGATTTTTATGTTCTTTGGATGATGAAATGAGAAGGATTGATGGGAGTGATTTGTAGAATGTTTGATGAAGGTTGAATGGGGTTTTGGAGGGGTTTTGAGACCCTCAAATGTATGTAAATGGGTGCTCAAAATGTATTGAAAGAGGAGAAGAAGAAGAGCAGAACTGCACGCAGAAAATAGGTTTCTGGATAGTTCACTCGAGCGACCTTGATACATCGCTCGAGTGAACCCGTCACAGAACATTGTTGGCTCGAGCCAACCCTCTGATCGCTCGAGCCAACCTGATTCGAGCAGGTCCGCGCGAGCGAACCTTAGTCCGCTCGAGCGAACCCTAGACAGAGAGCAGTTCGCCCGAGCGAATTTTCTAGTCCGCTTGAGCAAACTGCCTATTAGGCCCGGATCAATACTTGAAGACTTGAAACATTGTTTTTAGGCCTGGGGAGGTAGTGTTTGGAGCCCCAATGCAATGTAAGGCATTGTATGAAGTCCGAAGGAAGGAGAAATCCCATTATGGAAATTCGTTAAGGATTTCTAGACTTGTCAATGTGCATAAGGATCCGGAATGTCCCTAATTCTTAAAGAGTACCAATTTATATCACTACCGGCATACGGGACCCTATTCACATTGGCCCAATCTTGAAACCTCAATGCCTATCCCAGAAATGTATGAGAACCCACTCGTATTTGGTTTTAACCAAACTTTTACTCTTGGATTTCAAACCCACGTTATGTGACTAGACTTGCCCCGAGAGTATTGAAAGTATTGCTTTAGGATATTGCTAACCCGTATATGCCCGTCCTGATACTGATGTGTTTTGTGCCTACGAGCACCCCATCCCATTATGTGTATTCAATTGTTTCGATCTTTGCATGTTACCTATGAGTCGGCACCACTAAGCTTGGATAACCTTATCGGTTTGATCCACCGGTTTGGATATCCCCCTTCTGTTATACCAGCTGCAGCATGGTTCCCGCCCCGCCCCGATATACCCAGTTCGCTACCGTGGTCCCGCAGAGTAGTATATGTATTTATTGTATAAAATCATTGACTCTCCTCACCTCGTGTGACTGAGGTCAACGTCGTTGACTCTCCTCACCTCGTGTGACTGAGGTCAATGTCCCGATGTGCTCTCATCAGTTTTGTGAGAGAGGATTTAGCTTTGTGTGGTTGCCATCTTGTTAGTTCCCGAATCATTGGTACCTTTACATGATTTTATCGCATATGTATCTCTTATAAATGATGTATTCTTCTTTTATGAAATTCATGATTTATACAGGTTTCAATGTATTCCCCAAGGTATCATTGTTTAAAATTATTACTGTCTTTTCACATGGAATTCCCGACTTGCCAAATATACATGTTTTTACATGATTTAAATGATTACACGTTTCGTCAAATATTCATGTTTTAAACCATTTTAATATGAATACATGAATGTGTTAAATATACATGATTTTCTATGCATTTTAATTATGTACAGCTTCTGATCAAATAGCATGATTTATCAGATGTTTTAATCTTCAGTATATGTTTATTATCTATCTTTTCACCCACCTGCCAGACCGTCGTGTCTGACCCACTACCTTGGTACTTAGGTTCAGATTTCTTGCCCGAGTTGAGTGAACGTGATGGCTATGGAGTCGTGAGTTTACAGGTTGTTGTGTTGGCTATGTCATGTAGACATTGAGCTTGACATCGGAGCTACATCACATATGGGGTAGTGATTATTAGCTTGTTATTGTATGGCTTCTATTAGCCTTTTCCTGGGATTTATAACTAATACACATTGTTATTTGTAACTTGAACATCTATAGGAATGTAATATCCAGTTACCGTTGATGGACCGCGCTCCTGCTCGGGTTCCTACCGAGGTCGGCGGACGTGGGAGTCCGTCGGGTCCGACCCTTTCGTAACCGGGGGGCAAGGGCGTGCATCAACATTTCTTTTTTTGTGGGTGTGCCAGATTTTCTATTTTACTTGGAATTGCAAATGGTGATCCGGAGATCAACCTTCGCAAGTAAAAAGGAAATCAACTTCTTTCAAGTTTTCCATTGCACATATATTTAAGAAAAGAGACATTTTCTTGATTTGCCGTGAAAGGCGATTTTTTTGGCATTTATAGCCGATTTTGGCATTTATAGCCGATTTTTGGCGTTTATAGCCGATTTTGGCGTTTATAGCCGATTTTACAATCCTTATCAATAATGAAAGACAAGAATTGTGATTTTTGTCTCTTTTGAAAAAATACAAACTACAATGAAAAGCAAGAAAAGGAGGATCTAACTTCTCAGGAGATTGTGGAGGACTCGTTTAGATTGACGGTCGCAAGCCATATGTGGGCTTCGCCATCATCCATGCAGATGAGAACAGAGGATGCTATTTGATTCACTTGGCTTGGCTATAACCTCGGGTTTTTAGAAGACAAAGACCAAAGGAAGGTCCTATGTCTAATAAAAACCGAGTAGACGGGCTGAAAAGCCACATCTAAGCCATTGGAGGCAGGAGGAGAAGGCAAGGACCTTGGGGGGGGGTACCCCCCAAGGGACTTTTGTCACCTTGTTGCGGTGGCCGGTGTAGAACTTCCGCAGAGTTTTCTCTCTTTTTCCTTTCTCTGGATTTCTGTGCTTCTCTCTGTCTGTGTGTCTGTCTCTTTTTTCCGATTTTTCTGATGTTTTCTGATGTCCTTTCTTCTTGGAGAGCCCTCCTATTTATAGGCTTTTAGGTAGCCTTTTAGGTGGGTTTATGGGCTTTTATTGTCATTTAAGCCGCATAATGGGAGGAGTTACAAAATTGAATTGTTTATTTTGTAACTCCTTTTTCTTGGCTTCTGATTGGCCGGAGGAGATTGAGGGCATTTAATCGCCTTTAATCGCCATGATGGGAGGAGTTTCATGGGTTAAATGCCATGAATCTCTTGACTTGTAACTCCCAAATGCTTGCTTCTGATTGGGCCGTCCAAAGAAATGGATTAATGACTGTAATAAAGCTAGTCAATTAATCGCATTAAGTGGTCGCCGAGTAGCTGAAGAGTCGCGGGCCGTGCCACGTCTTTTGGAATTCTTCTGTCGATGATCATCGATGGATCTTCATGTAGATCGACATCAGGTGACCATGTAATTTCAGGTGCTTGTTGCCAACAGCGGGTCGGTGCCATCTGTCCTGTCGATTTCTCGATCGGTCGGGTGGAAAGCACACTTTTTTTGGTTGACCGGGTGGCGATCAATACTGTCTTTGATACTCTTGATGATTTACCCGTGTTTTGGACGGATATCAGAGGACTTGGTGTCTCAAAAGCATGAATTTTGGAAAGTACCAGAGGCTGGGCCCCTCGAATCGCGAAAAAAACGGCGAAAAACCGGGGTTTCCGGGGCTTTCCCGGCGACCCCGGGGTCCATGGTCGCCGGCGACCCTGGCCCAGGGTCGCAGGGGTCTGCGACCCTGGGGGGGTTTTCCCCCTTTTTGGTCCCGTTTTGCGTCCGTTTTTGCTCTTTTTTTATTCTTTTTTCTTCTGTACTTTTCTTTGACATTTTGATCATTTATTGGCCTGATTTCTTTGTAGGAAACCTGATGAGAATCCTTGCATTTTATTTTGCAAAGTTTCCAATTTCCTGAGAAAGCCGAAGACTTTGTCGCGCAGAGTTGCCGATTTCCCGTCAGAAGCTGAAACTGGGTCAAACGATGTCGGAATGACCTGAAATTTGGTGTGAAGCCTGCTGAGCAATAAATAAGACCAACCATAGGCTTTTGTTTGAGTTTTGAAGCCGTTTGGGGTCCTATCACCTGTAGACTTGCTTTTTATCGCGATGAAGATGTCGCGGTTTGATGTGCGGTCAACCGACGTCCGATTGACTTGAAATTTGACAGGGAACCTATTGGAGTCATTTTAAGATGATCCATAGGTTCTGTCTTGGAAATCATGGTCCCGGAGAGCTTTACCGCCGAGAGGCTTGATTTGGCTGTCGGAGAAGCGAAGTTAGGCCAAATGATCTTGAAATGGCTTGAAACTTCTTGCGTACTCCTCTTTTGGCTGTCTGGAAGAATCTTGCAGTTTTTGTTTGATTCTGACAAGATTTTATTTTTGGAAGCAGCATTGCCTATTTATGGCAGGTTGCGACTTCATGTAGCTCTTTGGATCTTGAAAAGGCAAAGTGACATTTTTGGTGTCAACAACCGTCAGCTCTGTATTTTGTTATGATGGTTGATTTCAGTCTGATATGTTCATTGTTATGATAGCTATATGCTAGAGGTTGAGTGCGACATGGAATCCAATGGCCACGGACTTCGGGTCGCAACACCATAAAACCTTCCGTAAAAATATTCAGAATGTGTTGGAATGTGCTATCCTCACACGCGCGGATCTTGGGAGAAACATAATCATTACCTAACTCCCAACAAATTCACGCTCCCCGGGTTTGGGGGCGTGACACCTGATCTTGAGGAATATGCGATGATCTTGCAGTATCTCGCGCTAGAACAAGAGCAAGACCACGTCAATGAGCTTCTTCGCAATCCAGAGCCGGAAGTCCCTACATACCACTAGGTACCTCCCCCCTTAACTCCTGAGGATGAGTCTGACTCCCAAGAGTCCATTCTGGCAACGTCTCCTACCAGAGCTGCTTGTAATGTGATAATTCGGGATTATAGCTCTTCCAAAGCCTCGTCTGATGAGATCACTTACACTCCGAGGACGCCTAGCACCATATCCTCTGGAGCTACCTCATCTCACGTGACTTTCACAGAGATGGCACCCTCTCAGGTTTGTTCTCCTTAGACTGTGACTTCAGAGCTCACACTCTTCCCGAGTGATCATCATGAAGAAACCCCAGCTATTGATGCTTGGGATAATGAATTAGTCAATGAAGAAGAAAAGTTGCTGGATGTTGTTCAGGACTTATTCCCGAAAAATGCTCCATGCAACACAATCACTGAGGATGGTAACTCTGTTACAGACACATCCTCAGTAAATGAGAAATGACAGCCCTTGATCTTGAAGACAATCTTCCAAATGAAGATCCTTCTCAAGAAGCTCTCGAAGTTGGTAGAGGCACCTGCTCTAGCCGGGACTACCATAAAAATTACAACCAATCTTCTTTTACTTATGTAAATCCTTCAGGAAAATATGTTGTAAGTACCCCCAGTGGCAACAATGATGAACATGCAGGCCCGAAGGAGGCCTTCAAGTATAATTTGATTGAGCACTTCAAACACATACCTGCACGACTTCTCATCCTAAACTTGTTACGAATGTCTCCACGCACTTGTGATAATCTCATTTCATAATTACAAAAACTGAATGAGGATGTCGACAGATATGCCCCGTAAGTCCTCCAAATTGAAATGGACTACTGGGTCAAATACTCAGAAACTTCCTCAAAGGGAGAAAAGAAGAAAACTGAGGGATCTTGCATTGAATGCCTCTCGGTTCAAACAGCAGCCAGTACAACCATCACCTTTACTAAGGAAAACCTCCTATTTGGTGAAATAAGACACAACCGACCCCTGTACTTCACAGGGTACATCAAGGAAATGCCTATACACAGAGTTCAGATCGACCCAGGTTCTGTACTCAACCTCATCTCCACTTCGGTTCTCGAAGAGTTGGGCATCGCACCCAGCAAGCTTAGCCGTACATCTGTATCTATCTTACTCAAAGGCCTATTGGCAAAATTAGGTTCAAGTTGCAAATCGGTGATCTTATCTCTGAGGTCACTGTGTATGTAATAAAAACCCTTTCATGCTACAACATCCTTCTCGAACGCCCTTGGATACACGAGAATGGTGTTGTCCCTTCAACTCTACATCAATGCATCAAATTCGTCGGCGACGACGGCATGATACATCGAGTCTTTGTGGACAGAAACCCTTCAAAGGTAAAGAAGTCCACTTCACAGACTCCCAGATGTATGAAGGTGAAACAGAAGAAGAGAAGATAACATCCTTTACCGAAAATCTCCAGAAAGACAAAGGCAAGGCTCCTCAACAATCACCGGAAGAAAACAAAACCTCCGGCAAATCCGAAGAGAGCAGTCAACCTCCCTTCGTCATCTCCCTCAAGACATCAAAGCCTTTGGTCATCACAACTAAAGTGAAAAAGGCAAAACAAAAGTCTAGGGGCAAATTTGTTGTCTATTTCATGTCTATCATCCAAGACACAGATTCGGATTCAGAGCCAGAAAACGACACATCGTTAAGCCAAGCTGACACTCAGCAAGTTCAACCTGCTCTTACTAAAATGGAGACACCTGCTGACGTAGAAGATCATGCGTCTGCTTCCTTTGTTGTTCCAGCAACTTCAACAAAGGAAAGGCTGATCTTCTTCCATAGATCGGATGCTTCTTCATCAAACTCCCTGCTTGAACCTTTTCAAAATGAAGGTATGCCTCAGCTATCTCTATATAGTCCTGTGGCGCAAGCTATTATAAAGAAAATGGGCTATGATGCTCAAAACCCAGTCAGTTTAGAAGAAGGCCGTGGTATTCTCACGCCATTGGGGCCCACCTTGACCAAAAGCCAGCTGGAAGATTGGAGACTCTACGGCTATGTAGAAAAATCTTCACATGGGTTAGGGTATGATCCTGACAACCCCCTGAGGCAGTTGACACAAAGGCTTAAAAGTCAATTTGCCGACCAAGCCTCAACGTCTCAAGTCCATGAAGACATCGATCTCCCTGGATATCTCTTTGAAGAGTCACCTGACAAAGATCCAGGAAGCTCCTCCAATTGGTATGATTTCTCTGATGATGAAGAGGAATTGTCCGATAACACAGACATGTGGTATTCTGACCCAGAAGAAGCCTCATCTCCAAAAGAAGTACCTTACTTCGACCTAGTTTCAACAGGCGATTGGGACCATCTCATAGCAAGCCTTGAGAAGATCACCGATCAAGAAGACCCATGGGAAGGATCAAAGCCTTGGTCTGAAAATGCCGTTGAAACACCAGAAGGTTTTGTTGAGTTAGAAGCCTCCGAAAATATTGTGGAGGAACCACCTTCGAACTTCCAACAGAAGATCCTGTTCAAAAAATAGACTTGATAACACCAGATAACTCACGTCCTGTATTCATAAGCAAGAATATAAAGGATGATGAGTTACCCGAGTATATCGCTTTTCTTCATGAGGTTGTTGATTGCTTTGCATGGTCTTACGCTGAAATGCCTGGTTTAGACCCTAAAGTAGCAGTCCACAAGCTCAATCTTCAGGAAGACGTCAAGCCTGTCAAACAAGGCCAAAGAAGATTTCGTCCAGATGTGATGGATAAAATTGAATAAGAAGTTCAAAAGCTTAAAAGTGTCAGCTTCATCCATGAGGAACAATATCCTAAATGGTTGGCCAACATTGTCCCCGTGATAAAGAAATATGGGCAGATCAGGGTCTGTACAGACTATAGAGACCTGAATGGTGCTTACCCTAAAGATGAATTCCCGCTTCCCATACCGGAGGTAATGATTGACAATACCTGCGGATTCGAGCGAATGACATTCATGGATGGCTTCTCTGGCTACAATCAAATAAAGATGCATCCCGATGATGAAAAACATACTTCATTTCGGACCCCATTTGGCGTGTATTGCTACACTGTCATGCCATTTGGTCTAAAAAAATACTGGTGCCACATATCAAAGGGCTATGATGAAAATATTCCAAGATATGCAGCACAAGACTGTCGACTGTTACATTGATGACTTCGCCGTCAAAAGCAAAAGAAAAGAATATCATCTCAAGGACCTTCGAGAAGTCTTCCTCTGGCTTCGCAAACACAAACTGCGGATGAATCCTCTGAAGTGCTTCTTCGGCGTCTCATCGGGTAAGTTCCTCGGATTCCTAGTTCGGAAAGCTGGAACAGAACTTGACCCCATCAAATTCAAGGCTATTCTAGAAATGCCCTCTCCAAGAACCTTGAGAAAACTCAAAGGGCTTCAAGGGAGATTAGCCTACATCAGGCGGTTTATCTCCAATCTTTTAGGGAAGTGCCGTCCATTCTCTCGGTAGATGAAAAAAGGTGTAAACTTTGTCTAGGATGCTGACTGTGAAGCTGCATTCCAAGATATCAAGTCAACTTGACCAAACCTCCAGTGTTAGCTGCTCCTACCTCTGAAAAACCATTCATCTTGTACAAAAGAGCCCTCGACCATTCTCTGGGTGCTCTACTCGCACAAGAAAATGATGAGAGAAAAGAAGCTGCTCTATACTACCTCAGCCGCATGCTGGTAGGTGCAAAGCATCGCTACTCTCCAGTCGAAAAAGAATGCCTTGCAATGATGTTCGCCGTACAAAAGTTATGTCACTACTTTCTTTCCAACACAGTCTACCCGGTCTCGAGGATCAACCTCTTAAAGGTCCATGTCACAAAAGCAGGTACTCTCAATGCCCGACTGGCAAAATGGTCCATCCTTTTGTCACAATTTGATATCAGGTATGTACCACAAAAAGCAATCAAAGGCCAAGCTCTAGCGGAATTTCTCGCAGAGCATCCATGGCCTAAAAATCCTCCACTCAGAGATGATCTCCCAGATGAACCCGTCTACAATGTGGAGATTTCCTCACAAAATGCCTCTTGGGACATGTACTTTGACGGTGCTACCAGGACAAATGAAAAAAGACAACTGATCTCGGGAGTTGGCATCCTCTTTGCTAGCCCCGACAAATACATGATTCCACATGCCTTCTCGCTACTGGAACCATGCACAAACAATGCAGCTGAATACCAAGCTCTGATCCTAGGATTGGAACTCGCCATTGAATCCGGCATCACCATGCTGGAAGCCTTTAGAGACTCTCAACTGATCATCAACCAAATGAATAAGAAATATGAAGTTTGGAAGCCTGATTTGTTGCCTTATTACAACAAGGCACAATCGCTTCTGCAGAAGTTTGACTTCTATCACATCACCCACATTCGTAGAGGTGAAAACATTCGTGCAGATGCCCTGGCTGGACTTGCCGTATCAATAGCGATCCAAGAAGGGGAAAACATGCAAATCACAGTGTGCGAGAGAAGGATCCTCTCTCCTCTTAACACACACCAAGCAGTTGTTGAATGCCACCGAGTGGTTAGAAGTCGGATCTCTATCCTTCAACCTTCAATCGGTGACTGGAGGGATCCGTTCATTGATTACACTATGTTCGGAATCCTACCTGAAGATCCAAAAGAACGGGTAAGCATCCAAAGGCGAGCCCCAAACTTTCATTTGAATATTCCTTCAAAAATCCTTTACAGGAAATCCTTCAATGGAGTACTTCTACGCTGCTTGTCACAACAAGAAGCTGAAGAGACACTCAAAGAAGTTCATGATGGTCTTTGTGGAGCTCATCAAGCTGGTCCAAAGTTCTACAATCAGATAAAAAGGTTAGGTTATTACTAGCCTACCATGGTAGCTAACGCAATGCAATTTGTTAAACACTGCCAACAATGCTAAGTTCACGGAGATTACATTCACATGCCTCCAGAATGGCTGCATCCTACAGTGATCTCATGGCCTTTCGAAGCCTGGGGTATGGACATCATAGGTCCTATTTCTCCCCATTCAAGCAAAGTTCATCGCTTCATCTTCGCCGGTACGGATTATTTCTCCAAGTGGTCAAAAGCATTTGTGCTCAATGAAATGAAGACCTCATCAGTCCTTCAGTTCCTACGCACCAACATCATTTGTCATTTCGGCATACCTAAAAGATTCGTCCATGATAACGGACCACAATTCCGGGATCATCGATTCTACAGGTTCTGCGACAAATACAAAATCTAAAGTTGTCCTTCGACTCCATACAATCCGGCAGCAAATGGATTAGCAGAAGCCTTCAACAAGACACTCTGCAAAATTCTCAAGAAAATGGCCTCTAGTCACAAAAGAGACTGGAGTGACAAACTGTCTAAAGCATTGTGGGCCTATCGATCCACAGTTCGAGGACCAACCCATAGCACACCATTCTCTTTGGTCTATGGATGCAAAGCTGTCGTGCCCTTGGAAGTACAAATTCCTTCCCTGAGGGTATCTCTGTAAAATGACATGACTCAAGAAAGCAATGTCAAATTGCGACTCCATGAGTTGGACAATCTCGATGAGAGACGGCTCGAAGCACGACAAAGCATTGAACTTTACCAAGCACGAATGGAAGGATCTTTCGACAAAAAGGTTAGGCAACACGCCTACAAAAAGGGAGACTTGGTTCTTACGGTGAAAAGACTAATGGTCTGCGCTCACAAGTCCAAAGGCAAGTTTGAGCCAGAATGGGAGGGACACTACGTCATTGACAAGGTCTTCTCCAACAGCGCATATGCCCTCCTAAACATGGAAGGCGACAGATGTATGCTGCCAATCAATGGCAAGTTCTTGAAGCGGTATTACCCTTGAAGACTTACCCAACTGGATAAGAGCAATGGATGCACCCTAGCCACCCTACCTTTTACCGCCAAAATGATTTTAGGTCAAAATTTACGATCCTCGTGTCTTTAAATAAAAAAAATGGTTTTTCAAAAAACCACGAGGAAGCGACGCTTAGTTGATACTCGCACAAATCGGAAGATGCGAACCACGTTCGACACTTCCAAAATCCCAGGGAAGTGACATTTCGTTGATACTTGCAAAATCCAAAAACCGTGGAGACACATCTCAGTTGATATCCACAAGCCAAATTTCAAAGGTTCGAAAAAACCTAAAACCGTGGAGACGCAATATTTCAGTTGATATCCACAACCCAAATTTCAAAGGTTCGAAAAAACCAAAAAATCATAGAGACGCAACATTTCAATTGATATCCACAACCCAAACAGGTTCAAGAAAACCGCAAATTCCAAAAATCATGGAAAAACGACATCAAGTCAGTACCCGCAAAACCAAATTTTTGAAAAGCAAGGAAGCGACGCTTAGTCGATACTTGCACACAAATCCGCGAGGAGGCGACATTCCATCGATACTCGCAACCGAATGAGCAAGGATACGACATTCCATCGATACTTGCAAGACCATTCAACAGGGCGGCGACTTTTAGTCGATACTTGCATTTTTGAAAACCAAAACCGGCTATAAATGCCACCAAAACCGGCTATAAATGCCACCAAACCGACTTTAAATGCCACAAACCGAATATCAATGCCACAAAATAAAAATCTAGCTTTCACACCAACAAACCAAAACTTGGCTTTCAAAAAATCAGCTATCAGTGCCACAAAATCGGTTATCAATGCCACAAACTCGGCTATCAATGCCACAAAACCTGGCTAGCAATGCCAAAAACCTGGCTCTCATGCCAAAATTGGCTTTGATGCCACAAACAAAATCAACTCCCATGCCAAAACAATCATTTGACAAAAGATTTTCACAAAATGACAAACTTTTGATCAAATTTTCAAAACAATTATTCCCATTTAGCAATTGCTTTCATCACAAAAATATTTAAGTGAGCGTAGGGAAAACAAAAAAAAGAGTACCAAAAAAAAAGTGTTCACAAGAATAAAAAAAATAATACAAAAAAAAATACATGTGGTACCAAAAAAAAAAGAAGAACAATTTCTGCTATAGAAGAATCAGGAGATTAGCCAAAAATGGCCTGTAGCCAAAGTTTCAGCTCCTCAAGCAAACTCTTGGCTTCATTTGTCTGAGTTTCCAAGGCACGCTTCTTCAGGAACTTACCATGAGATGCTGGAGAAGGTTGTAACCCTTCTTTTACGCCGGGGAGCTTATCCCGAGCAATTTGCCATCGTTTGTTTTCTTGAGTCTTTCCTTTGAGAACTCGATCGGCATCTGCAACTTGGCGAATCAGAGCACTCTCCCTATCGGGAGCCTCTGTTATAGTAGCCCACTTGGCCACGACTTGTGCCTTCAAATGCTCAAGACGTTTCCTGGCCTCGACGACCTCCGTATCAAGGATGTTAAGGTCGTGCCTCAGTCCGATGATGGCTAGCTCTTCTAAGTTCTTCTTTCGAACTAGCTGCTTCCTGCTCTGTGTAGTCTCATTTAGGTCAGACTTAGCCTTATCAGCAGGATCCAAGAACATCTCCTTGAAGAATTGGTCGTCCGGAAAGTCAATGGTCTCAAACCACTTTTCACCCAGTGCAATGATCCTATCAACGATCGCCCTGGCACCTGTGACATCCAGACCAAGTTCTTCGGCATCAGTTAGAATCTCCTTGCACATGTTGGATCATACCAAATCCGGCATCCAAGTGTCCATAAAGGAGTGTCTCAATCCAAGAGCTCAAAACCCGCACCAGCACATTCTTCGCAAATTGAAGAGATGAACCGGATGAAGATTCACCCTTCTTCGTTGGTCGGCTGCTCATGTCATGCCCCATTGGAAGAGTAGCAAAAGAACTCTTTCCAATTGGAGCCACAGGGGAAGGAATCTCATCACGAGGTCTCGCCTCTACAGTGTCAGAACTGGCTGTTGCAGTCTCTACCTCCTGATCAACCTCTGGCATCCCTTGCTTTGGTTCTGAAGAAAGCGATGGACTCTCTTTTGTTACTTCAAAACCTGCCAATGAAACACAAAAAGGTATGAATATGATCCTGTTTAAAAATCATTATCAGGGTTATTACTATAAAGTACCTTCTTCGACGACTGGTGGAACACTCTCTTTCTCAATGAACTCATCGGAAGCATCATCAACATTTGCGTCCATTGATGGTTCAAAGTCATCGGAATCCTGTGGCAAGTCAGCTCACAAGAAAAATGTTAGCAAATCAAGTCACAGACAAAAAAAAAAGCAAAAGAAGTCATACCAATTGGAGATTCTGGAATCACTCCAGTCCCTCGGTTCTTCTTCAGGTGCCGCAGCCGGATCCATCACCGCCTCATCGGTCGAAACCTCAGGCATTGCCAAGCCATCATCCTCTGCTAAAAAAAAGAAAAACAGAAGTAGAAGGCAAATCAGAACGTGGAAAATTCCATGAAAATAAATGGAAAGAGAAAGAGGAAGAATCATACCTTCATCGACGGTATCTTCTTCTCGACTCCTCTTTTCCTGAGCCTCGTCAGCATTTTCTGGCATCTCCTCAGTGATAGTAAGGGGGACTTCCATATCAAGAGAGTCTTTGTGTTGCCCCTTGCTGCGATGCTGACTCCTCTTCCTTTTACTTCTACGGGCCCGTCTTCTAGAAAAACCTGCCCCACTATCAGAGTCAGGTTTCCCACTTGACTCCTCACTAGACGGTCTACTCTTACCAGTAGACTCCATGGAAGCTCGCTTCTGTGCCGCTTGCATCCAAGCATCAAGATCAGCTTCCTCATGTTCTAGCTGCTCTAAGGCCTCATCAGGTACTTCCCGGACAGCTTCAGAACGATGACGCCCTGGTCACCGAGAAAGCCTATCTTATGCTTCTCTCTAGAAAGGAAGGATAAAACTTCCTCTCACCGGACGCCATCCGACTTCCCAATGCCTTTTCTGGAAGACAGCTTTACATCAAGCTCTTTCTTGGAAAGTCCCCGATATGCCAGAAAGCTCTCCGCAAACCACTTCGTGAAGCCTGCAGTCCGGAAAGTTGACAGATTAGGATAAGAAATCATGGCAGTAATGTCTTCAGCACTATAAAAAGCCCATGCATTTCTGCCGTCCTGCAAACCTCCAAAGCACTTCACCATCTCGAAGGTGCTCTAACAATGCCTTGAGAAAAGCCCAACTGCAGCGTAAAGCGAGAAGGCACATACGGCTGGATGTCGACTAAAAGATGTCTACGGTACACCATCGTGCCGACAAGTATGCTGAAAAGCCACTCCTTCTCTACATTTGTCAAGGAGTAATGCCTTCCCGACCCTGCCCTAGTGGAGTCACGGGAGGCACCAAAATCAAAAGCCTTCTTCCGTAACTCCGGAGAAAGCTTCATTGAAGATTGCCCTATCTTGACATCCCTGAACCGTCAGATCCTCATGCGGGCAAACAAAAGTGATTCGAAGACGGCTTTACCCTTAGCCAATCAAATCATCAGAGGATCATCATCATGTGCATCACCCAGCAGGTGGAAGCCAGGACATTGGTATACAAACCACGAATAAAATTTGTGGGCTGAAAACACCATATTTATAGGGAGCCCAAGCCCAACCAAAAAAACAGGAGCCTGTAGTTCGGTACACAGATAGGAGTAAATAGTAGGCACCAAACCAAGCCGCTCTCCAAACGCCATCTGACAAGCCAAAAAAATACAATGAGACCTGATGTGCATTCCATCTCCTCCAGCAAAAACAGCCTCACCTAGCCAATAAGTGAGGTAAATAGCGAGATCACTCCACAGTGCAATGTCAGAGCAAATGGCGTCTGTACTCTCGAAGAAACCCCCCAAATCTTCTTGCATAGATGAAGTCTTCTTCGAACCCGGATCCTAAGTCTTGGCTTCTCGGGTCGTGCTATCAGAAGATTCCCTACTATCAATGAAGTTAGGGAAAGAAGAGCCAAAACTCTTCCAACTGCTGGACCTGACTTTCGAGCCCTCCTTCTCCTTCAAAAAATCATAGAAGGCGACAAGTTGAAAGTACAGGAGCTTGAACTCCTCTGACTGCTCCTGAAGGACACTGTCGATTGGCATGAACTCTTCATAGAGTTTGCAAAGGATAGGCAGCCCAGTAATGGCGCTCAACCCCTTCAAAGAAAAACCAAACTCAGCATTCGTGACAACGAAGGTATTGGTTTATGGAAGGAATGACTCCAACATAGCCATTAAGGCCTCGTCGGAAAAAATCACGGTCTCCCTAAAGGCACAAACTGCATCAAAACTCCCGCCTTCCTTCAAAACGGTGCCACCAATCAACAGGACGTGATCAGTCTATGACTTCCAATCGGAGTCAGCAGTGAAACGGCCACAAAGTCGAAAAGGCTTCACCCAATTGCTACCGTCACTGTTGAAAATGCCAAGGCCCACCGGTCCCAAATCGACCGACGGATAATCAGAGCCTTGGTAACCGCTGGCCGCCATCAACATGTCCATATGGGCAAGCTACTTCTCCGCATATCTGGAAGGACCACCAACAAAAACCCCGGTCTTGATCATGTTGGTCCTTTTCACCCAGCTGGGAGGATCTTCCCTCTTAGAGCGTGTGGGAGAAAGGCTCATGATCGAGATAGTGCGATCAAAAGTCGACCGGGTAACTGCAGTTCTCTCCTCACCATCAGCTGTGTAAGTGAACTGAAAACATCTTCTTTGGTATGCCACATTGTCAGGGACTGCATCACCAAAGAAGAAGGTAGGCTTGGGCAACACCCTCTGATCGTTCATAACCCAAGGACGGTTGCTTACCATGATCTAATAGAACTCCTCACTCTTGAGAGCGACCAGTCGCTGCCTCATCTCATCTCTGTTGAGGGAGTCACACTCAGGCCTATTAAACGTCCGCATTGGAAGATATGGCGGATCGACGAGGTACGCTTGTAACAGGCTCTTTACCCTTGTTTATTTTGGAGGAACCACCTGCAAAGGTTGGAAAAGAAAAAGATAATCATCAAAATTACAGAATTTCGCTAAAAAAAATCTGGTGAAATTTTGGCATGATTTCGAGGCAATTCCGAAGAAAAGGGAGATACCCCGAAAGAAATAGAAGCTTGAAGATGGGCTCAACATCGCTGCGAGCTCCAAAACTCCAAACTTTCAAAGCCTCGAAAATCTCCACAAATTAGGAAGGGCTCAACATCGTTGCGAGCTCCAAATTTCAAAAATTTGCAAAAATTTTCAGGTAAGCTATCACATCATACTCCCAGTACAAAATATCATGCATAAAAAAACAGTGTGCATGAACATCTAGATTTGCATAAAAACACATTATCATGGTGAGCAAACACAAAAAAAGAAACTTTCTCAAAAAAAAGGGGGAAAGATAAAAAAAGAAAAGAAACTTTTTCAAAAACAAAAATAGATAAAGAATAAAAAAAAGGGGAAAAGGGCTGGCCCATAGGCCACGTGGCCGTATGGATAGATCCGTATGGATCTGTCCGTACGGCCCACAAAAAGAAAAAAAAACGTGCAAAAAAAAAGCATGAGAAAAAAAAAACGTGTGTGAAAAAAAAAGAACCTTTTAGAACCATCATTTCTTCTACATGGAGTTTTCTTGAAAAAGAGAACTTACTTGAAGCCATTGATGGAGAAGAAGAAGAAAAGCTTGAAGATTCTTGGAGAACTCTTGGTCTTGAAGCACTCTTGAGATTTTTGCAAAAGAAAGCAACAAGAGCAAGAGATCCAACCTCTCTTTGCTTTTATAGAAGAGAGCAAAGCAAAGAAGGAAACAAGAAAAATGGTAAGTACTGCAAATTAGTAACCTTACTAAAAGAAAGAAATTAGAAAGATTTTTTTCCAAAAGAAAGATATCTTGAGGGATTCTCTCCCAAAAGAAAGCAATGAGAGATTTTCTCCCAAAAAAAGAGGAGATTTGAGATAATATCTCCCAAAGAAATATACTTTGAGATATTCTCTCCCAAAATAAAGGGAACATGAGAGATTCTTTCCAAGTAAGGATATTCTTAGATATTTTTTATCCAAAGGAGATATTTTTATATATTCTTTACAAAAATGAAACCATATGAGATCTAAGCCATTTCAAAAGCTTAAGGTCCCATGGGTTAGCCCATATGAGTCAAGTTTGACCACCTAGGCACTAAAAAAAAGGGGGGCTTTTGGTCAAAGAGAAATCCCTCTTACCAAGAGCATACAAAAATGGTCCCATGCCTCTTTTGAGTTGATTGGATCATACAAAAAAGAATTCCAAGCCCCATGAGCTTCCAAAATTCAAACCATCCAGCCTCAGCAAATTGAGCCAAAATCTTGAAATTGACATTTCACAAAAACCCAAACCACTCCAATGGACCCAAGTAGTCCCAAAGAGTGACCAAAAACCACATCCTGGTCCCCTAACTTGCCACATACAGCTTGTTAGGTCACAAGACCAAAACCAAAAACCAAATCCTGATCCCCTAACTTGCCACATACAGCTTGTTAGGTCACAAGATCAAAACCAAAATCGACCCCCCAACTTGCTAAATACAGCTTGTTGGGTCACACGGTCAAAACCAAACCCGACCCCCTAACCTGTCACATACAACTTGTTAGGCCACAAGGTCAAAACCAAAAACCCAAATCCTCATCCCTGATGTCATTTTCAAAACTTTGCCTCAAGATGGTACGTGATTCCTTTCACTACCATACAATTCCCCTAGAAGCTCAAAAGGCTACAATACCAAAAGAAAGACTACTCAAAGACTCTTGGTCAAGTCACAAGCTCTCCTTCAAAAATCTCTTCGAGGCAAATCGACTACAAAAGTTAAGTAACTCGTCGCTGTACCTCGAGGGGGCATTTGTTGACACCAAAAATGTCACTTTGCCTCTTCAACATCAAGAAAGCTACATGAAGTCGCAGCCTACCACAAATAGGCAACGCTACTTCTCAAAAAATCAAAGCTTGTCAGAATCAAACAAAAAATGCAAGATCCTTCAAGAAAGCTAAGAGAGGAGTACACAAGAAGTTTTGGGCCATTTCAAAATCATTTGGCCTAACTTTGCTCCTCCGGCAGCTGAATAGGAGATCCCGGTGGCGACAGCATCAAAGACACCAAATCTTCAATCAGAGCTTATGGATGGTCCCAAAATACATCCAAAAGGCTCCACGTCAAGTTCCAAGTCAAACCGATAACGTTTGACCCTACATCAACCCTCGAATAGCTAAATCAAGCCTCTCGGCGGCAAGAACCACTGAGGCCATCACTCATCAAACAGAGCACATGGATGGCTTCAAGATGCTTACAAAGGGCTACACGTCAAGTTTCAGGTCACATTTGACCAGACTTTGACTCTTAGAAGCCAAATCAGGCCTCTCGGCGGCGAAACTCCCCGGGACCATGGTTTTCAAGACAGAGCCTGTGGATCATCTCAAAATGACTTCAATAGGTTCCCTGTCAAATTTCAGGTCAATCGGACATCAGTTAACTGCACATCAAAGCGCGACATCTTCCTCGCGACAGAATCAAGTCTACTGGCGACAAGACCCCATACTGCTTCAAAACTCAAACAAAAGCCTGTGGTTGGTCTTATTTATTGCTCAGGAGGCTTCACCTCAAATTTCAAGTCATTCCGACATCGTTTGACCCAGTTTCGGCTTCTGACGGAAAATCGGTAGCTCTACACGATAATGTCTTCGGCTTTCCCGGAAAATCGGAAACTTTGCACTCCAAAATGCAAGGATTCTCTCAAGTTTTCTATAGGGAAATCAAGCCAATAAATGTGCAAAAATGTCATTGAAGAAAAGACAATCAGAAAAAACATCGAAATGGCCGAAAAACGACGACCGAAGGGGAAAAATCCCCCCAGGGTCGGCCCATGGTCGCTGGCGACCCTACACATGGTTGCCGGTGACCACAGATATCCGGGTTGCCGGATTTGCCCCGGAAGGGCCGTTTTTCGACCCTTTTCGCATTTCAAAATTATCGCCCCTGTGGTTTTTCCAAAATTCAGACTTTTGAGGGACCAAATCAGTCGACATCCGTCAAAATTAGGGTCCGTCTTCAAGAGTATCAAAATCATCATTGATCGCCAACCAGTCAACCAAAAAGTGCACTTTCTACCCGAATGATCGAGAAATCGATAGGACAGATGTCATCGACCCGCTGTTAGCAATCAATATTTGAAGTTACATGGTCATCCGATGTCGATCAGCATGAATATCCATCGATCTTCATTGCCAGAAGAACTCCAAAAGACGCGGCGTGGCCCGTGGCTCTTCAACTGCTCGGTGACCACTTAATGCAGTTAATTGACTAACTCTATTGCAGTTATTAATTCGTTATTTTGGACGGCCCAATCAGAAGTAAGCATTTGGGAGTTACAAATCAAGAGATTCATGGCATTTAAATCATGAAACTCCTCCCATCATGGTGTTTAAAGGCGATTAAATGCCTTAAATCTCCACCGGCCAATCAGAAGCCAAGAAAAAGGAGTTACAAAAAGTAAATGAATTAAAACTTGTAACTCCTCCCATTATGCGGCTTAATGACAATTATAGCCCATAAACTCTCCTAAATGGCTACCAAGAGCCTATAAATAGGAGAGCACTCCAAGCATTCCAGAGATCGGAAAAACACTTCGGAAAATTCGGAAATCCAGAAAATTTTGCTGAAGTTCTACACCGACCACCACTACAAGGTGACAAAAGTCCCTTAGGGGGTACCCCCCCCCAAGGTCCTTGCCTTCTCCTTCTGCCTCTAATGGCTTAGACGTGGCTTTTCAGTCCATCTACTTAGCTTTTTATTGGACATAAGACGTCCTCTTGGTCTTTATCCTCTAAAAATCTGAGGTCATAGCCAAGCCAAGCGAATCAAAAGCATCATCTGTTCTCATCTGCATGGATGATGGCGAAGTCCACACACGGCTTGCAACCGTCAATCTGAACGAGTCCCCCACTATCTCCTAAGAAGTTAGATCCTTTTTTTCTTGCTTTTCATTATAGTTTGTGTTTTCCTAAAAGAGATAAAAAAAATCACAACTCTTGTCTTTCACTATTGATAAGAATTGTAAATCGGCTATAAATGCCAAAAATCGGTTATAAACGCCAAAAATCGGCTATAAATGCCAAAAATCGCCTTTCACGGCAAAACAAATGAAATCGTCTTTTACAGCATTTCAAAAACTTATCTCTTTTCTTAAATACATGTGCAATGGAAACTTGAAAGAAGTTGATTTCCTTTTTACTTGCGAAGGTCGATCTCCGGATCACCACTTATAATTCCAAGTAAAATAGAAAATCTGCCACACCCACCCAAAAAAATGTTGATACCCGCTTTGCCCTCCGGGCACGAAAGGGTTGGATCAAACAGACTCCCACGTCCACCGACCTCAGTAGCGCCGAGCGAAAAGCGCATTCCATCAATGAGCGAGACAGAGAAAGAAGGACTTACGAAGACGAAGAGCAAGAATGGGACTCGAACTAACTGAGGCAGCGCTTCTCTCCAGACGGATTCTTTTCTGCAAATCTCTATTCTTCTTCTCCAGCGAAAGCGAAAGTAAATAACGAAGAAGCCCTAGCCCTCTGTTTTTATAATGGAGAAAGGGCGCCCTTTCAGATTTCGAAGGCACGTGTGCGAGGCGTCGCCTCAAGTACTGTGCACGTCTCTTCAAGACGAAGCACGCGCCTCCAAAATGTCTGGGTCACCTATCTGATGTCGACACGTGGCACCAACGGTACACCTTCTGCATCGGACAGAGAGCGTCATTTAATGCCTCGGGCAGGCGAAGCGACATCGGATAGAGATGAAGCGCCTGCAACATTAACCGAGATGAGATTCAAAATTTGATATTCAAGAATTTCCCGAGCTCGGGTTGAAAGCAACTCAGTAGCTACCTCGACGGCACGGTCCTCTACCGACAACCCCGGAAGATTCTCCCATCGGATAGCTTCCGACCTCAAAGAGTTAAGGAACTCTAAGAGCTCAAAAGCTAGGGGCTATTGTGTGGGGATATTTCCAAGACACCAAGATTACATTAGCTCCGGTAATAGTACCAGCTAATCATGTCTCAACCTCGGCTATACGCACCTCGGCAGCGATGCCAGGGCGCCAACCGAGATCAAGCTTACTGCCGACCTCGGTCATTCCTGACCTCGGCATCGTGCCTCGGCCTCGGTCACGCATCTCGGCCATTATGACAGCATGCTAGCCGAGACGGCACTGACAGCTGTACTTCTAAGAGTACTCAACCACGTTAAGGAACGTGTGACAAGACTGGGGGCACGCGTAGAAATGCGCCATGCTGCCCATAATCCCTGAAAGAACGGCATCCAGCGGCTACGTCCACATCAGGACATGGCTCCAGGCGAGGCCCGATCGGATTGGGCCAAGAAGTCAACAGGGTAAGGCCTGATAAGATTGTCATTTAATGAACGGTGGCCCGACAAGACAGCCATTTAATGAAAAGTGGGCTGATGGGACTGTACTTCTCAAGTACTAGGATCAAATCATGAGCTCACCACCCAAGGTCAACTCTCTCCTTTTATAAATAGAGAAGCCTTCTCCAACTCAGGTACTATATAATATCATACTCATAGCCGTCACTCTATCTCTCTAAAATCTCCATCCTACTGTTGAGTTCTTGAACTAACTTAGGCGTCAGAGAGCCTTGCGCTGACTACAGCTAGGGTCTTTGACTGCTCTTCTTATTCTCCCCTTTTCAGGTTCAAGGCATTCTACCTTCATCAAGGAGAGCTAAACCTCATCCTAATCCATATCATCAAGTCCGTGATTTTTAGGCACTTACAGGCCGTTTCCACATGTCAAGTTCTGAGGAACGATCCACTTTTAATGACAGCTTGTCAATCTTACACACTCAGCATAGCAATCATCTTTGTTTCCTGGTGAACAAAAATCTTAAGAGGCCTTCTCCTCTATTGTGTTTGTGTATACCACTAAGTGAAAGTATTGGAGTGGTTAAGTCTACGGCCTCTCGCTGTCCCAAAGAATCCAAAAGCCACTAATATGTAGACCATCAACATTTCCCAGGTAGGCTAAAGCCATGAAGAAGAAAAGCCAAAGAAAGAAAAAGAGAACAAAGAAAAAGATAGGGGAAGCGGGTAAAGTTGTTCATTTCAGGAATATTGCTTCATTTTGATCTTCTTGTGCAGGCCCATAAAAACTTGACCCACACCCTATAAATAGGGGAAAGGAGAACAATTAGAGACATCTACAAACTCGACTCATTGTCGAGGATCCAAAGGCTCTCCTAGGCATCCATAATCTATTTATCTACAATTATATCTTCCTACTCTTATAAAAGAGGAGAAGTTGCATCTTTTTCAACTTTTTTGTTACTACACCATGTGGGGCCCACTTCATCATATATATTATAATAATATATAATATATTATATATCTACTATTATTTCTATATTATATATATTATAATGCAAATATATACATTACATGCTGGGGCCCACCCCCAAATATTATAATACAAACTTTTTCACTACACCATTGCAGGGCTCACCCCAAATATTATAATATAATAATATATTATTATGAGAAATTAAAAACTTTTTTCATTACACCTTTGTGGGGCCCACCTCCAAATATTATAATGCAAACTTTTTCACTACATCTTTGTGGGCCCCACCCCCAAATATTATAATATAATATAATAATATATTATTATGAGAAAGGGCCCCAAATATTATAATGCAAATTTTTTCACTGCACCGTGTGGGGCCCACCCCCAAATATTATAATATAATATATTATTATGAGAAATTGTAAACTTTTTCATTACACCTTTTTGGGGCCCATCCCCAAATATTATAATGCAAACTTTTCACTATACCATTGTGGGGCCCACCCCCAAATATTATAATATAATATAATAATATATTATTATGAGAAAGGGCCCCAAATATTATAATGCAAACTTTTTCACTACACCATTGTGCCCCCCCCCCCCCCCCCCCAAACGTTTAGGTTTAGGTGGAAAAAAGAGAGGGCCTTTTTTTAAAATAAAAGAAATTGGGTGGAAAAAAAAACCAGCCCTGATTCGTCTTCTTCAATATGACCAATCAGGGTTTGGGTTTAGGTTCGGCGACGTAATCCTTTGCACAAAGTCAGGCGTGGCCCACCTCTGAGCTCTCCAACTGATCTCACTTGATCTTCTTCTCCGATCAGTCTGTGACTGGGTAGCAATGGGAGCTTTGCTCCGATATTCTCTGCAGCTGGAGATGGCGAGGGGCAGCGATGGATCTGGGACCTCTTCTCTACTGCTTTTTCTCCGGCCAAATCCCCGAAAGTTCGGATCTGGGACTTTTTCTCAAATGAACTAGGTCGTGGCCTACTTGGAGATCAACACCGATCTCCTTCTTCTTCGGCAGAGGAGACCAACTTGTTTCAGCGACGGCAGCGAGAGCTCCGCCCTCTACACCACCGGCTTCCTCTCGCCGCCCTCGGCTTCTCTCCCTCACCGTATGAGTTTGAGGCTGAGGGTTCTATGAGAGGAGAGCAATGGACGATTAGGGTATGAACACATGGAAAACACATCGAAACGATGTGAGTTCCACGCACATGTACAAAGACATGGAAATGATCTCCACCTTCTGGTTGATACTATGTAAAGCTCACCTCAAGATCTTTAATGGCAGACTTGATGAGGAAGAGACGAGGAGCAACATATGGGAGATGATGAGTGACGATAGTGTCACTTAATTTCATCTTCAAACGACGCTATCTAACTCTCAAAAATACTAAAAAAAAAAAAGTGGCGGGAGGAATGCTTCCGTAGTGAAAATATTCTGAGGCACTATCAGGTGCAACGGACAAATACTGGGTATTTTCCAATAAAATCCTCATCTATATATTATTATTACCCTTTTAAAAGAGAAGAACATGGGCCCCACTTATATAATAATAATAAGATTATAAAAGAGAAGAACTTGTGTGGGCCCCACCTATATAATAATAATATAATCTATACATTATTATTATTATTATTATTTCTCTATCTCTATCTCTATATCTCTACTATTAATTGTTTAATTAATTAACTATTATAAAAGAGAGCAAGATGTAACTTTTTTTTCACTACACACTTGCCCAATCACATACAAGATGTGGCCCCCACTTAACATAATAATAATATAATCTATATATTATTACTCAAATACAAGATGTGGGCCCAACTTAATATAATAATATAATCTTTATATTATTATTACCCTTCTAAAAGAGAAGAACTTGTGTGGGCCTCACCTATATAATAATAATATAATCTATATATTATTATTATTATTAAGAACAAAATGACATAACTTGTGTGGGCCCCACTTAGATAATAATAATATAATCTATATATTATTATTATCCTTCTAAAAGAGAAGAACTTGGGCCCCACTTATATACTAATAATAAGATTATAAAAGAGAATAACTTGTATGGGCCTCACATATATAATAATAATATAATCTACACATTATTATTATTGTTATTATTATTAATGCACGTGCACCGAACACACAGTTTTACTAAGAAATTTTTAAAAAATAAAGCTCTTAAAAAATTTAGTAGAAGGTGAAATACATTTAAAAATCAAATTTCAATAGAAAATGAGTGAATGTAAATTGCAAGGCCCATGCAATGTCCAAATACGGCTGTCACTACTTTTTTCCTATACATTTGAAAACAATAAAACGATGATATAGTGAGAAAAATGAGATCTCAAAAGACAATTGATATAGAATTTATACAACTTTTTGAGCATATAAATCACATATTTCTAGATATTTTATCATGAATGTATACAAAGAAATTTAAATTTACTTTATCTAATCTATCAGGTCGACTTATCAGTTTCTTGGTAGACTTGACCTGCTAAAGTTGGTGTCCAGTTGAAAGCATAGTCAAACTGATTACCTGTTGTTTCATAAAAAATAAAAATAAAAACTAAGAACCAGATGAGCTTACTGTTTTAACCAATTACCATGAACATTATATGTTCACTCCAAAATCAGATTCTATCAAGGAAAGAAAAACTAATTATATCCTACCTAAGGACATCAGAATAAAAAAACTGAGATGGTGGTTTTAGTCTAACTTACAAAGAAAAATAACATCTCACACCGATCGTCAAGAATAATGGAGTAATCCGGCTTGTCCTCAAGCGACAGGGATCAACAATAGTGGAACTATGATATGGACTCTGACGGGTAAGAATTGCAGAGCACCTGTTGATCGATATTAGTATTTAATATGTGTTTTATTTTATTTTATAAGGCGGACCACCAAGAGTCAGCATCTTCTTTTGCTTGATACAAAGTGCTATATTTTATACCCAATAAGAAAAGGAAAATACCAAGTAATCATAGAAGTTCAGTTAAATGAAAGCTCACAAATAGAGATATTCATAGGGAAAGAAATACCAAAAAATAAAAAAATACAAATACAAATCTGGCAACAAAATTGGACCTTCCTTTTAAGAAATACATAAAAATGTAACCTAGGTATTTTAGATCAACTCTTTTGCTCTGTTCTGTATAGAGGATGGGAGTGCTGATCAATGTAAGAAAAATTCGAAACAAACAAAGAAAAACTGAATTTGTTGCAGCTCAGCATCAAATACTTATTTTTGTTGTTTACACTTAAAATGATCACTTCATTCACTGACTCTGAAGTCAGTAGTAATGCTAGCATAACAAGCAGTTTCTATGAGATTCTCGTTTTTCCTTTAAAGAAATGCATGACGCTTCATTGAAATATATGAAAAGAAGAAGAACAAGAAGAAGAAGAAGAAGAAGCTTGCAATGATGAAAGAAATAAATGTGTTAGAAAAATGATCAAAGTTTTTCAATTTAAACCTCATGAGTAAATTTAAATTTCTTTGTACACATTCATGATAAAATATCTAGAAATATGTAATTTAGATCCTCAAAAAGTTATATAAATTCCATATCGATTGTCTTTTGAGATCTCATTTTTCTCACTAATATCATCGTTTTATGGTTTTCAAATGTATAGGAAAAATGTAGTGTCAGCTGTATTTGGACATTACACAGGCCTTGCAATTTGCAATCACTCATTTTCTGTTGAAATTTAATTTTTAAATGTATTTCAGCTTCCAGTAAATTTTTTAAAAATTTTCTTAGTAAAACTGTGTGTTTGGTGCACGTGCATTGCACGCATAGGGCTTCACTAGTACTATTATAAAAGACGAGAAGTTGCCATTTTTTTGTGACTACACCATTGTGGGGCCCACTTCATTATCTACTATTATAAAATCTTATATAGATTATATTATATCTATATCTATACACCATTATGGGGCCCACCCCCATATATTATAATATAATATTATATTATATTATTATAAGAAATATAAACTTTTTCATTACACCTTTGTGGGGCCCACCCCCAAATATTTTTAATTGTAAACTTTTTCAGTACACCATGTAGATATAATAATATATTATCTATCTATCTATCTACTATTATAAAAGAGAACTAAATGTAAAAAGTTTTCACTACACACTTGCCCAATCAAATACAAGATGTGGACCCCACGTACTTTTACTTTTATATAATATATAATATATAATATATAATATATAATATAATATCTTATCTCATATCTTATATATATATATATATATCTTATCTCATATCTTATATATATATACTTATACTTATATACTCGCCCAATCAAATACAAGATGTCAGCCCCACTTACTTTTACTTTTATATAATACGTAATATATAATATATAATATAATATCTTATCTTATCTCTACTATTATAAAAGAGAGCAAGATGTAACTTTTTTTCACTACACACTTGTCCAATCACCTTCAAGATGTGGGCCCCCACTTAAGATAATAATAATATAATCTATATATTATTACTCAAATGCAAGATGTGGGCCCCACTTAAGATAATAATAATATAATCCATATATTATTATTACCCTTCTAAAAGAGAAGAACTTGTGTGGGCCCCATAATATCTTATCGATCTTATCTCTCTACTATCTACTATATTATAAAAGAAAGCAAGATGTAACTTTTTTTTTACTACACACTTGCCCAATCACATGCAAGATATGGGCCCCACTTAAGATAATAATAATATAATCTATATATTATTACTCAAATGCAAGATGTGGGCCCCACTTAAGATAATAATAATATAATCTATACATTATTATTATTATTAAGAACAAAATGACATAACTTGTGTGGGTCCCACTTAATAATAATATAATCTCTTTCCCAATCAATGTAAGATGTGAGCCCCACTTAAGATAATAATAATATAATCTATATATTATTACTCAAATGTAAGATGTGGGCCCCACTTAAGATAATAATAATATAATCTATATCTTATTATTATCCTTCTGAGAGAAGAACTTATGTGGGCTCCACCTATATAATAATAATATAATCTATACATTATTATTATTATTATTATTATTAAGAATAAAATGACATAACTTGTGTGGGCCCCACTTAGATCATAATAATATAATGTATATATTATTATTACCCTTCTAAAAGAGAAGAACTTGGGCCCCACTTATATAATAATAATAAGATTATAAAAGAGAAGAACTTGTGTGGGCCCCACCTATATAATAATATAATATATACATTATTATTATTATTATTATTATTATTATTATTATTATTATTTCTCTATCTCTATCTCTATCTCTATATCTATATCTATGTCCTGATTTAAAAGAGAGTAAAGTGTAGTACTTTTTCACTATACACCTGTCCAATAACATGCAAGATGTGGGCCCCACTTAGTATTCTCTATTTCTCTATCTCTATCTCTATCTATCTATCTATATCTACTCTTATAAAAGAGAACAAAATGACAATGCTTTTCACTACACACCATGGCCCACTTATAATTTTCTATACACTTTATATAAAAGTGAGTAAAGTGTAGTATTTTTTTACTACACTCCTGCCCAATTAAATGCAAGATGTGGGCCCCACTTAGTATTATTATTTTTCACTACACACTTGCCCAATAAAATGCAAGATGTGGGCCCCACTTAGTATTATTATAGATATATATAGATATGCCCAATAAACTGTAAGATGTGGGCCCCACTTAGTATTATTATTTTTCACTTCTGACATAAGAGTTGTATTGATCTTCATTTATACCCATATTGGAAGAATAATCACAAGTTGGATAATGTGATAACTACTACTAAATATTGCTCCTCTTCTAATAGTGATTACTAAAGATAATTCCATAAATGTAATTTAGTGATAGGTCTTATAGATTGCTATAGTAAAATTATTGTTTTTCTGTACAATTTTTAGTTTCTTAATTTACAACTTTTGTAAATTTTTTTATTATAAAAGGGCAATTCAAGGGCATGAATATATTTATTTATTATTGCTCTTGCTCGTGAGGTTTAAATTGAAAAACTTTGATCATTTTCTAACACATTTATTTCTTTCATCATTGCAAGCTTCTTCTTCTTCTTGATCTTTTTCTTCTTTTCACAAAAGCGTCATGCATTTCCCTAAAGGACCTTAAAGGAAAAACAAGAATCTCATAGAAACTGCTTGTTATGCTAGCGTTACTACTAACTTCAGAGTCAATGAATGAAGTAATCGTTTTAAGTGTAAACAACTAAAATAAGTATTTGATGTTGAGCTGCAACAAATTCAGTTTGTCTTTGTTTGTTTCGAATTTTTCTTACTTTGATCAGCACTCCCATCTTTTATACAGAAAAGAGTAGAAGAGTTGATCTAGAATACCTAGGTTACATTCTTATGTATTTCTTAAGAGGAAGATCCAATTCTTTTGCTAGATTTGTATTTGTAGTTTTTGGTTTTTTGGTATTTTTTTCATATGGATATCTCTATTTGTGAGCTTCCATTTAACTGAACTTCTATGATTACTTTGTATTATCCTTTTCTTACTAGGTATAAAATATAGCACTTTGTATCAAGCAAAAGAAGATGCTGACTCTTGGAGAGTTATTGCCTCTTTTTACCTGATAGTGGTCCGTCTTATAAAATAAAACAAAGCACATATTAAATACTAATATTGATCAACAGGTGCTCTGCAAATCTTACCCATCAGAGTTTATATCATAGTTCCACCATTATTAATCCCTGTCGCTTGAGGACAAGCCGGATTATTCATTATTCTTGACGATCAGTGTGAGATGTTATTCTTCTTTGTAAGTTAAGACTAAAACCACCATCTCAGTTTTTTTATTCTGATGTCCTTTGGTAGGATATAATTAATTTTTTTTCCTTAATAGAATATGATTTTGTAGTAAACATATAATGTTCATGGTAATTGGTTAAAAAGGTAAGCTCATCTGGTTCTTAGTTTTTATTTTTATTTTTTATAAAACTGCAGGTTATCAATTTGACTATGCTTTCGACTGGACTCCAACTTTAGCAGGTCAAGTCTACCAGGAAACTAATAAGTCGACCAGATGTGTTAAATAAAGTAAATTTAAATTTCTTTGTACACATTCATAATATATAGAAATATGTGATTTATATCCTAAAAAAGTTATGTAAATTCCATATCGATTGTCTTCTGAAATCTCATTTTTCTCACTATATCATCGTTTCATTATTTTCAAATGTATAGGAAAAAAGTAGTGTCAGTTGTATTTGGACATTACATGGGCCTTGCAATTTACAATCACTCATTTTCTGTTGAAATTTGACTTTTAAATGTATTTCAGCTTCTACTAAATTTTTTAAGAGCTTTATTTTTCAAAAATTTTCTTAGTAAAACTGAATGCACGTGCACCGCTCCACTAGTACTTATAAAAGACTAGAGGACTTGAAAAACTCAAGGATCAAGGGCTAGAAGGTACACCATCTAGTGTTTTAGTTTCAGCAGTGTTTAGAGATTGTAAATGGAATATAGCAGACCTAATTTTCAAATCGGTGTTCCATTCTCTATCTTAAGAATTAATAAAATCTTCTCCTTCCGTTATCTTCCGTGGAAGAATACAAGACATAACAGCTTAGGGGATTCGAACACTCGACCTCTCACTCCGATACCATGTTGAGAACCACCTACTCTAAAAGCTTAAATGATAGAGAACGGTCTAACAATGTTTATTAAGGTTACAACATAACATAGAGAAACCCTCGTCGTTCTGGACAATTACCTGCGCATTTCCTGCTGTTTCTTCACCTTCCTTTTCACTCACTCTCAGGGGATCACTCTCTAGGATATAAACCTTGGGGCATCCTCTCCCAGCACCCTAGGCCGGCATCTATACATATTTAGCAGAACTTGTGAAAACTAGAATATTCTGCGGACTATATCGCTGCGATGACCAATAAGAGAAATTACACAGATTTTAAAGGCCATTAGTCTATAATGGAGATTTTCAAAGGAAAGTTGGCAAGGGTACCTGACCGAGCCATGATTTGTTAGAACATTGCATTACTGAAAGAGTAGCTAGTAAGAGTTTTTACTAAAATGGTCCAACCACTCCGCTTCCATCTGTTAGAAAATAGGTGGGCCTCTAGGATAGGTTTCAAAAACTTTTGACCCACTTGATACAGGGATCAACTATCCAGAAGGCTATCAATCTGTCCAAGATGCAAACCCTCAATCTCATCTATCATGATCAGTAATACAATCTATCTAGGAGATAGAAAATCAGTAACTAACATGCTACAAATAAATCTACAACATACAAGGAAGTAGATTATACCTTTGGAGCTCGGTTGGCCTCTAATGGAGAAATTGCTACTTTCTTTGAAGATGAAACGCTTTCACTTAATCAATGTAAGATCTCCAACACCTTATGATCTTCCACGCTATATCCCGTTATCAAATTCTCTTCTCAAGGAGATGGGTGGGATCTCCTAAAGAAAACTACTAAAAACTCTAAGCAACTAGAAGGAGAACTAGAACTAGAAGAGGTTGTTGTGCAACACTTGCACAAGGAGAGAGGTGGGCGTGAATTCCAAGGAGGGAAAGTGAGTATTGACGTCCAGCCCCTAAGCCTCTCCTTTATAACCCAAAACACCCTCTCTTACTAATTATTAATTAGAAGTCATACTTCCATTAGAATTAGTAACTATCTTTTTTTACTATTACCACTATTAGAAGTCTCACTTCAAATAGAAATAGTATCTTTCTAATTCCTTCCTCTTAGAGTTTAAGTAGAATTAGTAACTTGGGCTAGCGTGGGGACCACTAGGGATTCCTTAGAAAGCTGACTCCAACTGGGACACGCGACCCCACATCTCATGTGCAATTCGGGTCCACAGTTAATTGCAAATGACTCCACTATATAAATGTAATTGCACTCCAGTCTTAGGAATAAATTACATAGAAGACCCTAAACTTCCCTATTACCACAAGTAGGCCCCTCTATCAATATCCATGGATCAATTGGACCTGTCTTCCAAATTAGATCCATATCTTATTGTCCTTGAGCCCCAATTAATTATAATGATCAAAGGTACCTTTCCAATTAACTCTTAATCGGAATGGGTGTACACTTACCAATGATAAATCCATTAATTGGCACGAGGGAATATTAGAGATAGATTCCATCTTGACCATTGAATGTTTCCACAGCTCTACTACCGCGTACCCAAATCACCGAGGTGTTGACCTACAGTTGGCCTCACTCATTGGTGACTCAAAGAAAATGAATAGATAGAAACTTGAGTTCATTAATGTCTCAGGATTGAGAGCTTACTGTTAGGAAATTATGAGAGCAGACCTTAATATAAAGATAGTGTTTATAAGGTGCTTCTCATAGTCCTTCAATACAACCAATGTACCAGCACTATGATCCAAAATCTTTCATTCTGATGATCGAGATAAATCACACTATCTTATAGTGATCAAAATGTTGCAACCTTGTCGGTATGAGATGTCCAGTCTCAGCACCAATTGTGAAGATATTCAAGTATAAGATTTATTATACATGTCTCCCGTATGTGGATCTCATCCATACACATGTATTATATTTAGTATACTTATGGACTCCGGTTCATCTCATGAACCATTATGTCATTCGTATTGGTTATGTACAAGTATATAATTAAACACCATTCATCTCATGAAATGGAAAGCATGAATTTATTGATTAATAAAGAAATAAAAAAAATTTATTACATCATATGCTGGTATTGAGATCATAAAACTAACACCATCTACCTTGCTTAGAGCCTCCCGCCATTCACGACACAATTGGCCTGTACTCACTTTACCTCTAAATCGAATTACCTATAACTCTGTTTAGAGGTAACTGGTCATGAGATAAAATAAAATAAAGCCAGTTTAACATTACAAAGGATACCAAATGCATGAATTCTCGGTTTCACATAAACTGAATTACCTGCACTCATTTACAATGATCAAAGCAAGCCCTTAAAAGTTTCTAGGAGTAGAGTGATAATAGCATGGTGGGCCTCTCCTCAGGTACTAGGAACTTCCTGTGACAAGTATCTCAAAAGAATATCAAAACCACTTCAAATCCGCACAGGTCTGCAAACATTTTTTGCACTAACTGAAGAAGAAAGCAACTTTCTTATGTTTCCACAAACTTCTTGTTTTAGTTATGATCCAAAAAAAAAAAAATTAAATTAAATGAAAAAAAGAAAAACCCATATGTTTGAGTCAACTTCTAATTTTATTTAACTGGAAAAGAATAAATTTATCATTTAGAACTCAATTCAAATTTACAAAAACAAAGTTAATTCCAGCATATGGGTAAAAAGAATATACAAATAATTCTGTTTCACAAGTAGAACTTCTCTCCTGGTACCATTAGAAACAAAAAGGACCGAAATGAGTGGTATTCTAGGGGGACAGAGACCTCTCAATGGCTGCCACATAGATTGACTTGGGCATCGTTCCAGTCATGGCCTCTCGTTTTTCTCCCTTCTTAAACAGCACAACCGTTGGGATGCTGTGAATGTCATAGTCAGTTGCAATCTGTGGGTCATTATCAGTGTTCAGCTTAAAGCATTTGATCTTCCCAGCATACTCTTCAGCAATTTCATCAATCACGGGGTGAACCATCCTGCAAGGACCACACCAAGAAGCCCAGAACTCTACAAGAACAGGAATGTCACTGTTCAATATGAACTCGTTCCAGGAGGATTCAGTAACAACTGCAGCTGCACATATCAAACATGTATATAGCATGGTTAGAGGCCCATCTGCTCCGTTTTACAAAAACTTCCATCAGGATAGCACATGATAATTGCATTAACACAAGTAGAAAAAAAAAAAAAAGAATCTTCTTGGCACACCAATGAAAAACGTCAACTCATAATGATGATATAAAAGTTTCAATATCTAATAAATAGTGAAGAATTGGAAGTACTACAAATAAAGAACATTAGTAAGCAGCATGAGGAAATTAATCAAAAAAGAAACCTGAGAGATTGAGAGGATGACATCTTTCATATCTCGACTTTGACCCAATCAACACAGCTCAGTTACTTATTCAACATGTGGAGATTTCAGGTAAGTATGGCCATTGACTACCTCTATTTCCACACGATTTACTAACTTCCATTATAAATAAATAAAAAGGGCTAAGAGTTTGGACTTCTTTCCAACAGTACAATTTATGTCCCCACTTGTCTCCTCATCTTATGTCCATTTCCATGTTTTTATTTCTCTACTCCACAGGAGAGAAATAGAATGATATTATTTTAATATCCCATTATACGCTTTGATTGAAAAATGCACTATATATTCACATAATGGAATGGGTACACTTTGTGTTCAGGAGAGAGAGAGAGAGAGAGAGAGAGAGAGAGAGAGAGAGAGAGAGAGAGAGAGAGAGAGAGAGAGAGAGAGAAACCATAGATTTCCATGAAAATCCTTATAGGCATTATTTTTCCTGTTCCAATGGGCCAGAAACAAGCAAGACACAATCAACATTCAGATTTGACTCAATCCTGTACATTCTCCCATTCAGTCTTCATATTGTGAACAAGGACACAAGAAGAAACTTCAATAGATTGAATTTACATGCAGAAGTGCTACAAATAGACACAAATAAAAAAAAATGACCAGAGCAAGCCCTGATCAGTGAGAAATCTGGAACAATCTGACCTCGCAGTGGCAAAAGGGTATAAACAAGTATGTTGAAATGGAGGTTTTACGGGTTGAGGTCCAACCTGTATCTGACTTTTAGTGAAACAGGTCAAGACATTCCCAACCTGTAACTAGTGCAGGTAACCCATCCCAGCCAACTTCTTCTTCTTTTCTTTTATTTTCTTTATTTTTATATATTTTACTTTTCATTTTGCTATTACACCTAAAAAAACCACCTGATTAGCTTCATAAGTGTGGGGGTATCAGACGGGTTCACACCCAAGTCGGACCCACTTATTATCGATGGGTCACGATTTAACCCATTATTGATCTAATAATGGTGCATGTTGAGTCTGAGTGTATTTCAGGTTAGGTCGATTGTGTCAGGTTTTCCAGCCTCATCTGAACTACACTGACCAAGACCCGAAAATTACCAAAAATGAATACATTCACTTTGATATGCTGATACTAATTAATGTTTAACAAATTGGCACAAGCGGATATTGGTCCTAACATTCCACAGTATAATAACAGACGAAAGTTACTATGAGAGAGAAATCAAATAAATCAGTTCAATGATGTAGGTTGTCCTCATATTTTTCATTCATATCATTTGAAGGATCCTTCATCAAGGATTGACCCTCACATGTATTTACATATAACAAGAAAACAGATAGCAGTTGGTTACATTTCACTTATATCCAGCAATGAATCAACATGAGAACAATCCAAACACTGCCTATACTTCACATCAATACAGACGACAGGCCCCGCACCTCATATTGGAAGGTTCACACCAACCAGAAAAAAAAATTTAAGGTTGAACTTGGTGCCCCAATGAGAGTGTCTTCCCTTCACGGCAATGTCAAATTCTTCAATTGAAAGAGATGTGATCAGATGTGGTAGTACGGTGGGCTTCGTGGGCACCACCTAGGCTGGTGCCAATTCACAGAGGGTGAACTTCACCCGCATCCAATCACCCTTAGGATGTTATTCAAGCACTTGAAAACAAATGACTTTAAGAAGCACTGATTTGAATGGCCCAGATCAAAAAGTCCTAGAGATATACAATGAAACTTGAATAATCTAATATCCATGTGGTACCCTTTCCATCTCTCCATCCTCTTGTGCACCTTTACCACAAGTGGACCTCACACAGTTGTCAATTTCATTTCAGACACTGTTTTGATTGTACATTGAACTGCTGATTCAGCATTTTAGTGTTCGATTTTGGATTTTTGTTTCAGAAAAACATTAAAAAGTTTACCTATCAAAAAAGTTTTAAAAATATGTGGACAAAAATCCTAGTAAACTCCTGCCCATCTCCTTGTAAATTAAATCCTCAAAAATGTGAATGTCCCATCTGCCAAAGTCAAGTCCACTGGAAGTTGTCAATTGTAAATGGAAAAAAAAAAAAAAAAATGAATAGGATGCATTTCTGAGTCTCCCAATTCATGGGAAGCACACCAAGAATATGAATCCATCTCTCTCACACTCTGTTCTTGTTCTCTTTCTTCTCTGCAAGAAGGCCCTTGCCCTTTGGGTTTGAGAGACAAAAATCTGATGGCTCATGAGGGATGCATTCAAAGCTTATAAAATATCTTTTTCAAACATAAGGGAAAACAGAGGAAACAATAAAAAAGAAAGAACCTCAACATAACCCGAGATGTTTATTTGCATTAGAATACATAGGAATTGATTATGTAGTTAATATTTATGAGTGGTTAAAAGTGAAGATCAAAGATGAATTTCCTAAAATGAGCATCAAATAACTTTTCCTTTTAGGAAATCAAATCAGCTTAACTTTTAGGTAATAGAATCAAAAGAAAATGGGAAATGAATACCCGGCCATCACTATAGTAATTCGATTCCTATTTGTTTCAATGCAAACAAACAGGCCCAAAGTCTTAACTCTTAATCCAAGTGCTGATACCAAGTTGAAATTTAGGGACTAAATCTTAACAAATTTTGTATTGTCTTTTACCGACAATAGCCAATGGACATTTATAGTGTACAACCAAAGATATTATCATAAACCAGGAAACCCAATTACATCGTAATGGGAAACCATAATCACATCATAACTCTAAACCTAAAATAACACAAATTTATCTAATCATAATCTAAGGCAACCTTCTTCTCATAATTACAAATTAACCCAAAATTATCAGAAAATTACAAATTAATCCCTAATTGTCTCCCAACAAGTCTTAGATGATGAGATAATCAATCAAAGAAGAAAGTGGGTAATGGTAAGCTAAAATCTTGAAGAAAGGATTCCATTTCAAATGGTTTGAAAATACAGAATATAAGGAAAGCAAATTTAGTGGATCTAAGATTGTAGAAGATTATTTGGTAAAAATTGAAAATAACATAGTGCCACAATGTGGTAGATTTTGATTTCTAAGAGCAATCATAGAATAAAAGTGCTTGAATCGGATGTAGGAAATAGATCAACAAAAAGAGGATAAAGTGGAGACAAGATAGAGTATTATGTGATCAATGATCATCAAGTGGCACTATGATTAGACAGCATTTTTTATAAAAGCGCTTGAACTTGCCTTGTAGCATGGAGCTGCATATTGGGCAACAGAGAATGAAAAGAAGCTAAAACACAAATATCTAAGGTGCAAATACTAAGTGGATAAAAACTTATATTTGAGAGATCCACAGTGGATCTCTCAGATATGTTTTCCTAGGCAGTTCCAATTCTAAAGAAGGCTAAAAGTGCTAATGTTCAATAACTAAGACAAATAAGTTTCAAAACTTAGAACTTTCCTTAAAGAGATGCCAATTTTTTTTTCTCTTCTTGGTCCAAGTGTCCAACACAAGTGTCTTTTTTTCTTTTTTTTTTGAATTGTTACTTTCATTGAAAAAGAAACAGCAGTACAAGAGATAAGTACTGACAACAAAAGACAGGAGGAAGGAAAAAGGGAAGACAACACAAAAAAACACAAACTAAGCCCCCTCATTAGAGAAGGCTAGCTCTTTCCAGTGATACACTATTTGTTGTAATGAGCAACCTTTAAACGATGGGTTAATGGACACCCAAAGAGCTACAAGAAACTTTGACTTCTCCACCAAAATGCTTTCGCTAGAAGCTATCCCTTCAAAACATCTCGAATTTCTTTCCTTCCATATTGTCCAAATCACCGCCAAAAAAGATAACCTCCACATCACCTTTCCTCTAGAATCCCCTATAGGGGTCTTCCAAGCTTGAAAGAGCTCGATAAGAGAATTAGGGAGGGCCCAATAGCAATCAAACGAACCCACCACGGACATCCAAATAAACTGAGTCGTTCTGCAAGTCAACATAAGATGGTTCACGGATTCCTCATGTCTCAAGCACATAGGGTAGCCATTAACAATAGTCATACCTCTCTTCCTTAAGAGATCCATAGTAGGAATCCTGGTCCTAAGAGCCAACCACCCGAAGACTAGCACCCTTGGGAGAGCCTTCCATTTCCAAATACTGCTCAAAGCACTCCTCTCCCCTGATATATTAAGGATAGACTTGAAGAAGGAGGCCACTGAAAAAGATCCATTCTTTGAGGCTTCCCACACCCTAACATCTTCCCCTCTACCTAGAATATATACATCATTCAAAAAGGTAAGGAGTGAAATGAATTGGGATTCCTCGTTTTCCTTAAGGTTTCTTTTGAAAGTCGGGCACCACACCACCTGGTCTCCACTTGTGTTCAAACAAGAGCTAACTGTTGCTTCCTTGTCCTGCACACAGCTGAATAGATCTGGGAATTGAACATTCAGAGACTTGTCTCCAATCCACCTGTCTTTCCAAAAGAGAGTCCTCTCCCCCGATCTGGCTTGATATCTAATGTTCTCCAAGAATAGCCTTCTAACCGAGAGGATTCCTTTCCATATTGCAGAAGACTTCCTTGGAGCTCCCTGGACATCCCACCCATTTCTAGGAAGTTTATATTTCCATTCTAGAACCTTCCTCCAAAGCCCTTCTGATCCATCTCCTATCCTCCACAACCATTTACCCAAAAGGGCTTGGATCATCTGCAAAAGAGGCCTAATACCCAGGCCTCCTACTTCCTTGGGTTTACATATGGAAGCCCAATCTACCAAGTGAAACTTCTTCTGAGCACCAGTTCCATTCCATAAGAATTCTCTCTGCAGCCTTTCTAGTCTCTTTATAATTGATGCCGGACACTTGAAGATGGAAAAGTAATAGACTGGCAGGTTGGACAAAACCAATTTGATTAGTGTGACCTGTCCTCCGATAGATAAGTAATTAGCTTTGCAAGTCAACAGCTTTCTCTCAACCCTTTCCACAACCGTGTTCCATATACATTTTGTTACCCGACCCAAGCACAACGGCATCCCTAAGTACAAGGCTGGCAGCTTCCCAAGCTTACACCCCATTATTTCTGAAAACTTAAGAAGCAACAGTTGCTCCGTTCTTAGCCCTATCACCTCACTCTTGTAGAAGTTGACTTTCAAGCCTGATACTGCTTCAAAACATAGGATAGTAACTTTGACATTTTTAACCTGGTCCTCTTTAGCTCCACAAAATAATAGAGTATCATCAGCAAATTGTAAATGGCTGATAGCAGGGGTGTTTCTGGCCACTTTGAAACCTTCAAATAAGCCTGCACTGACTGCCTTTGAAACCATTCTTCCCAACGCTTCTACCACTATTAGGAAGAGGAAAGGATCCCCTTGCCTTAGCCCCCTTTCTGCGGGAAAGTAGCCCTTTGGAGAACCATTCACCAAGATCGAGAACCAGGCTGATGAGACACACTCTCGGATCCACATCCTCTACTTAACCCCAAACCCCATTCTTGATAACATGTATAGAAGAAACTTCCAATCCACCCTATCATAGGCCTTCTCCAAGTCTAACTTGCAAATAATCCCTGGAAGTCTCCTCGTGAATCTAGAGTGAACACACTCATTGCCACCAGGATATCATCTAAAATTTGCCTTCCCTTTACAAAAGCCCCTTGCTCGATGGATATAATCTTCATGAGAGCCTGTTGAATTCTCCCAGCTAGGACTTTGGATAGGATTTTGTAGAGACTACCAAGAAGACTAATGGGCCTGTAATCCTTAATGCCAAGGTCTCCTTTCTTATTCGGGATCAGCGTGATAAAAGAGGCCCCCATACCTTCAGACAACTTACCGCGCTGGTAGAATTCCTCCATAAAATCCATAATATCCTTTTTCAACATACTCCAAAATCGTTGGAAAAAAGCTAACGGAAACCCATCAGGGCCCGGGGCCTTGTCACCTTTTAGATCAAAGACTGCTTGATGGACTTCCTCCTCCTCAAACTTCCTCTCTAACCACTGAGCCTCCTGCTCTCCAATGACATCAAAGGCAAGATTGCCAAGAGATGGTCTCTCCCAGCCTTTTACAGCATAAAGAGAGCAAAAGTAATCTTTGATGTGAGAGATTATCTCCTCTTTCTTCTCCAACCTTATCTCCCCATCCATAATGCTTGAAATCATGTTTACCCTTCTTCTTGCAGATGCCATTCCATGAAAGAACTTAGTGTTTTTATCCCCCTCATTTAACCAAGCGCATCTCGATCTTTGTCTCCATCTTATCTCCTCCACTCTAAGCTGTCTGAGAAACTCTTCCTTTAAATCTATTTTTCTCTTTTCAATCTATTTTTCTCTTTTCATCTTCTGGAGTCAACCGGCCAGTCTCCTCCTTTCTATCTAGAGCCTGTAAGTCTGCTAGGATCTTTGATTTTTGGGTCCTCACATCCCCAACATGCTGCTTAGCCCACTCCTTTATTTTGATTTTAAGCATCTTCAATTTTGTAGACAACCTGTAACCAGCCCAACCTACCACTTTAATCTCCTCCCACCACTTCTGGATCATGCAAGGAAATTGATCTTCCTCCAGCCACATTAACTCAAATCTAAAGGGTGATGGTCCCCACCTTTCGCATTCCGAATCAATCAGAATCGGGCAGTGATCAGACACAGGTTTAGGTAAGGCAACCTGAATTACTTCTGGGTAGATTTCCAACCATTCGGTAGATAGCAAAAATCTATCCAGCCTAAACATGGCAGGACTACTCTAATGATTGGACCATGTAAATGAGGCTCCTCCAAGATGCAAGTCCACCAGATTATGAGAGTTAATCCAATCAGAGAAACGCCTCATTTCTGCTGTGATTGTACATCTGCCCAATTTTTCGTTTGAGAACCTAATTATATTCCAGTCCCCACCAATGCACCAAGCACCATTCCATCTCCTCCGAATCATATCCAACTCTTTCCAGAAATCATCCCTCCTCTGGCTATTATTTGGGCCATACACTGATGTGAGAAGCCACTTCGAATTGTTCATTAAGTCCTCCACCAAAACTGAAAGGGAGAAGACATCCTTCCAACTGTTAACCACTGACACTAAACGAGTATCCCACATAGTCAATAACCCACCAGCAGCTCCCACTGCATCAACAGCCATACACTGAACATTCGTCCTTCCCCAGATCTCTCTCACAACCCTTTTAGGGACCTCCTTCAACTTAAATTCATGCAAAATGACAATCTGAGCTTTCTGACTCCTTATCATCTCTTTCACCACCATTCTACATGAAACTCCCCCCAAACCACGGACATTCCATGATAAAACTTTCATTTAAATCTATGGAAAGCCCCCTGAGTCCTCCCCTCCTTTGTCCCTAAACTCTTCCCCGCATCTTCCTTTGACTTGGATTTATCATAATTAATAGAGCAACTTAAACTGTTTAGCTCTCTAACCCCTTTCCTTTTGGATTTCCTGCCCCTTTTTCTCTTCTTGGTTAAGTCTCTCCCTTCTCTGCACAAACTCCACCAAAGGATTCCACCCACCATTTGAATCCTCCACTGTAACTCCGACTGCCTTTGCACAGTGAATGACCTTCTGCGGCGACCACTGCATTTCACCAACCTCAGATTCCCCTGAGGAGCTACCGTCCATACTATGGAATTGCACCCCTTCCCTATCACCCCTTCTTTACAAAACATACCTGGATCTATCCCGTCAGCGAGCCCTGAATCAGTATTGGAGGTGTACGTCCGATCCTCTCGCCGATCCTCACGCCTGATATTGTTGTTTAGCAGCAACTTTGGATATCGACCTAGAGGCGGAGCTGAATTGGAGCCCCACTTCGCAGGCATCCCACCTTCTCGCCTCTTGTGGACGGATCTCCACCCCTCTGACTTGCTCGAAGAGGACTTGTATGGGACTCTTCGGGTTTTTCTTTTGACTGGAAGTCTTCTTCTTGATCCTCTCTCCTTTTCGGAATCTCTGAAGTGAATCTGAGCCCGTCGTCCTTCCCTTCGCCAATCTCCCCAACGACAGTGGCTCCCTTAACCACCCCTGTCCCACAGATAGATCTCGGCAGCAAAGCCATTCTGCCTTCTCTCTCCCCCTCCTATGAGCACTTAACGATTTTGTCCCAGACCTTCTTCTTCTCTCATGTTCTGTTTCCACCTTCTTCGTCGAGGAAGCTTCCCAAACTAGCTGACGAGTCTGTATCTGAAAGGAGCTTTTTTTCCGGCTCACTTGCCTGCATGTGAGAGCTATTGCGACGACTGTGGAGCTGGGGCCTTTCTCCCATCTCTTTTATTGCTTCTTCTACCGCTGTTCTCTTGCCTTCATCCATGGTGCTGGACAAAAGCCCTAGCGCTTTCCAGCTTTTATCCTTCGTATTGGATCCTTCCGGCCCACCACGATATATTCCATTTGCTTTAAGTGGTTCGCGACCCACTAAGCCACACTGGCCCATAACTTCATGTTGCACTAATGGCCCATTCCTATCCCACGACTGGGCGGTCGATTTGAAATTTGAAGCTGGGTTTGTGACATCATCTTCTTCCTCCCTCCTCTGTTTGTTCATGTAGCTGCAGCTTCCATCTACCTTCTTCTCCCTCATTCTCATCCATGTACATTCCTTTTCCCCTGTTTGTCTAACAACTTCCTCTTCTAACTCCACTGTCACCATAAACTGCAAATCCTCCACCCAGACTGGAACCATCAAAGGCATAGAGCAAGATCTATTAATCAAAACCTTGACCCTGCCTTCCTTGAGGATCTCCTTCTTCTGAGTTCTACCATCCACCTCCACTGTCTTACCCACACAGTCCCCAATGAGCCTGAAGATGCCTTCGTGCCAAGCCTGAAGGGGCAGCCCTTTAATTTTGACCCAGCATGGGCATGGAAGAAGACCTAGGACTTCCATCCATCTGTCAATCATTGAAAAGGGTGATGAACAGCCCCTAGATTGTAATCTAAAGAGGACCTCTTCAGCCTCACTGGAGGAGAACTGCAACCAGATCACCTGGTCATCCAGTTTCTGGGCATTGATAGGAAGCTGACCATAGCACATCTGAATCCAGGATTTAATCTGCTCAATGCCATCTTCTTTCGATTTGAGGAACCCCACCAGACTGCTGTAGAGTGACTTCTTCTGCTCCTTAACTACCCACGGTGCCACCCTGACTCCTTTACCTTTGCCTTCTTCCACTACCCAGCCAGCAGGTCTTGAGCACAGACTATTGTAACTTCCTTGCTCTCTCGCCGGAACTGAAGCTCCTGCTGTAGGCATCTCCCCTGCTTGAAATGAAGACGGCAGACTCCATCCCCCTTTTGGCCTCTCCTTACCCCTCCTCTCGCTATTCTTTGAGCTGAACTAAGCCAGATTGGCTTGTAGTTTCCTTCCTCCCCAGATTCTTCCATCTGCTATTTGTAATGCCTTATCTGCATCTCTGAGGGTTGCAAATCTGACAAATGCAAAGCCTCTATTGCTATTGTCCCTCCTTTCTTTTGGAATGAACACATCATGTATCTTCCCTGCTCTCCAGAAGACTGCCTCTAGCTCAGCTTTGGAGATCTGTTGAGGGAGATTGGAGACAGACTGAAAAGGATTCCTCCCTAATCTTCCGGATCTGTGCTGGAAGTGAATCCTTCTTGTTCAGTTGTATACCTAAATCATTACTGCTCGGAACATGGCTTCTGTTCTCTCTCATATTGTGTTGTAACTTGTAAGACTCTTCGTTTCTGTCCTATACCCTGGGAACTGACACCAGCCACTTTTGCGCTGACATCAGCACCTTGGGCCGCCAATCTGGGATCATCACCAATACTCTGACAATTATCTACTTCATCAATGCTGGCAGAGCATGCACCAAAGCCAAAAAGTGCTTCTGAAAGCATATCTGCGATTTATTTGCTTCTGCATTTGATACGGACTGATACATAGGGCAAAGAAGAAGAGGTTAGATCGCTTTTGTTGTCATTGGGACGATCAAACGAAGAAGCTGAAGTGGAAATCTCTGCTCGGTCTAGGTTCCTTCGCAATTGACAATCTGAAGGAAGGAAAAGAGGAGATAATCTAATGAAGGGAGCAGTAGAAAAGAGACAAGGGAATATGGAATGGCAGGGAAGGTGGGAAGAGGGGGATAAGAAGCAGGAGGAGAGGCGTTTCAGCAAGAGAGAGCACATCACAAGTGTCATAACCGTAAATCTTATTATTTTATCTTCTGTTTATCTATTTACCCTTCACTGCCCTGTGAGACCAACAAAATGGAAGAAAAGCAGATAAAGTGCATTCCCAAAGAAAGCATGATATTCAGGTTCAAGCTCAAAATGACAACAACTACAATCTTTAGTCTCCATATCCAATTTCTTCGCAATTGCAAATATAGAAATATACCCATCACTGTTTGAAAAGGCAAAATAATTTATACACTTCATCTTATACAAAAATTTGTTTCTAACGCCAACTTGTCTCCATTCTACCAAAAATATCTTTCTACCAATTACTCTGTTTCCATACCTTCCTCTGTTGTAGAAGCCCTAGCTAATCTAAAGTGGAAGAAGCCAAGGTAACAAAGATGAATGCCTGGAATTAAAAAAAAAAAAAAGACTTGGGATCGAGTTGTACTTCTTAAAAGGAAACATGTAATTAGATGAACATGGGTATACACTCCAAAGCACAAACTAGATGGCTCAAATGAAAGGCACGATGCTCAATTAGTAGCTAATGGCTATATTCAAATGTATAGTACATATTATGAAGAGATTTTTGCACTGATGGCAAAGCTAAACTTAGTTCATATTCTCCTATCAGTTGCTTCACCCTCCGTTATCATTTTTTTTTTTAATAATAAGCCTTATCATTGTTCCAACTCAACGTGAATGTGTTCCTTCACAGATACCTAGAAGAGGAGATCTACATGAAATTACCACCAGGATTTTAACCTAAGGGGTAAAGGAAAGGTTTGTATGCTTGAAAAAGTCATATAAGGCGTAAAGCAGTCTCCCCAAACTTGGTTCTAGCAATTTAGTAAAGAACTTGTAGAGATTGGCTTGAATTGGCCTACTTCTGATCAGTGGTCACTTTATCTTTGTAAAAAGGACACCAATACTAATGATATTGTAGTGTTATGGACAACATTGTAACTAGAGATGTTATTGACAAAATACAAAGCACAACTTCTTTCCAAGGTATTAAATATTAAAGATTTGGATACCCTGGATATTTTCTGGGGAATGAAGGGGCAAGATCAAAAGGGGGAATATTTATTTATAAAAAGAAATGTATTCAAGTCCTTGCTTGTTTTAATAAGGATATTGAATCAGGAGAAATCAGGTCAAAATTCAAGAGTTGCAAGATTCTAACCCAATGATGAATTGAATGGCATAAATTGTTAGATATGGTAACCAACAAAAACCGCCCGCAAACTGAATTATTGTGAATTGTGATTGCATAGCAGTGCAGCGATCTAAGCAACTGTGTATAAACTTATATCTTGTCAAGGCATTCCTTTTATGCCGGTGGAGATATATTTCCTTAATCCTATCCAAGGATCTGTATGACCTCAAACTCATACCATCTATGAGCAACGTGTGACAGTGCTCTTTTCCAAATTAGAGTCTTTACACAGACTTGGCCAGATGATATTTGGCTTCTAAATACAATGTTGAAAACATTGCACAGGAGGTGAAGTGGACCATATAGTAGAAAAGGCCTCGGGGCTCGTTTGGGCAGCAGAAACCTCAATTTGTAAAAGGTCTGAATTAGGAGACAAATCACAAAGATTGGTTCAGCGCCCCTTGAATTGTTTAGTAGGTGTATTAAGGCATGTTCAAAGGATGAAGTGCATTGTTTACCTGGGTGGCTTCAGGCCTTGTATTTGAGAGGCTCATAGGGTCACATGTGTGCACCAGCTCCAATCATTTACTTGATTGGAGATGAGACTGACAACAAGGATGTAAATGCTATGTAGCGGCCGATTGGTGGCCACCGCTACGGCCGAAATATCGGCCGTCGCACCCGTGGCGGCCCGACCGATACGTGGTGGGGGTTTATAAAAAACCCCATGACGACTTTTGGCCTACTTTTTTCATCTCTCTTCCTCTCTTTTCTCCATTTTCATTGCTGTGAACCCTCTTTGACTGCCCCCTAGTGGTCCCAACTCCATTTTCTCAGGGTTTAGGATTTAGGATTCGTCAAGAGGCTTAGGATTCAATGTAATTTCTTAAGAAGGGACACAGGTTCTGAATGAAGAACTTCATAAAAAAATCTGGTCAGCTCGATCCCCGCCGGGGGATACCCCCGGACCCCCTTCGTGAAGCGCATGTTTTAAAGAAGTGGCAATCATCAAGACAAAAGGATCCTACTTGACCATGATAGCTAGGACTCTTTTGCTGGTTGTCTTTCCTTTTTTGTGCTTGGATGTCTATTATTATCATAACTTGCTAGATATGATATTAAACCTATTTAATTATGTTTGGAATGGTATAGTAGTAAAGATATAGTTACCTATTACTACTAGATTTCGAACTGGTCTTAATTAAATTGTTTTATAAAGAACCCTCATTGTGGTGGTGACTAAGGTATACATATTTCCTTCACTAAATCTCTACTCTGTCATTTCTAAATTGGTGTTGAATGTTGATTGTTGATCACTTCATTGTTCATTCACTTGATTGAATTTGAACCTTGAATGTTGAAGTATTAATATTTGATTGTTCAATGTTCACTGATGAGTAATGAGTAATGACCTAACTCTTTAAGTCTTATGCCTTTATTTCATATTCTAGATTTTTTTTTTTTTTTTATGAGCTTTCCATTACTTTCTAAGTTAGTATGACTAAGAAACATTAACACATGTGAAAAAACTAATCATTATTATTATTTTTTAGTTATACAGCGATACAGGACTTCATATATTGAGGGCACCGCTACGCCCCCTTTTCTTACTGAGGGCACCGCTACGCCCCATTTTCTTACTTACTGTTGCAAAAGAAACACATATTCTTTCATTTTACAATTTTCTGGAATTTTTTCAGATTTTTTGGGCGATTTTTTCAAATCGCACCGCTACATCGCTACGTATCCCCGCTACGCTACGTATCGCCCGCTTCGTAGCGGTTTGGCGGCGGGCTTAGCTACCACTATTTTCATCCTTGACTCACAGCAGATTGAGTAGAGTGGTATTAAAGGTTCAGCTTTGCTCTCCATAATGAATGCCAAGTCCTGTTTTCATACCAAGCGTGCATGCTAAGTAAATCAATTTGTGCACCCACAGATTGTAGTTTCAACACACTATGATACTTGGATGATTTAGAATAGGTAACACATTGTGTTATATTGTATCTGGTACTTCAATTTTATTTTTATTTATTATTATTTTATTTTTTTGCTTAAAATTCATGTCTCATTTTTCATGCTTAAAATCCACATCCCTAGATATCCATTGTGTGTCCTCGCCGCATCCATCCCATATTTGGGCATCATAATCGACACACTTCCAAGAATATCTATCTTGTAGCATAATTGGGTATCCGTATCCACATGTACTGGACCTTTCCTACAATTTTCTTAATAAAACCTTTAAAGAGTGCATAATTACACGGTCAATAGGAGACCCTCAAGTGCTCGCCTTTAAGTTTAGAAGAATGAGATTTAGTCTTGCTACTTTGGTGTATGTGACAAAGGCCATGCAAATGTTCTGCTGGGAACGCAGCTTTGTCAATTCCAAATTACGTATCTGGAAGATACATTAGCAACAACACCAATTCACCAAAGAGATATACTCACTTTCTAGTTAATCTGCCGCAGGATAATGAAATTTGAATATTTTTGCAAACATGTAATTAGCGGTGTTATATATGTAGGATGTTACATTTACCAAAATGATGAAAGAAGTATTTCCAAATGATAATTCTGAATACGACACATAGTAAGTGCATACAAAAAGCCATCAACTTACAGCTTGCCCCTTCCAGTGTCATCATGCTGGTCTAAGACCAGCATGAAAATGTTGTATACTGATTAGATGGTCATTTAGTACACAAATAACTGTGTAGAAACACTGTGATTCCAGTTGGTTCCACATTCACAATGCTTAATATTGGAAATGCATACATTTTGATCAATCGATTTTTATTCTTAGAGATAGAAGCATTTTGACCATTATTGTTTGTAGGGTCTAGAAAAGGCCCGTGACTACATGCCTTGCGGTCATGCAAACCTTTTTTTCCCACTAAATGTCGAATGGGAGATTTAAACATGGGCGTATAAAGCCCAACGCTGTGTGAAGACGACCCTTCAGAGGGAAAAGAGCATAGACAAACGCCTCTAATCTAATCAATCTACCTATATTTCTCCTGTATGTAATCATGAGGTGGGGCCCATTAATTAGCAGCTGTCCCCCATTCAAAGAGGGTGGCAATGACAACTCACATTTAACATGACACAGTAGGGGCAACCACAGCAGCCCCTCACCAATCGCAGCGAAAAAAAATGATAGAAAGTAACAAGAGGGTTGTGATCAGATCCCCACTGGGTAACCTAGCTTGGGGGTGGGGGGGCGGCTCCTCAGGCTATAATGATTTTTCTTAGGCTCTTTTTCTCTTATTTATATTTATATTTTAATTCTCTAAGACGCGTTTCTCATTCTTGGGAAAAGAAGAAAAAACACAACAAATAAAAACCTGCAATCAAAAGGAGGAATTCAAGTGAGACAAAGATAGACATCACTAATCTTGCAGCATTAGATAGCAGATGTTCAATACGCGAGAAACCCACAATCTCTGCTCTGAATATAATTTTCTTCCTGGTAATCATGAGATCATCCGAGCCACTAAATTAACATGGGTTACGTTGTACACACATTCCTCTTCGTGATCATGTCTCCAAATCATCCGATCATTTCTTATGCTTACGGTTCTTGATTCGTCTAGAATATGTGTAGATAACTGTCAGATAATTAAAAGGAGATCCAAATCCATCAATCCAATTTTGGGCCTATCCCAATGCATTCCAATTGAATGGATCTGACAAGCGTGATTGAGCAGGTTGGTTTCAAGAATGGCGGAATCCATACAAAAGATTTGGGGTAATCACAGGAGGATAATAGCATGGAAACAGGCATTTGCTAAAACCATTTCTGGGAAGACTAGTAAATGACAGGTAACCATTCTATAAAATAACAAAAATAACAACAATTCATAAACAAGAATTTATGAGAGGTCCCATATTAGAAAATAATGCAATAAATAAATAAATAGCACTTCAACTCTATTGCAAATATATAGATACCCCAGAACAAGATCATCAAAAATATCAGAACTGAAGAAACAAAGAAGACCCAATTCCTAAAACAACAACATCAAAATGTAGAACAAAAGAAAACAACCAACACCCAATTCCCAAAATCACATCTTTCTTTGAAATAATGTTGGATAAGGAAAACATGAAGAATTCAACTCACGAGTGTTGTCAGGCGGCCTACCCCCGACCTTGCTAACGTGCGCCTGGACCGTATTACATCCTAATTTCCGTGGCTGTGAATGTAAATGCGAGAAGGTGTTTGGGAGATGGGTTAGATGGCAATGGCGGGAGGAAGAATAGCAGGAGTGCCTTTCGACAAGTGGTGCGTAGGATAGAGAGAGCGGCGCACGATAAAGGGAAGCCATTGAGACTCGGGTCGGTTTGGTGAGGAGGAAGAAATGTGGGGAGAGACAACGGCAGCAGTACCTGAGATGAGAAAAGAGGGGTGGGTAGAAACCGTCGTCTGTCCACGTTTATAATGTTTTTGTTGTCATCTGGATCCCTGGATTGTCCACGTTTTGTTAGTGCGGGACAGTGTCTTTTTTTTTTTTTTGGCTTTGCAAACGGGACAGATTTAGAAAAAAAAAAAAAAAAGTTTATTTTTTACTTATTGTTTGCAATATCAAAGACTTATATGCTGGCTTATATGCCGGTTTCTGGGTCGGTCCACGGGTCGAAATTTATATTAATTCGGAACTAGACTCGTTTATCCATCGTAACCTAAATTAGATTCTAAATCCGGACCTATTTATGAATCACAATCTAAAATAGGTTCTAGATCTGATTTTCTTTTCAGATTAAGACTTCTAGATAATCAGATAGCCGAATACCTGTATGCAACCCTACCCATATGGGAACCTTCAGCTAGGGATGCAAAATGGGCTGACATGATGACTGGTCCAACACGTTGACCATCCCGACACGGCCCAACTCAGCCCATCCCCGACATAGCCCTTGCTGGGCCAGGGTGCTCAGGCCCATGGCACGGCCCATGGACAAGCCCAAGCATGCACTGCCCTTGGCCCAGTAAGGCACGGTGTTACAGCCCGAAACCGGGATCCTGCAGCGATCCGATCTCGGGATGTGAAATTAATTAAAACTTTTTATTTTTTGTATTTCCCAAGATCCTCGTGAATGAGGATTACAAATTTCCACACAATCTGAATATATCGCGGAAGCTTACGTGGCGTTGCGACTCGGAGCCCGTGGCCATCGGATTTCGTGTCGCACTTAACCAATAACATAAAGCCATCAAATTAAGGCTCATAGTCAGACTGGTATAAATCAAGAACCATAAAACATTGAGCTGGCAGTAATAGGATAATTTAATTCCCACATATGTTAAAGTTACAAATTACAAAAGTATATTCATTAAAATCCCGAATAAGAAGGCTAATAAAAGCCATCCAAAAATATCCAACTAAACAAAAATACTACCCCACAATATGTTACAAACTCTAGCACCAAAAACGACATCTAATTGATATTGTTGGGCAGCCACTTACGTCCAACTGACGGCTCAACCGCCTCCTCTGAAACAAACCGTCTAAAAGTCAAAGAGGTCGAGTCCTGGCACCAAACAAAAACGGTCAAATACAACGGTCTAGCAAGCAAATAAAACAGATAATAGGATAACAATAATTTGAAAAGTATTATAAAAACATTCTAAATACATTCAGAGTTCCAAACATAAATATCTATGAAGTAAAGGAACAATTTTTAAATCATTGACAATTTCGAAGAACATAATACATTAAAAAATCTGAACATAGAAACCAATGAAATAAAATACATTCTTTGAATCATTTACAATTTCAAACAATAAAACGATTCGAATAACAACAATAGCGATCAAGTAAATCAATAACGATTAATAAATCAATAGCAATCGAGAAAAGGATTGGCAACCACATATGCTATATTCTCCCATTACCGAAGTAACAAGAGCACTCACTCAATAACGTACTATATCACCGAAGTGACAAAAGTACTCGTACCTTATTACCGAAGTAGCAAGAGTACTCATACCCTATTACCGAAGTAACAAGGGTACTCGATCAATTCCTAAACGGAACGATCTAATCGTTGTCATGGCCGGAAACACTCAATAGAGTTCATTCAATAGAGTCCAAACTGCAAATGGCAAATAATATAAGGATCCCAAGCCAGGTGATCAGCCTAAAAAGGAACCCAAGCTTAGTGGTGCCGAACGAAGTCCAAATCGATACACTCAAATCATTTCGATACATTTTCATCGATAAAAATAACTACTCTGGGAATTAGCAAAACAGACAATATCACTCACTTCAAACGAGTAGTTTTATCGATATTTCATACGTGGAGAACTACTCAAATCTATTTCAAATCAAATTGTAGGAAAATCATACAATCGATCCTTTTCAAACGTGGCGAACCACTCAAATACATTTATAATCAATTTATAGAAAAATCGTTCAATTGATCCCTTTCAAACGTGCGAACCACTCAAATACATTTCAAACCAATTTGTAAAAAGTATACAAATTTCCGTGGCGAACCACTCAAATACATTTCAAAACAATTTGTAGAAAATATACAATTTTTCGCTAACTTGGAATGAAGTAATGTATAATAGTTTAATGGTTTACTAACAGTCATCTCGATGCACGCTTAGCCCCTCAACGTTGATTTATAATATAAGAGTTTGATGCCACTGAAGATCTTCAACATCTGAGGTTATAAAGTGTGCATTAAGACCTATAAAATCCCCCCGGATAATTATACCATCGAGCCCTTTCTCATTTTTCCCACTCAATTTACGCCATTTGAAATATTACAATACTTTACAATCAATTCCGAGCTTCCATGCATCATTAGAGGTTCAATGGGCCTCAAATAAGAAGAAAATAAGGGCTGAAAAAGGCCATACCAGAAGCCTGGAACTCGCGCTCGCTATAGCGAGCTGGTCTACTATCCAGCCCGCGTAGGGGAGTTTTTCTCCCATGATTTTTGCACTTCTTCCTGTCCATTTGATTTTTCTTTCCCTCCCACTTCTTCTACATCAACTCTAATACCATTTGGGCTCCTTCTTGCCACATCAAATCCATTAAAAACATCCATACATTAAATCATTCCATTCTTTCCAAGATTCAAGCATGAATAAAGCACTTTTTATCCATCAAAACATTAAAATCTGAAATGTGCATAACAAATCCAAAGATGATTCATTGCTCAATAAAAATCTCAGATTATTGAAATAATAAACTAGAGAACCATAAACATAAATCTTTGCTTAAACATTTCAAGAACAAATCAATAAACCAAGGTAGAATATTCATAGTTTTTAAGAGAAGAACAAATACTCATAATAAACAACATACACCACAATATCTAAATATTTACTTGCCTCAAGTCATGATGGGGGGACAAATCATTCCAAAATGGCATTCCCATAGTCCCAAGCTCCATAACTACAAAAATCCCAAAAAAGATAGCTCAAGAAGAAGCCCTAGAAATCAAAATTTGCAAATCTCCAAGAAAAACCTTTGCATGTATGAAAAAGACTTTCTAGTTGGTTCATAAAACCAATATTTGAAGAAGAAAACCATTGCTAACCTTTTAGAAGCTTCAAACAATAAGAAGAGCTTGGAAAGGGAAGTTGTCTTAGCTTAAATCCCTTGAAAATAAAAATGAAGCCAAAAGGAAGGAGAAGAGGATTAGAAGGTCAATCTTGTTAGGGATTTTGTGTATTGCAATTTGATTGATGCATTATCATTTTAGCATCTCATGAATTTTCACACATGCATTGAGTTAAATATCTTGAAATCTGATTTTCTACATGCATTATTTTTAAATATTGTAAATCTTATAGTTTGTACATGTCGCGACCCCGGACCGAAAGGGGAAAAGAATCCGAGTCCGGGAGTCGGGACAGTGGGTTGGTGATGCCGCGCCACGTGCATCTCTTTGGCTAAAACGCACACGGAATTAAAAGAATATTTATCCGTGCACGTGATTTCCCACAGGGTTCCGCGGTGAGGATTATCTGTACACATCATCTCACATGTAACCATATCAAACATATTTTCAAGATTGCGGAAGCGTGTAGCAAACCATACTAATGCCATTCAAATCCATAAACAAGACTGATTTATGGTTAACATAACAAGATATCAGGATGAGCAATGATCAAGCATATTTTTCCCCAAAAGTAAAGTTAAGTATAATTACAAAATATCAGTTGATTGATGTCCCCAAAATTAACGGTCAACAAAGACCGTACAGCCAAGTGAAATCTAAAACAAAGATATCAAGTTCCCAAAGTGTATCGTCCTCAAGGCAAAGCCGAATGTCTACATGACATCATCGGCTTGCCACTCAATCACTCGTTGCGGTTCACCGACCGCCTCCTCTGGCTCCTCCTCAATGGCAATAAGCTCGGGACCTGAGTACCAAAATAAATGGATCAGACACGACGGTCTGGCAGGTGGGTGAAAAGACATAACAATAATAAAACAATGATGCTATGAAAGAGTTAAGAAAAATTATGGATAAACAATGAATTTTGTAAAAGACAATGTATCATTTCAAAAGAAGTACATATGCAATAAATCATGTAAGGTAACAAGGATTCGGAAACTGTCAAGATGGCAACCCCACAAGCTAGATCCTCCCTTCACCGAAGTGAAGAGAGCGCATACCCTAACAGGATCATTGACCTCAGTCACACGAGGTGAGGAGGAACAACGATAAATACTATAATATACATATATATATACTCTGCGGGACCACGGTAGCGAACCGGGTAAAAACTCTGCACATTCCAGACTGCAGCTGACTATCAGGAGGGGAAGGAACCCCAAGTCGGGAGATCAAACCGAGTCCAAGCTCAGTGGTGCCGACTCATAGGTCAAATACGATAACTCAAATCATATGCACGGTAAGAAACGGGGTGCCAAAATGCACAAAATACACATTCACCTCGAGTTGCCATATACAAGTTAGCAAAAGCTAAACACATCACTTCTAGTACTCTTGGAACAGTCTAGTCACATCAAGTTGGTTTGAAATCCCAAAATAGGAGTTTGGTTGAAAATCGAATACAAATAGTTTTCTCATACCTTTACAGGCTAGCAATAGGGTTTCTAGAATTGAATCAGTACGAATAGGGTCCCGTATGTCGGTTATGATAAAATTTTGGTACTCTTTAAGAGTTAGAGACATTCCGGGTCCTTATACACATTGGTCAATCTAGAAAGCCTCATGAAATCTCCATGATAAGTTTCTCCTTTCCTTCGGACTTCACGCAATACTTCACGAGTCTTTAAATAATAATGGGGCTCCAAACAATACCTCCCCACTACAACCCATTACGACTTACCCAATTCATTCATGGGTTTAAATGCATCATTATAGGTTCAATGCCTTCAAATAAGAAGATAAGGGATAGAGCTGAATTGAACTTGAGTATGGCTTGGAATGAATCTGGAAATTAGTCTCACAATTCTCCTATTTTACAGTTTATCTCATTTCAGTCCGATCGATCGGACTCCTTGGCCGATCGATCGGTCCCGAATTTGCTTCCAGTTATTTACAGTCCGATCGATCGGACCTGATGGGCGATCGATCGGTCCTGAGAACCCTCTCAGTTATTTACAGTCCGATCGATCGGACCTGACGGGCGATCGATCGGTCCTGTAGCGAGTCTCAACCTATTTGGTTGAATTCTTCTCTTGTCCAACTCCAACCCATTTCCTTTCTTTCCCTTTTCTTCCATACATATATTCACGAATAATTGAGCTATTCCTTGCCTCATTATCTCATCAAATCATCATTCAAAAATCAATAAGACTAAACCATCAACCATGATAAATCATTAAAACCATCAATGAAGACAAATCAAGAATTTTGCAGAAAACATGATAAAACACATGAGAATCATTTCATCCACTTGCCTTGGGTCCAATTGCAAATCAATTGAGCTCTAATCACCTCTTAGGCCCACAATCAAACACCTATACACAAAACCCCCAAATCCAAACCCTAGATTATCAAAACTAATTAAAACAAAACGGAATCTTCCAATAATTGAAATAGAGCTACCCTAGGGCAAAACAAACAAGATTATAAAACTTTTAAGAAAATCACTTACAAGGAAGTTCTTCAAAAAGCAAGGTGTTGTCCAAAGTAAGTTTTGGAGTGGGCGGTTTTCTTCAAAAATGGTGTCAAGACGAAGGCCTTGAGATGAGGAAGAAGATTATAGTCTCTAACCTTCCATTAGCATTAGCTTAGTGGGGGATTGAAGATGAAGAGGCAAGAAAAGGTAAGGGAAAACCCTTAGGGCTGGGATTTCTCTTCTCCTCTAGGGTTTTTGCCAGAAATGGGAAAAAGAAGAAGAAGCTTTCTATATATAGTAAGTGAGGATGGGGCCCACAACTTAAAGAACTTCTCGGGTTCAAAACATGGTCCTCGGGGCTTCAAATGAATTCGACGAAGAAGACAAAGTTGATCGGAAAAATTTCTAGTTTCCAAAAAGTATATATTTTGTACATTTTGGTGACATTGAAATCGGTGTCCAGATTTTGGGTAAAAAGACCATTTTGCCCTCAAATGCGAAAAATCGGGTTTAAGGTCCTCGAATGAAAACGATGTCAACATGAAAGCTATCGAGATTAACAAGATAATTTCAATGGGGTTAAAAACACGATTCGTGGAAATCATCGGTAAGCCCCCAATCTCACACAATTCGTAACAAGAACCCCCAAAGGGTCCCACAAATAAAAAGGCTCTCCAAATTCCCCAAAGCTATTATAAAAACTATTCTGATCCCCAACTAATCCAAAAACTACTAAACACACTTAAAACTAAAACACAACTTAATCAACTCTAAACGAGGTCTCTCGGGTCGGGGTCTTACATCCTCCACCCCTTAGGACATTTGGTCCTCCAAATGGAAATTAAAACTCACCTCCGGTAGAAGATGTGGGTACTTCTTCTGAACTTGATCCCGTAATTCCCAAGTTGCTTCTTCCGGTCCATGATTCTCCCAAAGTACCTTGACCCACTGAATAGTCCGAGTTCTCAATTCTTGTTCCTTGGTGTCAATGATTTGCTTAGGCTTCTCAACATAGGTCGCATCTTCTCGAATTTCTAACGGCTCATAACGGAGTATGTGTAGTCTGTCAGGAACGTATTTCTTCAACATAGACACATGGAAAACATTGTGTACGCCGGAGAGCTCAGGCGGTAAGGCTAACCTGTAAGCCACATCACCAATCCTACTCACAATGTCATACGGTCCAATGTACCTCCTAGACAGTTTGCCCTTCTGTCCAAACCTCAAAGTCCCACGAGTAGGTGACACTTTCAAGAAAACCTTATCTCCTTCTTTGAATTGTAAATCCCTTCTGTGAGAGTCTGCATAACTCTTCTGTCTACTCTGAGCCACTTTCAGACGTTCTTGGATCAACTTGACCTTGTCGTTTGTCTCACTAACAATGGTCGGTCCATGGAAACTGCGAGTACCAACTTCTTCCCAACAAACAGGTGTTCTACACCTTCTGCCATACAAAGCCTCAAAAGGTGCCATACCGATACTCGAGTGAAAACTGTTGTTGTAAGCGAACTCACACAACGGTAAGGCTTCATCCCACTGAGTCTTGAAATCTAACACACAAGCTCGAAGCATATCCTCAAGTGTCTGAATTGTCCTTTCTGACTGACCATCGGTCTGTGGGTGATAGGCTGTGCTGAACTGTAACTTCGTACCCATAGATTCATGCAGTGTCTTCCAAAATCTCGAGACAAATCTGCTGTCTCTATCGGATGTGATGGAAACTGGCTGTCCATGACGACTGACAATCTCTGTGACAAACAACTGTGCCAAAGGTAACATATGCATCTTCTTCCCAGTCTTCATCGGTAGGAAATGAGCTGACTTGGTGAGACGGTCCACTATGACCCAAATAGCATCATTGCCCTTACTAGTCTTCGGTAAACCCGATATGAAATCCATGGTAATGTGCTCCCATTTCCATTCCGGAATCTCTAATGGTCGTAGTAACCCTGGAGGCTTCTGATGTTCTGCCTTGATCAACTGACATGTCATACAACGAGAGACGAAAGCTGCTATCTCTCTCTTCATGTTATTCCACCAAAATCTGCCCTTCAAATTCTGATACATCTTCGTACTGCCCGGATGTATGGAATACTTGGTATTGTGAGCCTCAGACATGATATCATTCCTCAAGTCCTCCAAGTTAGGCACACACAGACGGTCTCGGTAATACAAAACTCCATCTACAACACGAAAATCCGGACGATCTGCTAAGTGCTCAGAAATCTTAACCAATTCTGGGTCTTGTAACTGATTCTCTTTGATCTTTTGAATGAACGAAGGCTCTGACACTGACATGTTTGCTAACATGACACCCTCTCTTAGTGGATGAAAATCTACACCCAACTCTTCTAACTGCTGTACCACATAAGTTCCACGAAGACTGGCCATGCTCACTGACTTTCCGCTCAAGGCATCTGCAACTACATTCGCTTTCCCCGGGTGATACTTGATTGGAAAATCATAGTCTTTAATATATTCCATCCATCTCCTCTGCCTCATGTTCAACTCCTTCTGAGAAAACAAGTACTGTAGGCTACGGTGATCGGAGTGAACCTCAAACTTCTCTCCATAGAGGTAGTGTCTCCACATCTTCAAAGCTAAAACAACTGCGGCCAACTCGAGATCATGTGTTGCATAGTTCTTTTCATGATCCTTCAACTGCCGTGACCCATATGCAACTACCTTCCCATCTTGCATTAGCACGCATCCAAGCCCAACATTAGAAGCATCGGTAAAAATGGTAAAACCGCCGCTCCCAAATGGCAAAGTAAGGACTGGAGCTGTAGTCAATCTCTTCTTCAGCTCTTGGAAACTAGCCTCACACTTGTCTGTCCAAACATATGGTGCATTCTTCCTTGTCAACTTCGTCAGAGGTGATGCAATCGACGAAAATCCTTGCACAAACCTCCGATAATATCCTGCCAATCCAAGAAAACTCCTGATTTCTGATGCATTCTTCGGTCTATCCCAATTCATGACTGCCTCAATCTTGGACGGGTCCACTGATAATCCTTCTTTGGAGATGATATGACCCAAAAATGTGACTTGGTCCAACCAAAATTCACACTTACTAAGTTTTGCGAACAACTGATTCTCCCTCAACAGCTGGAGTGCTATCCTCAAATGTTCTTCGTGCTCTTCTTTGGTCTTAGAATACACTAAAATATCATCAATAAACACCACTGTAAACTGATCCAAGTACTCCGCAAATATTTTATTCATCAATGCCATGAAAACTGCCGGTGCATTAGTCAAACCAAATGGCATCACTAGAAACTCATAGTGTCCATATCTTGTACGAAAGGCTGTTTTTGGTACATCTGAGTCTCTAACTCTCAACTGATGGTAGCCTGACCTCAAATCAATCTTCGAAAAGTAAGCAGCTCCTTGCAACTGATCAAACAATTCATCTATCCTTGGCAATGGATATTTGTTTTTGATGGTCACTTGGTTCAATCTTCTATAGTCAATACACATTCTCATGGAACCATCCTTCTTCTTTACAAACAAAACTGGTGCTCCCCACGGTGACACACTAGGTCTCACAAAACCTTTGTTCAAAAGTTCTTGTAATTGCATCTTCAACTCTCCCAATTCTGCCGGGGCCATTCTGTAAGGTGCGATAGATATCGGAGCGGTCCCCGGTAACAACTCAATAGTGAAGTCTATCTCTCTAATGGGTGGCAATCCTGGTATCTCTTCCGGGAAGACATCCGGAAATTCACAAACGATTGGGATCTCCTCCACCCCTTGGGACCGTTTATCCTCCGTGATAAACGCCATATAACCCTCACAACCACTTTTTAGAAGTCTATCAGCCTTCAACGCTGAAATAAACCCTGCACCAGAATTTCTCCTCTCTCCCTGAAACAACACCCCTGCTTGGGTCTCCTCTAACTTAAAAGTTAGGGTTTTATGGAAACAATCCATAGTGGCATGGTATCCTGCTAACCAATCCATCCCTAGGATGACATCAAAATCCTGCATCTCCAACAAAATGAGATCTGCCGGTAATACTACTTCTCCTATCATGACTGGACAACTAGGGTAAAAAGTTCTACAAACAACTTCCTTACCTAAAGGGGTAGTCACAGTCAAAATGAAATTCAACTCACTAGCATGTATATCAATCAACTTAGCAAATTTTGGAGATAGGAATGAGTGAGTAGAGCCAGGGTCAAACAAAACCTTAGCATCAAAACCACAGACGAGAAGTGTACCTTCCACTACATTGCCTTCAGCCTCTGCATCAGCTCTATTGACAGCATAGAGTTGTGCCCTTTGTTGTGGCCTGTTCTGTCCTTGCTGTTGCCTGCCTTGTGGTGCATTCCTGGTTCTGATTCTGAGGACGCTGATTCTGATTTTGATTCTGCCCTTGCTGACGGGCCGGTTGTTGCTGTTGTTGTTGTGGCCTAAACTGTTGCTGAGGTGCCTGTTGTTGTAGTGGCCTTGCTTGATTCTGAACTACTAATGCATTCTGAGGTGGTGCCTGACGCTGTACTCCTTGTTGCTGTATATTCTGTCTATCTGGCCTTGGGCAATCCCTCATTTGGTGGTCCAATGAACCACATCTAAAACATGCTCCCGTGATAGAACGACATTGGGCATTCCCATGATGTTTCCCACAATGAATACAAGCACCCGGATTTTGCACATTTTGCTCTTGTCTTGGCCTCTTATTCTGATTGTTTCTTTGTTGATAGTTCTGCTGTTGGCCTTGACCCTTTCCTTGGTTCTTGATGATCTTGTTGTGGAAGTTCTCAAATTTGTATGCTCTCTTGACAGCTTCTTCAAAGGTAACGGGTGGTACAACCCCGGTAGCATCCCTCTCAATAATCGGGTGAAGTCCCTCAAGGAACTTGGTTATCTTCTTCTCCTCTGTGTCTACTAACTCCGGTGCATACCTTGACAGTCTCTCAAATTTGGTGAGGTATTTGAGGACTGTCATGTTTCCTTGCACAAGTTGCTGAAATTCTACTGCCTTTTGTCTCTTGACATGTGTAGGTACATATTTCTCTCCAAACTGTCTCTTGAAGCTAGCCCAAGCTTCTGCATCAGCCATTGTCCTATATTCTGCCCTGACGGTCTTCCACCAAATATCTGCTAAACCAACAAACATAGAGGCTGCAAGCTGTACACATTCTTGACCGGTACATATGAATATCTCAAATATGTTTTCGGTGTGTTCAAGCCAATCATCTGCTGCCATTGGATCCTCAGTCCCCAAAAATTCTTTCGGTCCTCTCTTCCTGAACCGCTCATACAACACATTAGGATCATTCCCTCTAACATTCACCGGACCAGGTGGTGCAACTGGGATTGGTTCCGGTCTCCTCTCCAATATCCCCAACAACTGTGCCTGCATTTGAGCTATCTCCCTAGCATGATCTTCGTCTTTCTTAAGCATCTGTTCTTGCAATCTGGTCTGTGTCTCATATGCTTGTGCTTGGAGCCTAGCCTGATTCTCATTGGCCTGGCGTTGTTGGTCTATCATAGCCTGCATCATCTGTTGGAATTGGTTCTACATATTGTTGTCTTGTGGTCCCTCTACAATAGGCTCTGTATTCTCACTGTTACTGGCAACGTGATTACTGTTTGCTGTTCTTTTGCGAGGTGGCATAACGCTGCAAAACAAATTGTTAGCACATATAAACTAAGTACAGGGTGGTCACACATTGCTCACACGATTCTATCTAACGAGTCCTCACCACGTACTTAAGATTTCTAGTTTCTTTTAATTGCCTGAAACATGTCCCGCTCTGATACCAGTCCTGTCGCGACCCCGGACCGAAAGGGGAAAAGAATCCGAGTCCGGGAGTCGGGGCAGTGGGTTGGTGATGCCGCGCCACGTGCATCTCTTTGGCTAAAACGCACACGGAATTAAAAGAATATTTATCCGTGCACGTGATTTCCCACAGGGTTCCGCGGTGAGGATTATCTGTACACATCATCTCACATGTAACCATATCAAACATATTTTCAAGATTGCGGAAGCGTGTAGCAAACCATACTAATGCCATTCAAATCCATAAACAAGACTGATTTATGGTTAACATAACAAGATATCAGGATGAGCAATGATCAAGCATATTTTTCCCCAAAAGTAAAGTTAAGTATAATTACAAAATATCAGTTGATTGATGTCCCCAAAATTAACGGTCAACAATGACCGTACAGCCAAGTGAAATCTAAAACAAAGATATCAAGTTCCCAAAGTGTATCGTCCTCAAGGCAAAGCCGAATGTCTACATGACATCATCGGCTTGCCACTCAATCACTCGTTGCGGTTCACCGACCGCCTCCTCTGGCTCCTCCTCAATGGCAATAAGCTCGGGACCTGAGTACCAAAATAAATGGATCAGACACGACGGTCTGGCAGGTGGGTGAAAAGACATAACAATAATAAAACAATGATGCTATGCAAGAGTTAAGAAAAATTATGGATAAACAATGAATTTTGTAAAAGACAATGTATCATTTCAAAAGAAGTACATATGCAATAAATCATGTAAGGTAACAAGGATTCGGAAACTGTCAAGATGGCAACCCCACAAGCTAGATCCTCCCTTCACCGAAGTGAAGAGAGCGCATACCCTAACAGGATCATTGACCTCAGTCACACGAGGTGAGGAGGAACAACGATAAATACTATAATATACATATATATATACTCTGCGGGACCACGGTAGCGAACCGGGTAAAAACTCTGCACATTCCAGACTGCAGCTGACTATCAGGAGGGGAAGGAACCCCAAGTCGAGAGATCAAACCGATCCAAGCTCAGTGGTGCCGACTCATAGGTCAAATACGATAACTCAAATCATATGCACGGTAAGAAACGGGGTGCCAAAATGCACAAAATACACATTCACCTCGAGTTGCCATATACAAGTTAGCAAAAGCTAAACACATCACTTCTAGTACTCTTGGAACAGTCTAGTCACATCAAGTTGGTTTGAAATCCCAAAATAGGAGTTTGGTTGAAAATCGAATACAAATAGTTTTCTCATACCTTTACAGGCTAGCAATAGGGTTTCTAGAATTGAATCAGTACGAATAGGGTCCCGTATGTCGGTTATGATAAAATTTTGGTACTCTTTAAGAGTTAGAGACATTCCGGGTCCTTATACACATTGGTCAATCTAGAAAGCCTCATGAAATCTCCATGATAAGTTTCTCCTTTCCTTCGGACTTCACGCAATACTTCACGAGTCTTTAAATAATAATGGGGCTCCAAACAATACCTCCCCACTACAACCCATTACGACTTACCCAATTCATTCATGGGTTTAAATGCATCATTATAGGTTCAATGCCTTCAAATAAGAAGATAAGGGATAGAGCTGAATTGAACTTGAGTATGGCTTGGAATGAATCTGGAAATTAGTCTCACAATTCTCCTATTTTACAGTTTATCTCATTTCAGTCCGATCGATCGGACTCCTTGGCCGATCGATCGGTCCCGAATTTGCTTCCAGTTATTTACAGTCCGATCGATCGGACCTGATGGGCGATCGATCGGTCCTGAGAACCCTCTCAGTTATTTACAGTCCGATCGATCGGACCTGACGGGCGATCGATCGGTCCTGTAGCGAGTCTCAACCTATTTGGTTGAATTCTTCTCTTGTCCAACTCCAATCCATTTCCTTTCTTTCCCTTTTCTTCCATACATATATTCACGAATAATTGAGCTATTCCTTGCCTCATTATCTCATCAAATCATCATTCAAAAATCAGTAAGACTAAACCATCAACCATGATAAATCATTAAAACCATCAATGAAGACAAATCAAGAATTTTGCAGAAAACATGATAAAACACATGAGAATCATTTCATCCACTTGCCTTGGGTCCAATTGCAAATCAATTGAGCTCTAATCACCTCTTAGGCCCACAATCAAACACCTATACACAAAACCCCCAAATCCAAACCCTAGATTATCAAAACTAATTAAAACAAAACGGAATCTTCCAATAATTGAAATAGAGCTACCCTAGGGCTAAACAAACAAGATTATAAAACTTTTAAGAAAATCACTTACAAGGAAGTTCTTCAAAAAGCAAGGTGTTGTCCAAAGTAAGTTTTGGAGTGGGCGGTTTTCTTCAAAAATGGTGTCAAGACGAAGGCCTTGAGACTGAGGAAGAAGATTATAGTCTCTAACCTTCCATTAGCACTAGCTTAGTGGGGGATTGAAGATGAAGAGGCAAGAAAAGGTAAGGGAAAACCCTTAGGGCTGGGATTTCTCTTCTCCTCTAGGGTTTTTGCCAGAAATGGGAAAAAGAAGAAGAAGCTTTCTATATATAGTAAGTGAGGATGGGGCCCACAACTTAAAGAACTTCTCGGGTTCAAAACATGGTCCTCGGGGCTTCAAATGAATTCGACGAAGAAGACAAAGTTGATCGGCAAAATTTCTAGTTTCCAAAAAGTATATATTTTGTACATTTTGGTGACATTGAAATCGGTGTCCAGATTTTGGGTAAAAAGACCATTTTGCCCTCAATTGCGAAAAATCGGGTTTAAGGTCCTCGAATGAAAACGATGTCAACATGAAAGCTATAGAGATTAACAAGATAATTTCAATGGGGTTAAAAACACGATTCGTGGAAATCATCGGTAAGCCCCCAATCTCACACAATTCGTAATAAGAACCCCCAAAGGGTCCCACAAATAAAAAGGCTCTCCAAATTCCCCAAAGCTATTATAAAAACTATTCTGATCCCCAACTAATCCAAAAACTACTAAACACACTTAAAACTAAAACACAACTTAATCAACTCTAAACGAGGTCTCTCGGGTCGGGGTCTTACAGTACATGTTTTGGATTTAAATCTTGGATGCATTTGTTTTTTAAAAGAATTTTTACAAATCAAGCTAGCCAATGTTTTAAAGTTTCAAATCTTTTATGGCATTTTATGTTTCATGATTTTAAAGCACTTGGATTGGTTTAAATCATATTTCCATGCTTGGTTAAATGGCCCAAAAATCCCCTCTAGAAAATACTTTAAAATATGTAAAGTTGGGATTTTTGTCTAAGGCTGTCGGTCAACCGACAGTGGAACCGAGGCCAACCGAGAGGCTTTGTCGGTTCCATTTCCAGAGAGCTACAAATTTCAGACCTTCTCTGTCGGTCAGCTCGTCGGCTCTTGTCGGTCAACCGACAGTGCATAAAGTGTAAGACCGAGAGCTCGTCGGTTCCAAAACCAAATAGCAACATTTTCAACATTTTTGTACTGTCGGTTCGTCTGTCGGGCCCTTGTTGGTCGACCGACAAATGACAGTCAACCGACAAGTGCATATGGGTTAGAAAACTTTCAAAAAATATGACCGTTGCATGCGACCGTTGAGCTGTCGGTCGACCGACACCTTGTTGTCGGCTGACCGACAGGTATCCGTTGGCAGCTTTTTTCTATAAAAGCAAGCTCATTCCTTTGGCCAACGTTGATGAATTTTAAGCCATTCTTGAAGAGCTTTGAGGCCAAAGAAAGGGGAAGAGATAAGGAAGGCTAATGGGTCATTAGGAAAAGCTAAAGCTTGGATTAATGAAGTTAAACCACCAAGTAAGCTTTGCCTTTTATTAATCATATGTTTTATGCTTTGTCTAAATTATTGGTAAATGATTTTAAGCATATTAACTATGATGTGTTGAATCCTCTACTTCCTTTAATCTTTGATTTTATATCATAGGATTCTTCACTTAGATTCAAACAAAGTTTTGTTTTAAAACTTTACAAATCATGTTTTATGAAAATCTTTGATTTCCTCTTTAGCATGATTCTATTTCTTGTTTGAATCTTCTTTGTTGTTTTCATACATTTAAACCTTAGTTAAATTAGTTTTTGAAAACAACATTGCACATGCATCACTTGATTAGACTTAATCATTTTCATACAACTTGTGATCTTTAGATTTTCATATCATTCCCAAGTTTGTAATTGTTCAAGTGAGTTGCATTTGACTTCAATCATATCTTTTATGTGCTTTAAACTTTGAAATGCTTTAAGCATAAAATTCATTGGACTTATTTTTATCTTGATTGAAGTTCTACACACACACACACTTCCTGAGCATTCATCTTTGCATTACTTAGAGTGTTGTGTGAGTTAGCTTTTCACTTTTATATCCGCCTATTTAGAGGCAATTTATTTAAGCTTAAATTGTATTCTCTTAGAGTGTTTTGTCAAGACACTTTCTTTGAGAGAAATCATTTGCTTGTAAGGTTATTGCTTAGCCATATAAAAGCATTGTGTATAGGTTGTTATTTAGCCTAGAAAAACAACATTGTAAGTTTATTGCTTATCCTTGGAAAGCATATTGTTGAGGTTATTGCTTAGCCTTTTGGAAAAGCATAAATAGTGGAAATCCGATGGGGTGTTGAGTCACAAGCTGGTAGTGGATGTAGGCATTGAGGCCGAACCACTATAAATCTCTATGTAGTGGTGATTGTCTTGTGGTGATTGTTTTGTTTAAGCTTCCGCATATTGTATGTTAATCATCACATGTGACTAGTTAATTGTAAAGAAATTAAAATTGGTCTTAATTAGTCAATTAGTGTAGATCACCCTATTCACCCCCCCTCTAGGGTTAGGATCCCGGACTTTCAATTGGTATCAGAGCAAGGTTACTCCATTTAGGGCTTAAACACCCGGAGTTGATCATCTCTATCTAGAACCTTGAGTTAGACCCTAGTAGTGTTTTTCTATGAAAATCATTAGAATGGATTCCACTATGATAGACTTTGTAGATTCTTGTGTAGATTTTCTAGACCCCTCTTTCTTCCATCTTTTGGAGATTCAAACATTGAATTTAAATTATCTCAACTTGAATCTAAACTTAAATTAAAAGAAGAAGAAATTAATGAAAATGAAGATGACATTCAACAAGCCCATGATGAATTATGTATATTTTCCTTAGAGCTTGTTAAAAAGAATAAAACATTACAACAAGAATCTAAAAGTCTAAACCAAGAATTAGTCTCTTCTAAAAATGAACTTAAAGAAAAAGATGAATTAATAAATTGTATAGAATCTAAGTTCATGATCTCTTTACATAATCTATCTAATATTAAAGATGACATATGAGAATCAAAGATAGATTGTGATAATCTTAATAAGGAAAATTCTAAACTAAGAGATCAATTAAAAAGGCAAGATGAAAACATTAACAATTTAGAATCCAAGTTAACCATTTCTATGGAAAATTTATCTAATGCACAAATTAAGATAAAAACTCTAGAACTTGGATCTAATGCTATCAATGAAGTTAAATTTGAATTAAAACTTGCCCATGAAGAGCTAAACAAATTTAAGGGAATTGAAAATGAATCAACAAAAGTTAAAAATGAAAATTCAACCCTTAAAAACCAAGTCATTCAACTTGAAATCTACAAACAAAAGTATGAGTGCAAATTTACCCAAAATGAAGAAAATTTTGAAAAGTTATTTAAATTGGGTAAATCACAAAGAGATAGGACGGGCCTTGGATTTGATAGTAATATTTCTCATGACCCTAAGTTCACCAACAAATTTGTTAAAGGTGAGTCCTCATTCTCTAGCACTCACACTTCCTTGCCCAAAACTAAATGTAATTATTGTGGCATTGAAGGACATTTTAGGTTTGAGTGCAAATCAAGAAGAAGCCATGTGTCTAAAATTATTTTTGAACCAAAGAAAGTCAAATCAAATTCTATGATGGTTAAGATACTAAAAACCAAGGAAGACTCCAAGAAGAATAAACAAGTAAAACCTATTAAAAAGGAGTCTCCTAAAATAGATTCTAAAAAGGTTAAACAAGTTAAACCAACTCTAAAAGAATCTATTAACAAAAAGCTTCTCAATCTTCCTCCCATAACTCAACAAATGAAAGAACTTTTGAATAAAGTTGCTAAGTTAAATCTAAAATTCAAAAGTCAAATAAAGGGAGGAAATAAGAAGAAAAGAAAAGTGAACCAATCCCCTAAGAAACAATCTCACCAACCCCAAGAGACTAATCACCAACCTAAGTTTAAATTATTCAAATCTCATGGTGATAGGTCCAAATCTAAGATTTATCAAGTCAAATCTCCTAAAGTTGGTGGGACTTCAAACCTAGACCTCAAAGACCAAACCTCTCAAGACCTTAGGTGGATTCCCAAAGTTATATACTTAGACAAACCTTAAGGCCTTGGACCTCCTTGACCAACCTATCCTTTATAGGTAAATCCTTTTGTTGGTCATGTTGCATTTGCATTTTGTTATTTCATAGTTACATTTCATAAAATGGAATGCTTGTTTATGATCAATTGATTTTGTTTTCATGCACCATACTATTTACATATCATGGTTTTCAAAATCTTTTGATTATAATTTCATCTTGATAGATTTGCGTATTGCTTTCATTTAGTTATATATCTTGCATGCATTTCTACATATTCAATTGATTATGGTTTCAAAAGCTTTCATAGCTAGATCCTACATAATCAATTGATTTTGCAAAATCAGTTGTTTGAATGTTATAGTAAGATTTTTTCTTTAAAAACAAATGATTTGAATCAATTTAAATTTTCCATGATCTTACTAATTATATCCTTTGGTATGAAAAATACGTGTTCAATTTGTATGAGCCCTTGTAGTTATATTCTTTGGAATACATATTGAAAAATGTTTTATCTTCATTTTCATACTCATTTTGTCCATTGTTGGATTATGATTTGAAGATTGTTTGAATGGAATTGCTTTAAAACATCATTAGTTATATTCTTCAAAGCATGTTCCATGTTGTCATTTCCTTTTGTATTTGATTATGCCATTTCAAATGGTAATGAATGTTGTTTTAAGCTATTTGCATCTTTGCTCATTTAGTTACTTTCTTTATGCAAATATTTATTTGTTCCATGTATGGTTGTTGTGCTCTTTAATTATTTTTGTAGTTACCATACTAGAACCCAAAAATCCATCCTCTTGCTTTCTAGTTTTTATTTGTCTTGGATGGTTATGTTGTTGATTCATATGTAATTTTCTTATTGGTATCATTCATTAAACATGTTTCAACTTCGTAGCAGTGTTCTTGATCATATGAACATCTTTGAAATTCATTCCTTGTATTTCATAGTTATATCTATTGTTTGATGGATTTCTTAGATATTGAATTCATATGATTTGACACTGTGAAAATTGCATGTTCTATTAAGTTATATCTTTTTATGCAATTTCTCTTATTCATCACTATGCTCATTAGTCAAATCATTAAAAGTGATGAATAATCATTTTATGATGCTTGTTGGAATTTTGTGTTTGTCACATGCTTGCTCTTAATCATGTTTCATGTTCAATTGGTATCATTCTCATTTAGTATCATTTCCAATTGATATCATATCTTGAGTTTGTGATAGACCTTGTGTACATTGGATTGATCTTGATAGTCATATGTCTTTTGTTCCATGTCACATTCCATTAGCATCATAATCTTCATGATTGCCACCTCTCTTGCACTTATAGGTAAATCACATGACCACCATGTTTATGTGTTCATAATCTTGGTTGGTTAATGATTGAGGTAGGCTTCATGATTGAACTTCATTTCATTCCTCTTCTGCATGATAGTTATATATAATGATTGTATGAAATGATTTCAAAACCTTACATAGCTTATGATTTTCATAGTTAAATTGTTTGATGCTATGTTTGAGTTAACCCCATCTCATCATGGATAGCTCTAATTTGGATGAACCCTAATAGGTGTATTCCTTAACTCCATTTTAGAGTGATTGAGTTAATAGTTTTATCCTTGAATCTCAATTGATATTTTTATTTATTTCAATTGATATCCATGATAGTTTATCTCCTTTTGACCTTGCTCTTTCATTATCCTATAGCTTATCCATCAATTGATATCTTTATATTGGTAATTTGATCAATTTATACTTTAATAGTCAATTATCATTATCAATTGGTATCTAATTCTTCTCTTGAAGTTAACCCTCAATTGGTTAAACCATCTTCTTCTTGCACCTATTAGTTAAATTGTTGTCAAAAGTTTGACAAAAGAAGAGTATGGATTGAGGGGGAGTAAACCTTCTAAGGAAGCATTAGAGTTGATCAAATTCACCCTTATATTGGCTCTGTACCCTTATAGCCTATCTACCCATGCATGATGCCCTGTTATATATTTCATTTTTGATTTCTTTTGTTAACAGGTGCTACTAAAGGTATTTTCCTTGTTTCATGTGTGTAGGTACCTCTCTTCAATTGATACCTTTGCAATTTAATGGCAAAGGGGGAGAATAATATTAAGGGGGAGAAAGTTCTCAAGTTTAATGGCAAAGAGGGAGAAAGAGTTAAAGGGGAGAAAGAGTGATCAAGCTACCCAAACGGAGAAAATGCATGGTCATAGGGGGAGAAGATGATAGAAGAAAGAGCTTGGAAGCTAAAGAATATGCTTGGTCTAAAGAAAGGAAGATGAAGAGATAGCTTGAAGATTGATCAAGCTCCAAGCATCAAGAAGAATGAAGCTAGAGCCCAAGCTAAAGTGAAGAAGCATCCAAGAAGATTTCAAGGATTGTCCAGCGAAGGAGGAGCTGAAGACTGTGTGAAAATTTAGTGTTGAGCAAAGTTTGCCAACATATAAAAGGTTTGCCATCAAATTGCAAAGGGGGAGATTGTTAGGGATTTTGTGTATTGCAATTTGATGGATGCATTTGTTGGAAATAGGGTGGGCCTCTAGGATAGGTTTCAAAAACTTTTGACCCACTTGACGCAGGGATCAACTATCCACAAGGCTATAAAACCCAATCCAAGATCTATGTCCTCAATCTCAGCCATCATGATCAGTAAATACAATCTATTTACAAGATAGAAACAGCAACTAACAAGCATCCATAATAATCTACAACATGCAAGGAAGTGGATTATACCTTTGGAGCTCGGTTGTGCTCTAATGGAGGAGTTGCGTCTTTCTTTGATGATGAAACGCTTTCACTAATCAAATAGGGATCTCCAAGACCTCTTGATCTTCCACGCTATGACCCGTATTAGATTCTCCTTTTCTCAAGAAGATGGTGGGATCTCCAAGAGAAAACTACTAGGAACTCTAGGGAGGAACTAGAAAGAGAACTAGAAGAGAGAGAGGAGGAAGAGCATGTGCAACTATTGCACTAGGGAGGCTTGGGCGTGAATCCCAATGTGGATTTATGCATGGGACGTCCAAGGCCTCTTCTCCTCTTATTTATAGCTTTTGCAAGCCCAACTTACTAATTTCCATTAGAAGTCTTACTTCCAAAAATTAGTAACTATCTCTTCTTAATTAAAATAGAAGTCTTACTTCCATTAATTAATTAGTAACTTACCATATCATAATTAGAAGTCTCACTTCAAATATGATTAGTAACTTTCCAATTCCTTTCTAATTAAAATAGAAGTCTCACTTCTACTAAAATTAGTAAGTCTACTATTACCACTATTAGAAGTCTCACTTCAAATAGAAATAGTAACTTTCCTTTTAGAGTTTAACTAGAATTAGATACTTTCTAATAATTGGGCTAGCGTGGGGACCACTAGGGATTCCTTAGAAAGCTGGCTCCAACTAGGACTCGCGACCCCAGATCTCATGTGTAATTCGGGCCCACAGTTAATTGCAAATAACTCCACTATATAAATGCAATTGAACTCCAGTCTTAGGAATATTACATAGAAGACCCTAAACTTCCACATTACCACAAGTAGACCCTTCTATCAATATCCATGGATCAATTGGACCTGTCTTCCAAACTTGATCCATATCTTATTATCCTTGAGCCCCAATTAATTATAATGATCAATAGGTACCTTTCCAATTAACTCTTAATCGGAATGGGTGCGCACTTACCAATGATAAATCCATTAATTGGCAGAAGGGGATATTAGAGATAGATTCCTTCTTGACTATTGAATGTTCCCACAGCTCTACTACCATGTACCCAAATCACCGAGGTGTTGACCTACAGTTGGCCTCACTCATTGGTGACTCAAAGCAAATGAATAGATAGAAACTTAAGTTCATTAATGTCTCAGGATTGAGAGCCTATTGCTAGGGAATTATGAGAGCAGACCTTAAAATAAAGACAGTGTTTATAAGGTGCTTCTCATGGTCCTTCAATACATCCAATGTACCAGCACTATGATCCAGAATCTTCCATTCTGATGATCGAGACAAATCACACTATCTCATAGTAATCAAAGTGCTGCAACCTTGTCAGTATGAGATGTCCAGTCTCATCACTTGGTTGTGAATATATTTTAAGTATAAGATTTGTCATACATGTCTCCCGTATGTGGATCTCATCCATACACATGTATTACATCTAATATACTTGTGGACCCCGGTTCATCTCATGAACCATCATGTCATTCGTATTGGCTATGTGCAAGTATATAATAAATCACCATTCATCTCATGAAAAGTAAGCATGAATATATGAATAAATAAAGAATTTAATCAATTTATTATATCATCTACTGGATTGAGTCCATAAAACTAACAATCTCCCACTTGGGCTCAATGCCAGTTAGAGTTGCATCTCATGCACATCCCTTTTACATATAGCTCAAAGACTTTCGTAGTCAAAGGCTTAGTAAATGGATCTACTAGATTGTCTGCAGAGGCTATCTTGGTGATCGTACATTACCTCTCTGCACAATCTATCTGACCATGTATAACTTCCTCTGTACATGCTTTTTGGCTCTTGGGTTATTTGGACTTAGTGACTGCCCTGCTGTCATCACAGTAAACTGTGATCGGCTGTCCTGCCAAAAATACCACTCCAAGTTTCATAAGGAATCTTTTGAGTCAATCTGCTTCCGTAATTACTTCTCAAGTAATTACAGCATAAACACATACCCAGAAATTGATTTCCTGGAATCCTGATCTGACTAGAAGTCAGTATCTATGTAACCAACTGGTAATCAACTCATCACTGCTATGACTCAACATGTGATCTCTAGTCCTTCTCAAGTATTCGAGAACACATCTTACAACAGTCAATGATAAAGACCTGGGCTAGACTGATATCTGCTGACTAGGCATACTGCGTGACAGATATCCGGTCTAGTACAAAGCATAGCTTACCGTACCAGAACCTTATCTATGTACACATTATTGGGATAAGCCTATCATCCTATTTTTCCGGTCTCAATGGAAATTGATTCCTAGGATGTACCTGGCTTTTCCAAAGTCCTTTATTATCAAAAGTCTTAGCCAACCAAAACTTTTACTGTTGACGATATCCCTATATCACTCCATAGGAGAAGGTCGTCGTCGACATATAATACTAGAAAAAACTACCCTGTGTTGTTGACTTTTCATTGACACATGACTTATCCGGATTCTGACAAAAATCAAGTGACTTGATTTCCTTGTCAAAATGGATGTTCCTGTTTTCGGGATACCTGCTTTAATCCATAAATGAACTTATGCAGCCTGCAAAACTCTTTGCACTTGGTTATTAGCTATAAAACCATCTGGTTGCATCATATAGATGTCTTCCTCAAGATTGCCGTCGTGAGACGCTGTCTTGATATCCATTTGCCAAATCTCGTCACCGAGATGAACCGCAATAGATAAGAGTATCCGGATGGAACTCTTCCATCTGGCTCTCATTTTCTTTTGTAGACTCACTTGCACCCAATAGGTTTGCTATTGGCAAGCCAGCCCACAAGTATCCAGACCTGATTAGAGTACAAAGACTCCACCTCAGCTTTCATAGCATCTAACCAACATCCCAAAGCTATGTCATTAACTGCTTTATCATAGTTATAAGGATCTTGTTCCGGTTACACCGGGATTGCCTTGTAAGACTTTCCCTAGACCGAGAACTTGTCAAGGGTCCTGACAATACTCCCACTACGACAAGGCACTGGTGTAACTACTGGGTCAAATATGGGCGGATTTTCTTAAAGTTTGATTATTCTTGGATTTGGAATTGTTCTTTCTTAAATTTCTTCCAAGATAACCATTTCTAAAGATTTCCAGTTAATCTTATAATCTCCCTCCAGAAAACCGCATTGGTGCTGCCAAGCACTTTCTGCTCTCTGGGATTATAGAGCAACCAATCCTTTAGTTTCTTTTGGGATAGAATATAAACATATATACTTCCGACTTCGATTCCAACTAATCCGTCTTATCCTTCAGCACGTGTGCCGGACAACCCTGAAAAATGTTGTAGACTAGGCTTTCGCCCTGTCCATAACTCCCTGGGAGTCTCAAGTATAGACTTAGATGGAATGAGGTTTAGTATATATATTTCAGTTTCCATATCCCAAAATATAGGTAATCAGTAGAAACTTAATCATATACTTGATCATATTTAAAAGAGTCTTGTTCCTTCTTTCTACTATTCCACTCTGTTGAGGCAAACCAGGAGCAGACTACTGGGATCAAATCCCATTTACTGATAAGTATCCCATAAAATTAGCGGAGAGATATTCGCCTCATCGATCTCATCGAAGAGTATTTATACTTTTACCTAATTGCTTTTCCGCTTCCGCTCGAAACTCTTTGAACTATTCAAAAATCTCGGACTTGCGGTGCATAAGGTATATGTATCCATATCTCGAGTAATCATCGGTGAAAGTGATAAAATACTCGTATCAATCTCTCGCTCTTTTATTATGGGTCCATACACATCAGTAAACACTAACTCCAATAAATCTTTGGCCCGACTGCCCTTAGATGAATAAGGGTCTTTTGGTCATTTTGCCTTCCAGACAGGATTTGCAGACAGGCATTGGTTCTACCACTAATGATGGCAAGATACCATCTTTCACTAGCCTGTCAATCCTGTTTAGGTTTATATGACCTTGCCTCTTGGGTACCAAAATTTGTTGGATTAGATGAAGGTGACTACCTCTTTAATGATGGTCTATTATTAGCATCAGCGTCATGTATCTCATACATTGTGGGAGAAAAAGCCATTGATTACCTTGTCAGAATATATAAGAGTACCGCTCCTCTTTAAGACGATTTAATTACCAAAAGTAACTGAATAACTCTTATTCATCATACTAGAAATTAAAATTCCGTCTCAAAACGGTACATATAATGTATCTGACAAAATCAACTTAATATCTGAAAATAACTAAGTTACTACTCCTACTGACACTGCTTCTGCCTTGGCTTCCGATCCCAGGTTAATACTGATTTCCTTGTCATTAATCCTCCTGGTTACCTGTAACTCCTACAACATATTACTGATGTAATTAGTTGCACCAAAGTCTACAAACCAAGATTCTGAAGTACTAGTTGAAAAACTATCTTCAGAAATAAATGACTCAATCATACCTGAGGTCTTTTCCTTTGACAGAAATCGTGGGCAATTCCTCCTCCAATGTCCTGTCATACCACAGTGGAAACACTTTCCTTTTGTTCCTGTACCCTTGACCTTGGCCACACCACTAGTGGAACCATACTCCACCTTAGGACCTTTGATGACTGATTTCTTCTTGCTATACCGGTCTTTGCCTTTCGGCTTAGACTTAGCAAATGACTTTTCTGTCATGAGGGCAGTTGGTCTTTTCTTCATGATTTCCTCAAACACTACCAGCTGGCGAGACAGCTCAGCTATGGTCATTTCCAATTTATTATAATTGATCTCGAAATGTTTGAATGAGTCCGGTAGTGATTGAATGATCATGTCGATTTGCGATTCTGTATCAATCAGAATCCCCAGTACATCTAACTCATTCAATATAAACTTCATTTGTAACAAATGTTTTTGTACTGGGGTTCCCTCAGCCATCTTTGTCTCCATCAGCACTTTTATAGCAACCTGCCTAGCAGGCCTAATCTGGTATGCAAACATCTCCTTTAAGTTCGATATAATATCGTATGCTGACTTATAGGATTGATGTTCTTCTTGCAAAACAGTAGACATGGATGCCTGAATAAAACATCTGGCCATCTCATTGTTTTTGGTCCACTTGGTGTAAAAGTTTTTCACAATCTGTGGTGCATCAGGCTCAGGCTCAGGAAGGGGGGGTATTAGAAGGACATATTTGCAATTTGAAGATGTCAAGATAATATCCAGGTTCCTTTTCCAGTCTACATAGTTGGATCCCATCAACTTGTTCTGGTTGAAGATGGTCGCAAGTGGATTGAAAGTATTCGAATTCATGCTGTATAATTTAAAGCACATAACCATACATTCAATGAAAGAATATAAATGACATTAGGATTTAGTATTCTACCAAATTCATATGGGAATCCTCATAAGCACTGAATTTAGAATACATCGGAATCACAATCCCTTAGGGCATGCCTCCTAGGGGAGTGCGTATGTCCTTGGATTGGTGCGGATCAAAGTTCGTCAAAATTGGAATTAAGACTAAGTATCCATGATCCCCATCATTCATTATCATCTAGGTATCTCATACCAAATAATGTATGACTCCCGATTTCCTTTGGTTTCTAAAATACATGAGGCAAATCCTAGGGGATACTACATCATTATTTTAGTTAAGTGTGACCCACCAACTAGCATTGTATGACAACCGTTGTGAGCAGCTCCTCCTAGGGGAGTAAGCCCCCACCCCGTCTCACCAACACTATCCTTAGGAGATCCATATCTAGTAACCAGACAAGTAAAAGCCCTCCGAAGGAACGGCCACACTCTTGGTGGCGCGAGGCTAATACTTTCCTTACAATGGACCTATGGTGGAAAACCATGGGGATTTATCAATTTAAATGCCCCGCTCCCACTTAATATTTTAGAATTGAGGATTTCCTTTTAAGGTATTAGGGCCCACATATATAAATATATGAATCATCAAATCATCTCATGATATGATCTAAGATTGGTTCTAAGTCAAGTTATTTTAAGGAAAGACCAGTTTCTTAAATTAGTGTTGCCAATGTGTCCATCTCATGGGTCATCAACACTAATTAGAACTCTTTCCAAAAATTAATTTGATTTGACCAATATTAGTAACTTGCTATGTTTGGATCAGATTTGGAAACATTCTAAATAAAGCATTCAACTATAAATAGAAAACGCTAAAATTAGAAACTAGTCCTCTCCTCCACATGGCCCATGCGGAATAGACTTCTTGGACTTCTAGACTTTCCAAAAATTTGGATTCCTCAAACACTTTGGGAAACTCCAAAACACCTTTGGTAATCTTCAAACTCTTTGATTAGGAGTCCAACTTCACTTTCCTTCTTAGTCTCGGACATCGCCAGAATTTATAAATTTAGAAAATTACATAAATTCCTATGTCTCTACGATGAGACTTACATGATAATCTATTAATGGAAATAAAAGGCTCATAGGGAATTTCACCATGCCTTGCCCTAAACCGGGAAAAACAAGGAAACCATGATGCCCTTTACAACTTGCCAAAAATAAACATTCAACCATAAAAGAAAGTAAAAGACTTGTGGGCCATATGGAGAGGACATGATAACCTGCATGTTAGTATCTCATACTAGCAAAGCAACTCACAAAGTCGGGTTACCAAACAATAATGGAAAGACAGGATGCCAAATATTGCCACCACTATGATTCATGCCCCCTACGCAGAGGGGGTCCGGGGGTGTCCCCCGGCGGGGTTCGAGCTGCCCGGTCAGCTCGCGGGGCCAGGGGCAGCGCCCCGGGGCTCGGGGCAGCGCCCCCGAAACAAAAACAAAAATTGAGATCTCATATGTCAGTCTGTTCGGTCGACCTACTAGAGGGTTCGGTCGACCGGACTCAGTGTCTTCGGTCGACCTGCCAGAGGGCTCGGTCGACCTGCCTGACGGAAATCTGCAAGTTGGGTTTTTGTATTTCGTGTCCAACCATCTCCAAAACTCTTCTGAAGATTTCCAATGGCTTCCTACCATCATTCCATCATTGTTAAACCCTTATGTGACTATCCAAACATGGATTTACTAATTGTCCAAGCAAAACACTCAAACTGATCCGTACATAGCCCTTGATCTATCCTCTTCGCATCTCATGTAAAGATTAGATCAAGCTTACTGATCTAACATGATAAGAGATGAGGTAAGGCTTTGATACCAATTGTTGGAAATAGGGTGGGCCTCTAGGATAGGTTTCAAAAACTTTTGACCCACTTGACGCAGGGATCAACTATCCACAAGGCTATAAAACCCAATCCAAGATCTATGTCCTCAATCTCAGCCATCATGATCAGTAAATACAATCTATTTACAAGATAGAAACAGCAACTAACAAGCATCCATAATAATCTACAACATGCAAGGAAGTGGATTATACCTTTGGAGCTCGGTTGTGCTCTAATGGAGGAGTTGCGTCTTTCTTTGATGATGAAACGCTTTCACTAATCAAATAGGGATCTCCAAGACCTCTTGATCTTCCACGCTATGACCCGTATTAGATTCTCCTTTTCTCAAGAAGATGGTGGGATCTCCAAGAGAAAACTACTAGGAACTCTAGGGAGGAACTAGAAAGAGAACTAGAAGAGAGAGAGGAGGAAGAGCATGTGCAACTATTGCACTAGGGAGGCTTGGGCGTGAATCCCAATGTGGATTTATGCATGGGACGTCCAAGGCCTCTTCTCCTCTTATTTATAGCTTTTGCAAGCCCAACTTACTAATTTCCATTAGAAGTCTTACTTCCAAAAATTAGTAACTATCTCTTCTTAATTAAAATAGAAGTCTTACTTCCATTAATTAATTAGTAACTTACCATATCATAATTAGAAGTCTCACTTCAAATATGATTAGTAACTTTCCAATTCCTTTCTAATTAAAATAGAAGTCTCACTTCTACTAAAATTAGTAAGTCTACTATTACCACTATTAGAAGTCTCACTTCAAATAGAAATAGTAACTTTCCTTTTAGAGTTTAACTAGAATTAGATACTTTCTAATAATTGGGCTAGCGTGGGGACCACTAGGGATTCCTTAGAAAGCTGGCTCCAACTAGGACTCGCGACCCCACATCTCATGTGTAATCCGGGCCCACAGTTAATTGCAAATAACTCCACTATATAAATGCAATTGAACTCCAGTCTTAGGAATATTACATAGAAGACCCTAAACTTCCACATTACCACAAGTAGACCCTTCTATCAATATCCATGGATCAATTGGACCTGTCTTCCAAACTTGATCCATATCTTATTATCCTTGAGCCCCAATTAATTATAATGATCAATAGGTACCTTTCCAATTAACTCTTAATCAGAATGGGTGTGCACTTACCAATGATAAATCCATTAATTGGCAGAAGGGGATATTAGAGATAGATTCCTTCTTGACTATTGAATGTTCCCACAGCTCTACTACCATGTACCCAAATCACCGAGGTGTTGACCTACAGTTGGCCTCACTCATTGGTGACTCAAAGCAAATGAATAGATAGAAACTTAAGTTCATTAATGTCTCAGGATTGAGAGCCTATTGCTAGGGAATTATGAGAGCAGACCTTAAAATAAAGACAGTGTTTATAAGGTGCTTCTCATGGTCCTTCAATACATCCAATGTACCAGCACTATGATCCAGAATCTTCCATTCTGATGATCGAGACAAATCACACTATCTCATAGTAATCAAAGTGCTGCAACCTTGTCAGTATGAGATGTCCAGTCTCATCACTGGTTGTGAATATATTTTAAGTATAAGATTTGTCATACATGTCTCCCGTATGTGGATCTCATCCATACACATGTATTACATCTAATATACTTGTGGACCCCGGTTCATCTCATGAACCATCATGTCATTCGTATTGGCTATGTGCAAGTATATAATAAATCACCATTCATCTCATGAAAAGTAAGCATTAATATATGAATAAATAAAGAATTTAATCAATTTATTATATCATCTACTGGATTGAGTCCATAAAACTAACAGCATTATCATTTTAGCATCTCAAGAATTTTCACACATGCATTGAGTTAAATATCTTGAAATCTGATTTTCTACATGCATTGTTTTTAAATATTGTAAATCTTATAGTTTGTGCATGTTTTGGATTTAAATCTTGGATGCATTTGTTTTTTAAAAGAATTTTTACAAATCAAGCTAGCCAATGTTTTAAAGTTTCAAATCTTTTATGGCATTTTATGTTTCATGATTTTAAAGCACTTGGATTGGTTTAAATCATGTTTCCATGCTTGGTTAAATGGCCCAAAAATCCCCTCTAGAAAATACTTTAAAATATGTAAAGTTGGGATTTTTGTCTAAGGCTGTCGGTCAACCGACAGTGGAACCGAGGCCAACCGAGAGGCTCTGTCGGTTCCATTTCCAGAGAGCTACAAATTTCAGACCTTCTCTGTCGGTCAGCTCGTCGGCTCTTGTTGGTCAACCGACAGTGCATAAAATGTAAGGCCGAGAGCTCGTCGGTTCCAAAACCAAACAGCAACATTTTCAACATTTTTGTACTGTCGGTTCATCTGTCGGGCCCTTGTTGGTCGACCGACAAATGACGGTCAACCGACAAGTGCATATGGGTTAGAAAACTTTCAAAAAATATGACCGTTGCATGCGACCGTTGAGCTGTCGGTCGACCGACACCTTGTTGCCGGCTAACCGACAGGTATCCGTTGGCAGCTTTTTTCTATAAAAGCAAGCTCATTCCTTTGGCCAACGTTGATGAATTTTAAGCCATTCTTGAAGAGCTTTGAGGCCAAAGAAAGGGAAAGAGGTAAGGAAGGCTAATGGGTCATTAGGAAAAGCTAAAGCTTGGATTAATGAAGTTAAACCACCAAGTAAGCTTTGCCTTTTATTAATCATATGTTTTATGCTTTGTCTAAATTATTGGTAAATGATTTTAAGAATATTAACTATGATGTGTTTAATCCTCTACTTCCTTTAATCTTTGATTTTATATCATAGGATTCTTCACTTAGATTCAAACAAAGTTTTGTTTTAAAACTTTACAAATCATGTTTTATGAAAATATTTGATTTCCTCTTTAGCATGATTCTATTTCTTGTTTGAATCTTCTTTGTTGTTTTCATACATTTAAGCCTTAGTTAAATTAGTTTTTGAAAACAACATTGCACATGCATCACTTGATTAGACTTAATCATTTTCATACAACTTGTGATCTTTAGATTTTCATATCATTCCCAAGTTTGTAATTGTTCAAGTGAATTGCATTTGACTTCAATCATATCTTTTATGTGCTTTAAACTTTGAAATGCTTTAAGCATAAAATTCATTGGACTTAATTTTATCTTGATTGAAGTTCTACACACACACGCTTCATGAGCATTCATCTTTGCATTACTTAGAGTGTTGTGTGAGTTAGCTTTTCACTTTCATATCCGCCTATTTAGAGGCAATTTATTTAAGCTTAAATTGTAATCTCTTAGAGTGTTTTGTCAAGACACTTTCTTTGAGAGAAATCATTTTCTTGTAAGGTTATTGCTTAGCCATATAAAAGCATTGTGTATAGGTTGTTGTTTAGCCTAGAAAAACAACATTGTAAGGTTATTGCTTATCCTTGGAAAGCATATTGTTGAGGTTATTGCTTAGCCTTTTGGAAAAGCATAAATAGTGGAAATCCGATGGGGTGTTAAGTCACAAGCCGGTAGTGGATGTAGGCATTGAGGCCGAACCACTATAAATCTCTGTGTAGTAGTGATTGTCTTGTGGTGATTGTTTTGTTTAAGCTTCCGCATATTGTATGTTAATCATCACATGTGACTAGTTAATTGTAAAGAAATTAAAATTGGTCTTAATTAGTCATTTAGTGTAGATCACCCTATTCACCCCCCCTCTAGGGTTAGGATCCCGGACTTTCAAATCTTTCATTTTGCACTCAGGAAGATTGCTTTCTAGAGGAGAGAGAGAAAGGGCTGGAGGAGAAGAAGGAACCCTAGGCTCAGCTGGGTTGTTGCAAGAAAATAGAATAAGGAAGAGAAGAAGAGCCCAGCTAGGTTTTATAAAGAGTGAATGGGCTGGGTCCCATGGGCCCCTATCTACATGTGACTGAAAAAGGCATTTGCGGGCCTCGAACGAAGACGACGGAGAAGATAAAATTGTTCAACGAAATATCTACTTTCCAAAAAGTATATTTTTACCATATTTTGAAAATTTTGAAATTTGGGTATAGAGTTAGTGAAAATATCATTTTTGCCTCCTTTTTTCTTGAAAAATGTGATTTCTGACATTAAATCAAAATGGTCAAAACATGAAAGTTGTTTATAACAATAAAATGAATCAAAATAAATAAAATTTGGGATTTTTAGAAATCAAGAGTAATTTCTCTCAAAATACATTTTTACAAAGGTCGGGCCAAACTAAAGTCAACGGTTCTCAAAACTCTCCAAGGTTATGAAAAATCTAGTCAAACTCAAAAACAAAGTCAACCTAACTCTAATCTCGCTTAAAAAGTTAAACCATAATTAAAGCAATGCTAAACAAAAGAATTGGGGGTCGAGGTCTTACACACGGCGCATATCTTTAAAATGCATGCATGGAAATATGGGAGACTTATGTATTTATTGTTTTTTTTTCTTGTGGCCCACTGGCCAAAAGGGAGGAAATCTAACCTCCCACCAGGGATCGATCGCTGGTGGGAGGGGTGGGAGTGAGGGGGCTTACCAACAGTCCCCCTCTATATTCCTGACTTATTTATTTATTGTTGGGTGGATAGATTTATTGATGTTAGTGGGATAATGGATGCATTTAAAAGACTTAATTATAGCATGAAGATTTGAAAATTGAGAATTGAGAATTTCAATAAGTGATATTTATGGCCTCATACAAGCTTCAATGTAGTATTTAAGGCCTTCATATAAACTTTAATGTGGTATTTATTTCAAGTTCAATGTTTTGTTTTTGTTTTTTTTAATTTTATTTAGTTTTTTAAAAAATTCAAAAATAGGCCGGCTCAACATGACACATGGGCCGGCACTGCTCGGCACGAGCCTAGACGTGCTTGTGGCCCATGCTGAGCCGAGTCCTTGCCAGCCTGGGAATGACATTGCCCATTTTACATCTATAAAAAAATATGTCTATGGGATATTGTATAATTCTTAATTTTATGTGATATCAAACAATCAAGGACATTCTAGTCCATAAAAGTTACTTGAGTACCTAAGGAAAAATATGCAAAAGGAAATTTGGTAACGGGCGGAGAAATCAATGGTTAGAGGTCACTATACCCGAAATTTTTTTTTTAATTTTTTTATTACATTTCACACAATCACATTCCTTCCCAACTTAGCTACAACTTAGAGATGTGGGGCCCAATGTCTTTATCTATGTGCCTTTCTATAAAAGAGAAGAAGTACCCTTTCTCGTTTCATTTGCATGCTGATGTGTTGTGAACAAGGGCCTAAAAACATTCAAGAGTTTTCCACTATGCAATTAGAAGAGGTTACATCAGAAAGGCTTTAGCCTTTATTTATAATATCAGCCCCAACATCCTGGTACACCCAAAACGGACCCACTCCTAATCCCAATAGACCAAGGGCGGTGCAGGGGCCCAGTCAACCGAGACTATCAACCTATGAATTTAATACCACAGGCTTCTATTGAGCCATATAAGTCAACAATCTCCACATTAGCGAACATTGGAGCCAATCCTCATAGCACAAAACACATCTCACCGCCTTTGTTGATCATATTCTGGTTTGGAATTGTTGTCAACATAGCATGGCAATTTTAGTGGATTAGCCCACTTGTAGCCTAGTTGTGCAAAGGCCTAATCTAGTGGGAATGAAAAAGTCTACATAAAGGCTCATCAATGGGGCCCACAACTATTGGGCATGCACTTATGGAAAGGGACACTTGTATAGAAACTCTAATCCAAGTTTCTAGGATCTAAGGTCTAAGATTAGAAGGGGTGACGTGTGTGCAAAGAAGTGTTTTTTCATTCATTGTAGAGACGAGAAGGATCTTGTGGAAATAGGGCTTGCTGGTAGTCTTTTTTTGGGATGTGCAAAAATTTGTTGTTTTATTGACCGTAAGGAGAAAAGGCTTGGATGGTGACAGGAATCATAGCAAGGCTTTACACAAACAAAAAGTGAACTCTAGGCGTTGTTTGGTAGCTGGGACGTGTGCTTCATCATCTCACTTCTTCAACCTTTGTCTTTGTACCATTTAAAAGCTTGAAGATCCAAAGGTTTCAAGGAAGCTTTCCAAAGGAAGGTTGACGATCATACTGTGTCTCTGTGGGCGTTCAAGGCTAAAGCAGATTCAAACCGGCTTGGTTGAAGGAGTTGCAAGAACCAAAGTGTGCACCGGATCAACAGTTGTTAAACTGAATGGGTTGTGATTTTTTAATGTGTTGAACAGGTTACCGTTTTATGATTTGATTTCTAAAGGTGTTCTTCAGTATATGTTGATTCGTTCTTCATCTGTGGTAAGGTCATCCTACTCTCTACTTCATGTGGATTTATGTTCCTACTTATAGTCTTCCTCAGATTATGTTGGTGCGGGCAAAGGGTGTGACTAGAAATTAGTATTTGTGGTTGACAAGAGTTACAGGGAAAATATAATTGAGAACTAATCTCGATGAGATTATCTACGTGATTGATATCTTCTTGACACCTGTGTGTTGCTGGAATTTTATTGTAAGGCACCTGTGTGTCATAAATTCTTTCTATCCTTATAATCGCTCGAGTGGGTGCTTGAGTGTAGGGGTTGGTGCTCCTGTCCGTTGGTGTGGGTGAAGTTGTAAAGGGTTGGTGCTCCTAGCAGTTGGTGTTGCTAAAATAGTGGAAGTGCACTCTTTGTGCACCGTGGATGTAGCCTGAGGGTGAACCACGTAAAACCTTTATGTTATGGTTGTGTGGTTGATTGTTTGCATATAAAATTTCTAAGACAGACACTGATTCACCCCCCCTTCTAAGTGTCCGTGTGGGGTCAACAATTGGTATCAGAGCGAGGTCCTATTTACAAGCATAATCTGCTTTGGATGATCTTGTTACAAACTCCGCCTATGTTGGGGTATCCTTGACATAGCCGGTCCCAAGCCCGGACAAAGGAGGAGGGTTGTGCGTTAGGTAGCCGACAGCCAGCACAATACTCAGTCAGATTTTTTATGGATTTGAGACCTAATGAAATTTCGTTGGGGCATCCCCTACTTAGCGACGCGCTGTATGGTCCAGGTACAGTGATAAGTGAGCAAGGACCGCTGCATCGGCGCCCGGGTGCAGCGCTAAATAGGCAAGGGTCCTCACACTTTATTGGACGAGTGTGGGGTGTAAGGAAGCTAGTCCAAAATAGAAGGCTGAGATTGGGCACTTGGAACATTGGGAGCCTAACTGGGAAACTTATGGAAGTGGTGGATACAATGGAAATGAGACGAATTGCAATTGCTTGCTTGCAAGAGACAAGATGGGTGGGACACAAAGCAAAAGAGATTGAGAGGACCGGGTATAAGTTATGGTATACGGGACTTAATAGATCGAGGAATGGGGTCGGCATAGTGGTAAACAAGGACTTAAAGGAAGATGTAGTGAATGTAAAGCGCTATGGAGACAGGATTATTGCGATTAAGTTAGTATTAGGAGAAGAGATAGTGAACGTAATTAGTGCTTATGCCCCCCAGGTGGGCTTAGGAGATGGACATAAGGAGAAGTTTTGGGAAGACTTGGAAGGAGTGCTACTAGAGATACCCCAAGGAGAGATGGTCTTCATAGGAGGTGATTTGAACGGTCATGTAGGACGTGACGTAGATGGATACATAGGAGTACACGGGGGACATGGGTACGGTAATAGAAATGAAGAAGGGAAGGATATCTTGGAGTTTTCAGTGGCTTATGATCTCATGGTAACTAACACATTTTTTAGAAAAAGAGAGGAACATTTGGTGACTTATAAGAGTGGCTCATCGAGGACACAAATTGACTTCTTCTTAACTAGGAAAAGAGACCGTTTAGCTTGTAAAGATTGTAAGGTTATACCGGGGGAGAGCTTGACTTCCCAACATAGGTTGTTGATCATAGATGTGCACTTACAAAGGTGGACTAGAAAAAAGAAGTTGTATAGATGCTCAAGGACTAAATGGTGGAACCTGAAAGGTGATAAGCAACTAGCTTTAAGGGAAAGAGTACTAAAGGAAGACGTTTGGGCGACAGATGAGAGTGCAAATAATATGTGGGATAAGGTAGCAGAGTGTATTCGGAGGGTAGGGAAAGAAGTCTTAGGAGAATCTAAAGGGGGTGCTCCGGTATAGAAAGAGGCATGGTGGTGGAGCGAAGCCGTCCAAGATAAGATAAGAGTTAAAAGAGAGTGCTTTAAAACTTGGCAAAATGATCGAATTGAAGCGAACTTGGAGAGGTATAAAGAAGCAAAAAGAGAAACCAAAAAGGCAGTTAGTGAGGCCAAGGCAAAGGCATGTGAGGAGCTATAGGCGACTTGACACTAAGGAAGGCGAAAGAGAGATATTCAAGCTTGCTAAAACTAGAGATCGGCGGACCAAGGACTTAAACCAAGTTAAATGCATTAAGGATGAGGATGAAAAGGTATTAGTAAAGGAGGAGGAGATAAAGGAGCATTGGAAGAGCTACTTCTACAAGTTATTTAACGAAAGCAGTAGTAGTGACATACAATTGGGGCAGCTTACCATTTCTAGAGAAGAAGCGAATCATATGTTCTATAGGAGAATCAGTAGGGAAGAAGTTAAAGAAGTATTGAAAAAAATGAAGAATGGGAAAGCGGTTGGGCTAGATGGTATCCCTATTGAGGTCTGGAGGTGCTTGGGGGAGGATGGTATTAGTTGGTTGACAAAGCTTTTTAATGTAGTGCTAAAGAGCAAGAAGATGCCTAATGCATGGAGGAAAAGTATTCTTATACCCATATACAAGATCAAAGGAGATATTCAGAACTGTGCGAACTAACGCGGGATTAAATTGATGAGCCATACGATGAAATTATGGGAGAGAGTTATTGAGAGAAGACTAAGAATAACAACAAATATTTCAGAGAATCAATTTGGTTTCATGCCTGGGAGATCAACCATGGAGGCTATCTTTATCCTGAGGAGGTTAATGGAACAGTATAGAGAAGGTGATTTACATATGGTGTTCATTGACTTGGAGAAGGCCTATGACCGGGTTCCTAGGGAGATTCTTTGGAAAGTTCTGGAAAAGAAAAGAGTTTTTGTCGCTTATATTGAGGCGATAAAGGATATGTATGATAGAGTCGTGACATCTATAAGGACGATTGGCGGCGAAACTAAGGAGTTTCCTATCACGATTGGTCTACACCAAGGCTCAGCGTTAAGCCCGTACTTGTTTGCCCTAGTTATGGATGAGATTACAAGACATATCCAGGATGAGGTGCCGTGGTGTATGCTATTTGCAGATGACATTGTTTTAGTAGATGAGACGAGAGAAGGAGTGAATGCTAAACTTGAATTGTGGCGGAAAACATTAGAGACAAAAGGGCTTAGGCTAAGTCGATGCAAAACGGAATATATGGAATGCAAGTTTAGTCAAAGTAGGACACCTGGTAACATAGAAGTAAGTTTGGGCACACAAAAGATAGTAGAAAAAGAAAACTTTAGGTACCTTGGATCTATGGTGCAACAGGATGGAGGGATTGATACTGATGTAAGTCACAGGATTCAAGCCGGGTGGACCAAATGGAGGAGTGCTTCGTGGGTCTTGTGCGATCGGAAAGTCCCCCTCAAGGTTAAAGAAAAGTATTATAAGGTGGCGGTACGGCCAGCGTTGTTATATGGATCAGAGTGTTGGGCAGTAAAGCACAGTAAAGCATAATCATGTCAAGAAGATGGAAGTTGCGGAGATGAGAATGCTAAGATGGATGTGCTGGATCACAAGGAGATATAGGATTAGGAATGAGGAGATTAGGGGCATGGTAGGAATAGTACCGATTGGAGATAAAATGAGAGAAAATCGACTGAGATGGTTCAGCCATGTTAGAAGGCGTCCAACAGAGGCACATGTTAAAAGGTGTGAAAGCATGGAGTTTGCCAAGAGTAGGAGAGGGAGAGGGAGACCCAAGAGAAGTTGGAAAGAAACTATTAAACATGATCTTGCCTACATGGATCTAACGGAGGACATGGCCCTAAACAGATTTGATTGGCGTCGTCAAATCCATATAGCCGACCCCACCTAGTGGGAAAAGGCTTGGTTTGGTTTGGTGATCTTGTTACAACCCACATGGCTTCAGGAGAAGGTTTCTCTTTTAATAAGGCACCACTATTTGATAGGACAAATTACTCCTTTTGGAAAGTCAGGATGCAGACTTATCTTTTAGCATTGGGGTATGACATATGGGACTGTGTAAGAAAAGGCTATAAAGGAAAAGAAGATTCTACTGATGTGGCTAAGAAGAAATTGTTTGAGAATGATTCAAAAGTGAGGAATGCTTTGATGTGTGGCTTGACAGACAGTGAACTTGTCAAAGTCATGGACTGCAAAACTACGAAAGAAATATTAGATAAACTAAATAGTATACAAGAAGGAGATGAGAAGATCAAGGAGGCTAAGCTCCCGACCCACCAATCACAGTTTGAAATGTTCAAGATGAATGAGGATGAAAACATTGACTCTTACATGCTTAGAGTTAATGAAGTTGTTAATGCTATCAGAGGACTTGGTGAGGAGATTAAGGAACCATCACTTGTGAAGAAAATATTGAGGTCTCTTCCCCTCAGATTTGACTCAAAAGCATCAGCTATTGAGGAGGCCAAAGAATTAAATGTCTTTAATATGGATGAACTGCAAGGATCTCTTACAGCATATGAGATGAGGGAATAGGCAACACCAAACCTACTGAAATGGAAGCAGCATTCAAAGCCCACAAAAGACCAAATAGGTTGCACAGTCTGATGATGAGGACTCGATGATGAATTGACAGCTAATTTTGTATGGAAGCTAAAGAAGGGAAAAAGGAAAATTCAAAGGAAAACTCCCATTCAAATGCTTCAATTATGGAGGTATTGGCCATTTTGCAGCCAAGTGCCCTCTTTCTAACACAGATGAAAATGACAGTGATTCCTACAAATCAAAGAAAGATTATTCTCGTAAGTCATATGTCAAGAAAGGAAAGTCAAAGAGTTATATTTCAAAAGATAGAAAGTTCTTCAGAAGATGGTTCAAATGAGAATTCTGAAGAATGAAATGAGATTCTGTTTATGGCAGTTCTAGAGGACGAAAATGAAGAGGAAAAATCCGTTAATGAGGAGTTTGAGACTGAGATTAATTTGGAAGAGGAGCTTATAGCAGCTTTGGAGCAGTTGAGTACAGAAAAAAAGGAAAACAAAAGGATTTCAAAGAAGATGACAGAAACTGGAGAAATAGCTGAGACACTCAAGGCAGAAATAGAAGAAGGAAGGAAAATTAAAGAAGAGCTTGAGTCACAAGTTATCATAATGAGAAAGGAGTGTAGCAGAATGGAAGAGGAAATTGCAGGTTTGAAAGCTCAAGTTGATAAGATTAATCAGAAACTGAAGTCATATGAAGGATCAATCAAGTTGAGTGAAATTCTAAAAAATCAGCGATCTTCACATATAAAGTTTGGTCTGGGTTTTGAGAAGGGTGAGTCTTCAACCAAACAAGATAGTTCACATGTTGAGAAGATTTGGAAAGTAGTTGCTCAGCTTGCTCAATCAAAACTTATGCAACAACCAAAGAAACATGTAGCATCTATGGTGCAGCAATCTCAGCAGAGATTCATGGCACCTTTACAAAAGAAATCATCATTTTACACGTATACTCTTTACTTTAATGGTCATTGTTTTAAGTGCAATACTTTTGGCCACAAAATAGCTACCTGTAAATTTAATGAAAGGACTAGAAATTATGTTAGTAGGAAGCCATTTGAAGCCATGATTATGAACCCATTAGAATGATACAATTGCCACAACTTTGGGCATATAGCCAGGGACTGTATGTATGCATACCAATATCCTACTAACACCTTTCAGGGTTACTATTATCATGCTAATGCTTTGAAACAAAAGCAAAATATTCACATGGCGCAATAGGTGCATTATGAAAAAGAACAACAAAAAAGGAAGTATAAGAAAGTTTGGAAAAGGAAGGAGAGTTTGGAAAAGGAAGGAGAGTCAGAAAAACAAACCTGAATCTTTGATTGTTCAGATAGCTCTCAAAGCTCAGAATGGGCCAACACCTTGGATACTTGACAGTGGCTGTTCAAACCATATGTCAGGAGACAAGGACAAGTTCATGAATCTAGAACAGTATGATGGAAGCTCTGTAAAATTTGAAAATAATGATGGTGCCGAGATAGTTGAAAAAGGAGCAGTTCAACTAAATCTTGGCAGGATAACTTCCAAAGAAGTTTTGTTTGTGAATGGGTTGAAGCACAGTCTTTTGAGTGTGAGTCAGATATGTGATCAAGGACATGAGGTGGTGTTCAAGAAGCTGGGATTTGGGATAAGGAAGTCTAGCAATGGCAAAGTTGTAGCAGTTGGCTCAAGGACCTCCGACAATCTCTACACACTATCTGAAACTGTCAAGGAAACATGCGCTAGGACAAGTTGATGAGAGCAGATTATGGCATAGACGACTTGGACATATAAGCTTTGATAACCTATCAAAGATCCTTTCCAAGAAGATAGTAAGGGATATTCCTCATATAGGAAAGTTTTCAACTATTTTTTGTGAAGCATGTCAAAAAGGAAAACTTACTATAACTTCTTTCAAGTCAAAAGAACATCACACAAGCAAGCCATTGGAGTTAGTGCACACTGATCTACACTGATCTGTGTGGTCCTATGAGGACTCAAAGCATCAACGGTCATAAATACTTCATGTTATGCATTGATGACTTTTCAAGAATGACATGGATAATGTTTCTGAAACATAAAAATGAAGCTCTTGACATGTTCAAAGTTTTCAGAAAACAGGTTGAGGATCATACTAGAAGGAGGATCAAATATTTAAGATCAGACAGAGGTGGTGAATTCACTTCTGAAGAACTTGAAGAATATTGTCAGAAGCATGGTATCAGAAGATAGTTCTCAGCAGCTCGGACACCCTAACAGAATGGTGTGGTAGAAAGAAAGAATAGAACTGTTCAGGAGATGGGAAGAACCATGTTAATCGAAAGCACGCTCTCTGATAGGTATTGGAAAGAAGCAGTTCAAACTGCTATATACATTCAGAATAAGTGTATGCTCCGGCCTCATGAAAAGAAAACTCCGAATGAACTATGGTTTGGACGGAAGGCAACTGTCAAACACTTTAAAGTATTTGGGAGTAAATGCTACATCAAGAGAATTGAGCAGAACATGGGAAAGTTTGATGAAAAGGCAGATGAAGGCATCTTTCTGGGTTACTCAACTAGAAGCAGGGCCTACAGATGTTAACAAAAGACTTAACAAAATAGTTGAGAGTATTGATGTCAAGTTTGATGAACAGGTTGAACAGCCAGAAACTAGTAAGCAGGAACTTCTAGTATATGAGGATGGCAATGATGACAGTGAACCTACAACACAATCTGATAATAGAAAGGAAGGAGAATCTGAGGATCATTCAGATAAAAAGGGAAAAAACATTAGATGGCATGAATATCATGGCATCAAGGAAACCAATATTCTTGATGATGCAAAGGCATGAATTCAAACAAGAAGGATGATGACAAGTATGTACTCTCTCTTATCCAGCATTGAACCCAGGAATGTCATTGATGCAAGCAAAGATGAAAATTGGGTGAAGGCTATGAATGAGGGGTTAGATCAAATTGAGAAGAATCAGACGTGGGAACTTGTACCAAGACCTGCAAACAAGAACATAATTTGTACCAAGCGGGTTTTTTGGAACAAGTTAAATGAAGAAGGACAGGTGGTGAGAAAGAAAGCAAGGTTGGTTTGCAAGGGTTATGCACAAGTTAAGGGGATCGAGTTTGAAGAGACTTTTGCACCGGTGGCTAGACTTGAAGCCATCCGTATGTTTCTTGCTTTGGCAGTATACAAAGGCTTCAAGATATATCAAATGGATGTCAAATCTGCATTTTTAAATGGCAATCTTGAAGAGGAAGTGTACATTGAGCAGCCGGATGGGTTTCAAATTAGTGATGATTTGAACCTGGTGTGTAAGTTGAGAAAAGCTCTCTGTGGCTTAAAATAGGCACCTATGGCGCATGGTACTCTCGGCTGGACTTCTACCTACAGCAGCTTGGATACAAGAAAGGGGCTGTGGACAGCAACCTATATGTGAAGACAACAGAGGGTGATTAATGGCCGTGCTTTTTTGATGCTCCCGGCGCTACCGAGGTCAGCGGACGTGGGAGTCCGTTTGGTCCATCCCTTTCGCGCCCGGAGAGCGAGAAGCGGGTATCAACATTTTTTTTAGTGGGTGTGCCAGATTTTTTATTTTACTTAGAATTGTAAGTGGTGATCCGGAGATCAACCATCGAAAGTAAAAAGGAAATCAACTTCTTTCAAGTTTCCATTGCACATATATTTAAGAAAAGAGACAAGTTTTTGAAATGCCGTAAAAGACGATTTCATTTGTTTTGCCGTGAAAGACAATGTTTGCCGTGAAAGGCGATTTTTGGCATTTATAGCCGATTTTGGCATTTATAGCCGATTTTTTGCATTTATAGCCAATTTTTGGCATTTATAGCCGATTCACAATTCTTATCAATAGTGAAAGACAAGAGTTGTGATTTTCTTCTCTTTTAAAAAAATACAAACTACAATGAAAAGCAAGAAAAAGAAGATCTAACTTCTCAGAAGATTGTGGGGGACTTGTTCAAATTGATGGTCGCAAGCCATGTGTGGACTTCGCCATCATCCATGCAGATGAGAACAGAGGATGCTCTTGATTAGCTTGGCTTGGCTATAACCTCAGATTTTTAGAGGACAAAGACCAAGAGGAGGTCCTATGTCCAATAAAAATCTAAGTAGACGGGCTGAAAAGCCACGTCTAAGCCATTGGAGGCAGAAGGAGGAGGCAAGGACCATGGGGGGAATAACCCCCAAGGGACTTTTGTCACCTTGTAGCGGTGGTCGGTGCAGAATTTCAACAGAGTTTTCTCTCTTTTTCTTTCTCTTGGATTTCGGGATTTTCTGTGCTTTTTTCCATCTCTTTGGTAATTTTTTAGATCTGGAATTCTTTGGAATGCTCTCCTATTTATAGGCCTTTGGTAGTGAGTTTATGGGCTTTAAAGCCACATAATGGGAGGAGTTACAAGATTTATTTCTTTATTTTGTAACTCCTTTTTTCTTGGCTTCTGATTGGCCGGTGGAGATTAAGGGCATTTAACTGCCCTTAATCACATGATGGGAGGAGTTTCATGGTTTAAATGCCATGAATAAATTGACTTATAACTCTCAGATGCTCGCTTCTGATTGGGCCGTCCAAAGTAATGAATTAATGATTGCAATAAAGCTAGTCAATTAACTGCATTAAGTGGTTGCCGAGCAGTTGAAGAGTCACGGGCCGTGCCGCGTCTTTTGGGATTCTTCTAGCGATGATCATCGATGGATCTTCATGCTGATCGACATCGGACGACCATATAACTTCAGACATTGATTGCTAGCAGCGGGATGGTGATATCTGTCCTGTCGATTTCTCGATCGATAGGGTGGAAAGTGCACTTCTTTGGTCGACCGGTTGGCGATCAATGATGATTTTGATACTCTTGAAGACGGACCCGTGATTTTGTCGGATGTTGTCAGGTTTGGTGCCTCAAAAGTCTAAATTTTTGAAAATCACAGGAGCCGAAAGCTTCGAAATGCGAAAAAAGATGGAAAATGGCCCTTCCAGGGAAAATCCGGCGATTTGGAGCTCCATGGTTGTCGGCAACCATGGGCCATGGTCGCGGGCTGCGACCCTAGGGGGAATTTTCCCCTTTGGTTCCCATTTTGCGGCCGTTTCGATGTTTTTTCCAATTCTTTTTTCTTTTGTGTTTTTCTTGATATTTTTGCACATTTATTGGCTTGATTTCCCTGCAGTAAACTTGACGAGAATCCTTGCATTTTGGAATGCAAAGTCTCCAATTTTCCGGGAAAGCCGAAGACTTTGTCGCGTAGAGCTGCCGATTTTCCGTCAGAAGCTGAAACTGGGTCAAACAATGTCGGAATGACCTGGAATTTAAGGTGAAGCCTCCTGACCAATAAATAAGATCAACCGCATGCTTTCGTTTGTTTTTTGAAGCCATATGGGGTACTGTCGCCAGTAGACTTGATTCTGCCGCGAGGAAGATGTCGCACTTTGATGTGCGGTCAACCGATGTCCGATTGACCTAAAATTTGACAAGGAACCTATTGGAGTCATTTTGAGATGATCCACAGGCTTTGTCTTGGAAACCATGGACTAGGGAGCTTCGCTGCCGAGAGGCCTGATTTGACTTCCGAGAGTCAAAATCTAGTCAAATGTTATCGAAATAACCTGAAACTTGACGTGTAGCCCTTTGTAAGCATCTTGAAGCCGCCCATGTGCTCTGTTTGATGAGTGATGGCCTCAGTGGTTCTTGCCGCTGAGTCGCTTAATTTAGTTGTTTGAGGGTTGATGTAGGGTCAAACGTTGTCAGTTTGACTTAGAACTTGACGTGGAGCCTTTTGGATGTATTTTGGGACCATCCACAGGCTCTGATCGAAGATTTGGTGTCTTCGATGTTGTCGCAGCCGGGAGCTCCTGTTTAGCTGCCGGAGGAGTGAAGTTAGGCCAAATGATTTTGAAATGGCCCGAAACTTCTTATGTACTCATTTCTTGGCTGTCTCGAAGGATCTTGTAGTTTTTGTTTGATTTTGACAAGATTTGATTTTTTTGGAAGTAGCATTTCCTATTTATGGTAGGCTGCGGCTTCACGTAACTTTCTTGAGGTTGAAGAGGCAAAGTGACATTTTTGGTGTCAACAAATGCCCCTTCGAGGTACAGCGACGAGTTGCTTAACTTTTGTAGTCGATGTGCCTCGAAGAGATTTTTGAAGGAGAGCTTGTGACTTGACCAAGAGTATTTGAGCAGTCTTTCTTTTGGTTGAGTAGCCTTTTGAGCTTCCAGGGGAATTTTATGGTAGTGAAAGGAATCCCGTACCATCTCGAGGCAAAGTTTTGAAAATGACATCAGGGATGCGGATTTTTTTTTTGACCTTGTGACTTAACAAGCTGTATGTGGCAGGTTAGGGGGTCGGGTTTGTTTTGACCGTGTGACCCAACAAGCTGTATGTGGCAAGTTGGGGGTCAATTTTGGTTTTAATCTTGTGACCTAATAAAATGTATGTGGCAAGTTAGGGGATCAGGATTTGGTTTTTTGGTTTTTTTGTCTTGTGACTAACAAGCTGTATGTGGCAAGTTAGGGGACCAGGATGTGGTTTTTGGTCACTCTTTGGGACTATTTGGGTCCATTGGAGTGGTTTGGGTTTTTGTGAAATGTCAATTTCAAGATTTTGGCTCAATTTGGTATATGAGGCTGGATGGTTTGAATTTTGGAAGCTCATGGGGCTTGTTAATCTTTTTTGTATGGTCCAATCAACTCAAAAGAGGCATGAAACCATTTTTGTATGCTCTTGGTAAGAGGGATTTCTCTTTGACTAAAAGCCCAAATTTTTTCTCTTAGTGCCTAGATGGTCAAACCTGACTCATATGGGCTAACCCATGGGACCTTAAGCTTTTGAAATGGCTTAGATCTCATATGGTTTCATTTTTGTAAAGAATATCTAAAAATATCTCCTTTGGATAGAGAATATCTAAGAATATCCTTACTTGGAGAGAATCTCTCATGTTCCCTTTATTTTGGGAGAGAATATCTCAAAGTATCTTTCTTTGGTAGAGATTATCTTAAATCTCCTCTTTTTTTTTTTTTGGGAGAAAATCTCTCATTGCTTTCTTTTGGGAGAGAATCCCTCAAGATATCTTTCTTTTGGGAAAGAATCTTTCTAATTTCTTTCTTTTGGTAAGGTTACTAATTAGTAGCACTTACCTCTTTTCTTGTTTCCTTCTTTAGTTTGCTCTCTTCTATAAAAGCAAAGGGAGGTTGGATCTCTTGCTCTTATTGCTTTCTTTTGCAAAAATCTCAAGAGGGCTTCGAGACCAAGAACTTTTCTTCTTCAAAGATCTTCAAGATTTGTCTTCTTCTTCTCCCTCAATGGCTTCAGGTGAGTCTTCTTTTTCAAGAAAACTCTATGTAGAAAATAGGATGGTAAAAAAAGTTCTTTTCTTTTTTTTTGTTTCTTTTGTTTCTTCTTTTCTTTTCTTTTTTTTTCTTTTTCACATGTTTTCTTTTTTTTCACACATTTTTTTTCTATTTTTTTTGTGGCCACTTGACCATTTTTTGCCCCCTTTTTTTTGCATTTCTTTCCTCACAATGCGAATAATTTTTTTTTCCAAGACGATATGCACATGCATTTCTTGAGTGAATGATATTAAGAAGAAGAGGCTAAGGCTCAATGTTCAATCAAGACGGATTTTGATTTGAACAAAATTTGATTTTGACCAAGTTTGTGTTGGAATTGGTCATATTTTGGAAAAGGCTTCCTAACTCCTTATGCATGAAGATTTATGTAAATGCATGACTTTTTGATGGAAAGGAATTGGATGTCATGGAATGACATACTTGAAAAGTTGTAGCCTTTGGAGGTTGAAGCTCATATCAGGGGACGATAAGAGTCGTCTTCTAATGCATGTTTCCATTTTGATGCCAGCAGCAGGGGATGATGGCTTGGTGATGCCCGAGGTTCCGGCCGATGAGGCGGTGACGGATCCAAATGTGGTATCTGAAGAAGGACCGAGGGACTCTAGAGTGATTCCAGAATCTCCAACTGGTGTGACTTCTTTTGCTTTTCTTCTCTTTTTTTTGTCTGTGTAGTCATTTGCTAACATCTTTTTTTTTTGTCAGCTGACTTGCCATAGGATTCCAATAACTTTGAACCATCAATGGACGCAAATGTTGACGATGCTTCCGATGAGTTCATGGAGGAAGGGAGTGTTCCGCCCATCGTCGAAGAAGGTACTTTATAGTAATAACCCTGATAATGATTTTCAAAAGGATCATATTCATACCTTTCTGTGTTTCATTGGCAGGTTTTGAAGTGACAGAAAAGAGTCTATCGCTTTTTTCAGAACCAGAGCAAGGGATGCCAGAGGTTGATCCAGAGGTAGAGACTTTTACAACTAGTTCTGACACGGCAGAGGTGAGAACTCGTGATGAGATTCCATCCCTGGTGGCTCCAATTGGAAAGAGTTCTTTTGTTACTCTTCCAATGGGATATGATATGAGTAGCTGACCGACGGAGCGGGGCGAATGTTCATCTAGGCCATCTCTTCTATTTGTGAAGAAGGTGCTGGCACAGGTTTTGAGTTCTTGGATTGAGACTCTCCATCTGGACACTTGGATGCCGGATTTGGCATGATCCAGCATGTGCAGGAGATTCTCACTAATGCTGAAGAAGTTGGTCTGGACGTCACAGGTGCCAGGGCGATCGTTGATAGGATCATTGCGCTGGGTGACAAGTGGTTTAAGACCATGGCTTTCCCTAATGGTGAGTTCTTCAAGGAGATGTTCCAGGATCCTACTAATAAGGCCCAATCTGACTTGGATGAGACTACACAGAGCAGGAAACAGTTTGTCTGGGAGTGGAACTTAGAAGAGTTAGCCATCATCGGTTTGAGGCACGACATTACCATCCTTGATAGGGAGGTCGTCGAGGCTAGGCAACGTCTTGAGCATTTGGAGGCATAAGTCGCTGCCAAGTGGGCTGCTATAATAGAGGCTTGCGACAGGGAGAGTGCTCTGATTTGCTAGGATGTAGATGCCGATCAAATTCTCAAAAGGAGGACTGAGGAAAACGAACAATGGCGAACTTCTTAGGATAAGCTTTCCGGTGTAAAAGAAGGATTACGGCATTCTCCAGCATCTCATGGAAAATTCCTGAAGAAGCGTGCCTTGGAAACTCTAACGGCTGAGGCCAAAAGTTTGCTTGAGGAGCTGAAACTTTGGCTAGAGGCCATTTTTTGCTGAGCTCTTGATTTTTTCTTTTGTAGTAGAAACTCTTTTTTTTTTATTTTGTACCACATATTTTTTTGGTACTTTCTTTTTTTGTAGTGCTTGTGAACACTATTTTTTGGTACCACATGTATTTTTTGGTACTCTTTTTTTTGTTTTCCCTACACTCACTTAAATCTTTTTGTGATGAAAGCAATTGCTAAATGGGATTTGATCAAAAGCTTGTCATTTTGTGAAAATCTTTTGTCAAATGATTGTTTTGGCATGGGGGCCGGATTCTTTTTGTGGCATGAAAGCCGATTTTGGCATGAGAGCTATTTTTTGTGGCATTGATGCCATTTTTGTGGCATTGATAGCCGGTTTGTGGCATTGATAGCTGGGTTTTTTGAAAGCGAAGTTTTGGTTTGTTGGCGTGAAAGCCATGTTATTGTTTTGTGGCATTGATAGCCGGTTTGTAGCATCTATAGCCGATTTTGGTGGCATTGAAAGCCGATTTTGTTTTTCAAAAATGCAAGTATCGACTAAAAGTCGCCTCCCTGCTGAATGGTCTTGCAAGTATCGATGGAATGTCGCACCCTTGCTTATTGGATTACGAGTATCGATGGAATGTCGTCTCCTCATGGATTTGGGTGCAAGTAGCGACTAAGCGTCGCTTCCTTGCTTTTCAAAAATTTTGTTTTGGGGGTACCGACTTGATGTCGTTTCCCAACGATTTTTGAAGTTTGCGGTTTTCTTGAACCTTTGGGCTGTGGATATCAACTGCAATGTTGCATCTCCACGATTTCTTGGTTTTTTCGAGCCTTTGAAATTTGGGTTGTGGATATCAACTTAAATGTTGCGTCTCCACGATTTTAGGTTTTTTCGAACCTTTGAAATTTGGGTTGTGGATATCAACTGAAATGTTGCCTCTCCATGATTTTTTCTTGATTTTGCAAGTATCGACGAAATGTTGCTTCCCTGCGATTTTGGAAGTGTTGAACGTGGTTCACATTCTTCCGATTTGTGCGAGTATCGACTAAGCGTCGCTTCCTCACGATTTTTTTTGAAAAAACATTTTTGTTTAAAGACACGAGGGTCATAAATTTTGACATAAAACAATTTTAGTGGTAAAAGGCAGGGTGGACTAGGGTGGAAATCCCTGAATCCGGTTTTTTGTTTCAAACCATGAATTTTGGATTCAAGGATCGAAAATTTTGGTCAAGTCAGGGAGAGGCTCCTAAACTTGGATTTCTTGAACAATGAAACGATGAAAGTAAGCATTGTTTGAATTTCTAGAAATTTCAACATTTGATATGAAAATTCTAAAAAAAGAGTGGGTTTGACGAGCGAATACTTAGAAATAGGCTTTGGCCGTGTAGGCATTGCTCTTACCTAGTTGGGTAAGTCCTCAAGGGTAGTACTACTTTAAGAACTTGTCGTTGATGGGCAACATACATCTGTCACCCTCCATGTTTAGGAGTGCGTATGCACCGTTGGAGAAAACATTGTCGATGACGTAGGGTCCCTCCCATTTTGGCTCTAACTTGCCTTTGGACTTGTGAGCGAAGACCATTGGTCTTTTTACCACAAGAACCAAGTCGCCCTTTTTGTAGGTGCATTGCATGACCTTTTTGTCGAAAGATCTTGCCATGCATGCTTGGTAGAGTTCAATGCTTTATCGAGCTTCGAATCGTCTCTCATCGAGATTGTCCAGCTCATGAAGTCGTAACTTCACATTTCTTTCTTGAGTCATGTCATTTTGTAGAGATACCCTCAGGGAAGGAATTTGTACTTCCAAGGGTACGACAGCTTTGCATCCATAGACCAAGGAGAATGGTGTGCTATGGGTTGGTCCTTGAACGGTGGTTGAGATACCCACAAAGCTTCAGATAGTTTGTCACTCCAGTCTCTTTTGTGACTAGAGACCATTTTTTTGAGGATTTTACAGAGTGTCTTGTTGAAGGCTTCTGCTAATCCGTTTGCTGCCGGATTGTATGGAGTCGAAGGACAGCTTTGGATTTTGTATTTGTCGCAGAACCTGTAGAATCGATGATCCCGGAATTGTGGTCGGTTGTCATGGACGAATCTTTTAGGTATGTCGAAACGACAAATGATGTTGGTGCGCAAGAACTAAAGGACTGATGACATCTTCATTTTGTTAAACGTAAATGCTTTTGACCACTTGGAGAAAATAATCCGTAGCCGCGAAGATGAAGCGATGACCTTTGCTTGAAGGGGGAGAAATAGGACCTATGATGTGCATACCCCAGGCTTCGAAAGGCCATGAGATCGCTATAAGATGCAGCCATTCTGGAGGCATGTGAACATAATCTCTATGAACTTGGCATTGTTGGCAGCGTTTAGCAAATTGCATTGCGTCAGCTACCATGGTAGGCCAGTAATAACCTAACCTTTTTATCTGATCGTAGAGCTTGGGACCAGCCTGATGAGCTCCACAAAGACCAGTACGAACTTCTTTGAGTGTTTCTTCAGCTTCTTGTTATGACAAGCAGTGTAGAAGTACTCCGTTGAAGGATTTCCTGTAAAGGATTTTTGAAGGAATATCCAAATGAAAGTTTGGGGCTCGCCTTTGGACGCTGACCCCTTCTTTTGGATCTTCAGGTAGGATTCCGAACATAGTGTAATCAATGAACGGATCACTCTAGTCGCCGATTGAAGGTTGAAGGATAGAGATCCGACTACCAACCACTCGGTGGCATTCAACAACTGCTTGGTGTGTGTTAAGAGGAGGGAGGATTCTTCTCTCGCACGTTGTGATTTGCATGTTTTCCCCTTCTTGGATTGCCATAGATGCGGCAAGTCTGGCCAGGGCATCTGCACGAATGTTTTCACCTCTACGAATGTGGGTGATTTGACAGATGTCAAACTTTTGTAGAAGCGATTGTGGCTTGTTGTAGTAAGGCAGCAAATCAGGCTTCTTGACTTCATATTTCTGATTCATCTGGTTGATGATCAGTTGAGAGTCTCCAAAGACTTCCAACATGGTGATGCCAGATTCGATAGCGAGTTCCAATCCTAGGATCAGAGCTTGGTATCCAGCTGCATTGTTTGTGCAAGGTTCTAGTAGCGAGAAAACGTATGGAATCATGTATTTGTTGATGCTCTTCAAATAGATATCCTGGGAGATCGATGTTTTCATGGACATAAGATGTTGAAGCTTGGTCGGCAAATAAACTTTTAAGCCTTTGTGTCAACTGTCTCAGAGGAGTGTCAGGATCATACCTTAACCCGTGTGAAGACTTTTCTACATGGTCGTAGAGTCTCCAATCTTCCAGCTGGCTTTTGGTTAAGGCGGGCCCCAATGGTGTGAGAATACCGCGGCCTTCTCCCAGACTGACTGGGTTTTGAGCGTCATAGCCCATTTTCTTCATAATAGTTTGTGCCACATGACTATATAAGGGTGTTGAGGCATGCCTTCTTTTTGGAAAGGTTCAAGCATTGAGTTTGATGAAGAAGCATCTGATCTATGGAAAAAGATCGGCCTTTCTTTTGATGATGTTGCCGGACAACAAAGGAAGTAGATGTAGGATCTTCTATGTCAGAAGGTGTCGCCATTGGAGTACAAGCAGGCTGAACTTGATGAGTATCAACTTGGCTTGACGATGTGTCGTCTTCTGGCTCTGAATCTGAATCCGAATCCGTGATAGACACAAAAGAGACAACAAATTTGCCCCCAGACTTTTGTTTTTCCTTCTGCACTTTAGTCGTGATGACCAAAGGCTTTGAAGGTTTGAGGGAGATGATGAAGGGAGTTTGAATGCTCTCTTCGGATTTACCGGATGGTTTGTTTTCTTCCGATGATTATTGATGAGCCTTGCCTTTATCTTTCTAGAGATTTTCTACAAATGGTGTTATCTTCTCTTCTTCTTTTTCACCTTCATACATCTGGAGGTCTGCTAAGTGGCCTTTGTAGGTGCAGAAAATAATGACCCACAATAAGAGGGTGCCTTACAGGACTTATCCGAGAAGATGATGATGACTGGGGGTGACTGGATGCCGTCCGGAAGCCTGAAAGGGAAGAACAAACGGTCAGAGGACCCTGGCCTGGGCGGCGCAAGGCTCTCCGATGCCAAAGTCAGTATGGGAACTGGAACAGTGGAAGGAGAGGAAGAAGAGAGGCAGAGTAAGGGCTCTGTGAATGGAATTATGCGTACCTTTGACGATGGTATGAGTCTCTATTTATAGAGTGTGGAACGTATCTTTTGGGAGATATTTTGGTGTGGGTCCCGCGATTTGACCGGGAAGTCATGATCAGACCACATTGCATTAATTGAGGTCCAATCCAGCCCACTTTGCATTAAATGCCCGTCGGGTCAGCCCACATCGCATTTAATGCACATCTTGTTGGGCCAGATCCTGTTGGGCGCCTTTGGCGGTAGGGGTACCAGCGGATCTGCCCTCGGGCCCTGCCCTGATGTGGCTTCAGCCGCTGGATGGGATTCTGTCAGGGATCTGGCGAAGATCGTGGGCGGCTGGATGTCGCCTGTCCCGCCAGCTCGTGCCCCTGTCCCTCCACGTGCCTGATGACGTGGGGGGGAAGAGGGGCGCAAGTGAAGGTTCTATCTTGCTTCGGCCTCTGTCCCGGCCTCTTCAGCCGAGGTGGAGTTTGCTGCCGGGATGATACCCGGGGTGGCCCAGCCGAGGTGGAGCTCCTTGCCGAGGTGACGCCCGAGGTGGGCCAGTTCGGCGCTAAGGGCACGGAGATGCTTGACTTCGGCCGAGGCCCTCATCCTGGTAGCCGGGGTGAGCCGGGTGCCACGTGGATGGCACGATGATGGCTCGTGAGAATGCTTAGCCTCATCTGATGGCTGCGCTTAACTTAATCCTGTGGTTCTGGAAATCTCCCCACACAATTGCCCCCTAGCTTTTGACCTCTGAAGTGTGCTAGCCTTTAGGGGTTGAAAGCTAGAAGAATCCGTCCGGGGATGTGGCGATCGTCGTCTGGTGTCGCTTCAACTGCTCTGAAGCCATAAATGCTCTGTCTTGCCTGTAGTGGGAAGCGAGTCGACGGCTACACGCGTCGCCTTTTCACTGATTGCGGTGTCCGCCGGGATCCCTGTGAACGATCCAGTTGCGAGCCGAGCTGCATCCGGTTCCGAGTCGTCTACTTCAAGTTCGGAACCGTCAAACCTAGCGGCCAAGTTTAGGCGGGGGTCTTCTTAGTCTGCGACGCCATCTTCTGCCAGCACCCGCGCTGCCTCGATCTCGGGAGGTGCTGGCGCTACTTCAGCTTCTGCTCCTGCTCCTGCTTCTGCTACTCCTGCTCCTGCTTCTGCTCCTGCTCCGAGTGCGGGAGTGCGGTGACGCTTCGTCGGAGCGCCCAAGGGAGGGGTCCCCGCCTAGAAAGAAGTCCAAGGCTGGGGAGACGGACTCGGGGGCTGAACAGCCTCTGAAGAATAAGGCCCCTGGGCGGGCCCCCGGAGCCAAGACTCCTATTGAGAAGAGCGCGCAGGTCAGCAAGCCGACCGGTGGAGCGACCCGCGAGCTGACGATCTCGGTGGGGCAAGGGTCTGGATCGGCCTCCGGACCCCGGAGTGCCCCGGCGCCATGGAGGCCGAGGATGAAGACAGCCCGGTGAGCCTCTGAAAGTCGAGGACCGGCTGTTGGGGAATGCCGAGGTGATCGGAGCTTTCGCCAAGGTCTGTGCTCTGCCAAGAGACATGGAGACGCACGAGATGGTCTCGGCGATCCAGGCTGATCTTCTGGTAAGTGTTTGCAATGCTTTTCTTCATTCTTCAAGTGTCTTGGTTGAACCTGACCTTCTGTTTCCTTTTGCAGAACGTGCAGGGCTCCTGACCGTGGTGGGAAGGAGCGATAAGAACGCGACGCGGGTTACTCGGCTGGAGTCTGAGAGGGACAAGCTGAAGAGGGAGCTGGAAGATTCGCGGAAAGGAGGAGGGGATGAAGAGGGCCAGCGCTGAAGAGGCTGCTCGGCTGGCATCGGCTCTGGCTGATGCCGCCGAGCTTACGTCAAAGGCGAGGTCTGGGCGAGGAACAAGAAGACCGCCGAACTGGAGTCTGAGCTGGCCAGATTGAAGGCTGAATCTACTGCTGAGGGGATGAGGCTGCGTGCGGAAGTGCTGGCTGGACGAGCCGAAACGAAAAGGTTGAAGACGGCGAACGCCGAGCTGGAGAAGGAAAAGGGCTCTCTTCAGGCCGAGGCCCGGTCCGCCGTCCTGTTCGAGGAAGGATGCCTGGCCGCACTGAGACGTGCGGGGGCTCCTGAGCCGAGCTCCGCTCCTGCAGCCGAAAATGCCCCAGTTGGAGCTCCTGCAGTGGTTCATGCTCCGGGAGATGCTCCAGCTGCCCCGGTCTTGAGCGGTGCCCCGGTTGCCAGTGATGCTTCTGCCGTGCCTCAGGGTGAGGCCTCCTCTACCCCTGGAGCAAATGAGGCTCTGGTCGAAGAATCTCCTGCCAGCGACGCTCCCAGCGAGGTCGCCGTTTCGGCCGAATCCACTGGTCCAGCAGATTCGGTGATCCACTTAGTTGAGTCGCCGAAGCCACAGCAGCCGGGCTCCTCTTTATTTGTCTTTCTTGGCCGAATTGCCTTGCGCCGGGGTAGATCCATCGTTCCGCTGGACTCGGCGAGGCGAGAGTGAGTGCGGCTATGGCCTCCTGTGGGGTGTATGAACCCGGATTTCAGGAATCTGACCTTGGCCGAAATGGCTGACCTTGGCCGAACTGCCTTGCGCCAGGGTGTGAGGGGTTTATAAACCCGGACTTTAGGAAACGGCCGAGTGTATGGACTCTAGACCATTCCCAGGGCGGTAGACCCTTGTAGAGTGGGATGAAACCCTGAGTTTAGGAATTGGCCGAGTGTCCGAACTCGAGGCCTTTTCCAGGGCTGTTATCCCTTGAGTGTTCCAAACACGGGGACTTTAGGAAAGGCTGAGTGTAGGAACTCGAGGCCATTTCCAGGGCGTATGTACCCAAAGTGTGTCCAAGACACGGGGGCTTTAGGAAAGGCTGAGTGTAGGAACTCCAGGCCATTTCCAGGGCGTAGAGCCTTGATTGTGTCCAAGACACGGGGCTTTAGGAGAGGCTGAGTGTAAGAACTCCAAGCCATTTCCAGGGCGTAGAGCCTTGATTGTGTCCAAGACACGGGGCTTTAGGAAAGGCTGAGTGTAAGAACTCCAAGCCGTTTCCAGGGCGTAGAGCCTTGATTGTGTCCAAGACACGGGGCTTTAGGAGAGGCTGAGTGTAAGAACTCCAAGCCATTTCCAGGGCGTAGAGCCTTGATTGTGTCCAAGACACGGGGCTTTAGGAAAGGCTGAGTGTAAGAACTCCAAGCCGTTTCCAGGGCGTAGAGCCTTTGCTGCCGGAGTCGACCAGAGGCGACAGATTGCCCTTGGCCGAAATGGCTGGCTTCGGCCGAGACGAGCTGCTTGTGCCGAAGTGGAGTCGTCATTCCGGCTGTTGAAGCGTGAGCTCGGCAATGATCCTTGAGGGGTGTAAAAACCCGAACTTTAGGAATCCGGCCGAGTGTCCGAACTCGAGGCCTTCTCCAGGGTCCAAGACCCGGAGCTTTAGGAAACGACCGAGTTTGGGCTCGAGGCCTTTTCCAGGGCGGTAGACCCTTGTAGCCGAAGTCGGTCAAAGAGAGATGACAGATTGATGGCGGGGCGAAAGCTATTTCCATTGATTCAGAGATTCATTACATCTTTTAGAAATTGAATTTCTCGGGATACAGATGGATACAGAGGACGCCAGATGGATCACGTAATGATCTTCTCCGAATCCTCACAGTCTGGAACCTGTGCTGCGCTCTGGTGAACTCGGCCCTCGCTGCCGCCGGCATCTCCTGCCTCAACGAACTCTGGAATATGGCCCTCTTCGGCCAGCTTCTCCAGATACCACTGCAGAGAGTTGCAGTCTTCGGTCCTGTGCCCGTTGCCCCTATGGAAGGAGCAGTAGAGCTTGCTTCGGGCGCCTGAGGTGGGCTCATTCAGCATGGGCGGAGGGTACTTGAAGAACGGCTTCGACCTGATCTTGGTCAGGATGCGGTAGATCGGCTCCTTGAAGACGACGTTGACGCTCTGACTGGCGCTGGAGGAAGGTCTGGGCTTCCAGGTGCCCCCAGACCTGGACGACGAAGGCTTCGCCGAACTGGAGACCCAGGCCTGCTCGGGCTCCTGCTTCTGGGAGGGCCTCCCGCCTCTCTGCCGAGGCTGGCCATTCTTCTGTTCGGGCTCTGGGTGCCCGTCCTGATCCTTAGCTCGGATCTCGTCCTCCTCCCGGGCGATGAAGCGCTTCACCCGGGACATCAATTCTGACATGGACTCTGGGGTGTCCCCGGCCAAGTCCTTTCGCAAGTCGATGCCGGGGATCAGGGCATGCTGGAAGGCGTAGATGGCTATCCCCTCCCTTGCGCCCTCGATCTGGCTGTAGACCGCCCAAAACCGGTGGGTGAACTTGGCGAGAGTCTCGCCCTGTTTCATTCTCAGGGCGATGAGGTCCCCTTCCTTCTTGGGGACGACGGTGTAGGCCTGGAACTTCTTCAGGAAGGAGAGCTGGAGCTCCTTCCAACTGGAGACCGACTGCTCCGGGAGAGAGCAGAACCACTGCAGGGGGAGGTCACCCAAGCTGGAGGAGAAGATTTTGCAGTTTAGGTGACCCTCGTTTCCCCAGATGGACATCTTCTGGGAGAAGTGTCGGAGGTGTGCGGATGGGTCGGACAGTCCGTCATAGGGGACGAACCGCGGGACGGAGAACTTCCTGGGTAAGGGGGTGCGCTCGATCTCTTTCGTGAAGGGAGAGCCCCCTAGATCAACGTGACCACAGAGCTGCTTCTGGTCCCGCATGTCCAAATTGTGCTGGAGAGCCAATCTGACACGTTTGTCAAATTGCTCTTGCTCATCGTCCTTCTCCGGAATCTGAGCTCGGTGCTTTCGCTTGGGATGGCTTGGGCTACGATGGCTATGAGTTCGGCCATCGTGACTGTGGTGACTTCGGCTGTTGTTCGAGCCTTCATCACGGATCTGGCTCCGTTTCTGGTCCAGATGATGTCTGAGGTCTTCACGAGGAGGCTGGGCTGCCCTGCCGGGAGCGTCCTTCTTTTTCCCTTGGGGCTTAGAGACCTCCCTCAAGGAGGCAGTTTGCACTGCCCTCAGCTGCTGCTGGAGCTCGCGAATCATCCGTTCTTGCTTCTGGAGCTGCTTCTGGAGGAGGGCAGCTTCGGGAACCTCTCCAGGGGGTTGAGCGTGGTGCGTTTCTCCTACGGCCACGGCTTTGTCCTTCCGGGGATGCTTATGCTGACGCTCATCGCGTCTGGGTGGCGGGACTTCGTCCGCTGAGAGCGAGGCCTCGACTCCCTCTTGGAAGGGGATCTCGACAAAGAGTTGGGAGCCCAGGCGGCCCTCGCCTGCGGTCGTGCCATGCACCGTACGGGAGCGTCCTTGGGGAGGGACGTCCGTTGGCGGTGGTGGCAACTCGAGCGCTGCTCTTGAGGATTCTACGCCCTTCTTAGCTTTCGGAGGCATGGCTTCTGAGAAGATGAGGTTAAGAAAGATTGTTTGGAAAGATTTGGAGAAGATTGGGAAGGCTGGGATATTGCTTTCCCACAGACGGCGCCAATTGTAGGTGCAGAAAATAATGACCCACAATAAGAGGGTGCCTTACAGGACTTATCCGAGAAGATGATGATGACTGGGGGTGACTAGGATGCCGTCCGGAAGCCTGAAAGGGAAGAACAAACGGTCAGAGGACCCTGGCCTGGGCGGCGCAAGGCTCTCCGATGCCAAAGTCAGTATGGGAACTGGAACAGTGGAAGGAGAGGAAGAAGAGAGGCAGAGTAAGGGCTCTGTGAATGGAATTATGCGTACCTTTGACGGTGGTATGAGTCTCTATTTATAGAGTGTGGAACGTATCTTTTGGGAGATATTTTGGTGTGGGTCCCGCGATTTGACTGGGAAGTCATGATCAGACCACATTGCATTAATTGAGGTCCAATCCAGCCCACTTTGCATTAAATGCCTGTCGGGTCAGCCCACATCGCATTTAATGCACATCTTGTTGGGCCAGATCCTGTTGGGCGCCTTTGGCGGTAGGGGTACCAGCGGATCTGCCCTCGGGCCCTGCCCTGATGTGGCTTCAGCCGCTGGATGGGATTCTGTCAGGGATCTGGCGAAGATCGTGGGCGGCTGGATGTCGCCTGTCCCGCCAGCTCGTGCCCCTGTCCCTCCACGTGCCTGATGACGTGGGGGGGAAGAGGGGCGCAAGTGAAGGTTCTATCTTGCTTCGGCCTCTGTCCCGGCCTCTTCAGCCGAGGTGGAGTTTGCTGCCGGGATGATACCCGGGGTGGCCCAGCCGAGGTGGAGCTCCTTGCCGAGGTGACGCCCGAGGTGGGCCAGTTCGGCGCTAAGGGCACGGAGATGCTTGACTTCGGCCGAGGCCCTCATCCTGGTAGCCGGGGTGAGCCGGGTGCCACGTGGATGGCACGATGATGGCTCGTGAGAATGCTTAGCCTCATCTGATGGCTGCGATTAACTTAATCCTGTGGTTCTGGAAATCTCCCCACACAGCCTTCTTTACCTTTGAAGGGTTTTCTGTCCGCAAAGACTCGATGTATCATGCCGTCGTCGCCGACGAATTTGATGCATTGATGTAGAGTTGAGGGAACAACACCATTCTCGTGTATCCAGGGGCATCCGAAAAGGATGTTGTAGCGTGAAGGGGTTTTTATTTCATACATAGTAACCTCAGAGATAAGATCACCGATTTGCAAGTTAAACCTGATTTTGCCGACAGGCCTTTGGTTGCTCCCATCGTATCCAAAGATAGATACAGATGTGTGGCTCAGCTTGCTAGGTGGGGTGCCCAACTCTTTGAGAGCCGAAGTGGAGATGAGGTTGAGTGCAGAACCTGGGTCGATCTGAACTCTATGCATAGGCATTTCCTTGATGTACCCTGTGAAGTATAGGGGTCGGTTGTGCCTTGTTTTGCCAAGTAGGAGGTTTTCCTTAGTGAAAGCGATGGTTGCACTTGCTGCTTTTTGAACCAAGAGGCATTCGATGCATCATCCCTCACTCTTCTTCTTTTCTCCCTTTGAGGAAGTTTCTGAGTTTTTGACCCGGTAGTCCATTTCAATTTGGAGGACTTGTGGGGCATGTTTGTCGACATCCTCATTCAGCTTTTGTAATTCTGAAATGAGATTATCATGAGTGCGTGGAGACATTCGCAATAATTCTAGGATGTGCAGACGTGTAGATATGTGTTTGAAGTGCTCGATCAAGTCATACTTGAGAGCCTTCTTGGGGCCTGCATGTTCATCATTGCTGCCAGTAGGGGCGCTTACAACATCTTTTCCCAAAGGATTTACATAAGTAAATGAAGATTGGTTGTGATTTTTGTGGTAGTCCAGGCCAGAGCGGGTGCCTCTACCAACTTTGAGAGCTTCTTGAGAAGGGTCTTCGTTTGGAAGATTGTCTTCAGGATCAAGATGCTGTCGTTTCTCATTTACTGGGGATTTATCTTCAGCAAAGTTTCCATTCTCACTGATTGTGTTGCATGGAGCATTTTCCGGGAATAAGTCCTGAACAGCATCCAACAACTTTTCTTCTTCGTTGACCAATTCATCGTCCCAACAATAGTTGGGGTTTCTTCATGATGATCAGTCGGGAAGAGTGTGAGTTCTGAAGTCACAGTCTCAGGGGAAAAAGCCTGAGAGGGTGTTGTCTCAGTGAAAGTCAAGTGAGACGAGGTAGCTCCAGAGGATATGGTGCTAGGCGTCGTCAGAGTGTAAGTGATCTCATCAGATGAGGCTTTGGAAGAGCTATAATCCCGAATTATCACATTACAGGCAGCTCTGATAGGAGACGTTGCCAGAATGGACTCTTGAGTGTCAGACTCATCCTCAAATGTGAGAGGATCAGCGATCCAACAATTTTTTCCACTTTCAGGAGTTAAGGGAGGAGGTACCTGGTGGTCTTCAGGGACTTAAGGCTCTGGATTACGAAGAAACTCGTTGACGCGGTCTTGCTCTTGTTCTAGAGCGAGATGCTGCAAGATCCTCGCATATTCCTCAAGATCAGGTATGGGAGCCAAATCTTCTTCTTTGTCTGCTCTTTGTGGTTCAACATGGTTGATTTCCACTGGAGCAACGACGGGTGCTGGGTCAACAACCTTTTTTTGTACAGCCTCTTGGTCTTCTTCATCATCAGACCAGGATCCTTGTGGCTGTAAGGGGTTATACCAGATTACTGGCATAAGGTGAGTTTCAGGAACCCATTCTTCATCGGAGAGGTATTCTCCTGTTTCAAGGGATTCCTCCCACTCGTCGGTGTCGTTGGACTCGTATACATCAATGGAAAATCCAACTACCAAATTGCAAGAGTATGATGCCCCCTGCGTGGCTTCTTTTTTGAATTCAGGTGGTATGAAATCACTAAGAGTGAATTTTCTTACCCCCTTTGAAGTCTCTGGAAGGGACGTTTCTGTTGCCCCCAGTGAAGCGGTAGAAGAGGCCTTTGCCTTTTCATGGACTTCTTATTTTGGCTGGATCTTCTCTTGCCGTTTGAGCTTGAGGAGATGTTTCCTAGCTTGCCTTCACTGTTGAGCTGTTGGCTTTTTTTTTACGATCTCCCAATTTTTATCTTCTAGAAGATCGGGATGTACCCATATGGGTTGTCCGTTTGGTGTCGGGTAAGGAACCAGTGCTTCGGATGCTTGAGTTCTTTTTATCACCTTGAAGGAAGTAGTGATCCTCTTCTTTGGTGATTTTGATGTTTGTCCACATGACACCATGTTGACGGAGGCAGACCCATGGTTTTTGTCAAAGGTGATGACTCCGTTTTTTCACATCTCGTTTATTTTCTCTCTCACAACAAAACATTGATTGAGAGGATGCGAGATCATCTGGTGGTATGAACAGTACCGAGGATCGTTGGTTTTGCCATCATCTCCCGGACTTTTGGGTTCAGGCAAGGTGAGCTTTCCGTTCACCATGAGGGCCCCTAAGATTTCATCAACATCTTCATCGAACGGGCATTTCTTTTCTATTCGCTCTTTGAAGGCATCAGAAAGTTTAGGTCTTTTACCTGCAGCTTTGTTTTCAGCTTACTTTGGTGGCTGAGGAGCTGACTTGGTTTGCACATTGAGGAACTCTTTTTTCTTTGGCTTTGAGGTTGCAATGGCGGTTGGCTCTTTTCTTGATGATTTTTTATTATTGAGGTCTTTGATCACCGTTTCAGGTTCCATGGAAGCTTCTAGGAGTTCTCCCAGGTTCTTTGATTTGTTGCCGATGGTCATGGAATGGATTCTAGCTCTCATGTTGTTTCGGCAGATGTCGACTAGCGACGCTTGTGGCAGTACATCTGAGCATTTGTACGCCATTGCTTTCCACTTGTGAATGAAGTCATATGTTGACTCATTCTCCCCCTGTTTTAGGCTGCAGAGCTGAGCCATAGTAGCGGGATGATCCTCACCTTTGAAGTGAGTCAGGAAGCGTGTCTCTAGCATGGCCCAATTTTGGATGGAGTCCTTCGGAAGAGTGGAGTACCAATCAAAGGCCGTACCTTTTAGGGTACTTGCAAAGAGGCGGATCTTGAGTGCATCTTGATCCGCAATAGCTCCCATCAAGATTTTGAAGTGGATGACGTGCTGTCTGGCTGATCCTTTCCTCGTATATGTTTGGAGAGTGGGATGCTTGAATTTTGTAGGGAATGGGACCGAGTCCATCCATAAGGGATATGGTGGCTTGATCCCATGCTCCTTGAGTATATCCTCTTCTTTAGCTTTTTTGAGAATACTGTCTACATCCTTTTTGGTGAGGGCGCGTGACTCATTTTCTTCTCCATTTACCTCATCATCTTGAAGATTCAGAGGAGGCTCATTGTTCCCCTGATTTTGAAAGGCACGGAGAAGGTTTTCCATCAGAGTTTCAATCCTCTGCTGGCCTTGTTCCAACTGTTGGATGTGTGTGATCGCATCATCTTGAGGTGGATTGCGAGGTGGTGGCTCAAAATTTGTAGCCAGGACGTTTATCCCTCGGGATTCGAATGAAGAAATCGTCTTGGTGACTGAGCTGGGGCTCATTCTTTTTGATGAAGAGATTGAGGAAGGATCACTCCACCGTCCTTGGCTTGAAAGGGCAGGGGATTCTTCTGAATGTCTTCTTATCCTGGAGATGTTGTGGGTCACTGGACTTCGGACATGGGTTTTTGTTGCTGACTTTTGGCGTCTTCTAGTTTTTCCAACCATATGGACAACAGTAACTTGGTCGGGTCTTTCATTTTCGGGCCTTTTATGGGAGACTTGAAGTGTAGCAGGCTGGCTTCTCTAGTCTCTTTTGTCGATACGACGCGCGCCGGCATGCACGACGAGCAATTTGAGCTTCGGTCAGCTCTGGCTGGGCTTTGACAATGAATGATGTGCTCCCTCGGGCGCAGCAGCCGAGCCTGTCTTATTTGTAGCTAGGCATGGACAGGATCCGGACCAGGTCCTTTGCCTGTTGCAGCGAAGCTTTGAATTTTTTGAGTTCTGCCCCTATAGAGATGAAGGGTTGAACTGTATGATTGTAGGCTTTAGCAGGAGCTTGTAGAGGCCTAGTGATGCATGACTTGATTTTGGGCTTGTAGCAACAAGCCGGCTCATGCTGGGTTGACTTGGTTGTCAAGTTGGAGATGGGTCTCTCCTTTTTCATGTAGGCAAGAGGGTAGAACTGGTTCTCCTTGAGTGGGGCCAGGTATGCTGCCTTAGTGGATGTTTGGGACCTTCTTTATTTTGGTGAAGGTTTTAGGGACCAAGTCATGGGATAGACCTGGTTGTTTGTGGGTTGAGGCTTCGCGGGGGTGCTGCGGGCTTCAGGTTTCTTGGCGCTCGCCTTTGGTGTCACGGTAGTGACACGTTGAGAGGCGATCTTCTGCTTTTTGGCAGGTGCAATTTCTTCTTCGGGAAGTGGGAATGGTCCCAGTGTCCCAAAGACAATAGTCTAGGGAGTCGAGGTCGACCCGGAGTTTTGAGAGTTGTTGAGGGAGTTGACGCTTCGGCAGCTGACAGTGTGCTTATGAGTGCGCATGTTTTGCTTCTGTTGAAGCATGAGTTGGTGCTTGTTCTCATCGAAGGTAATGGTCAAGGAAGCTGCCATTGTTAGTTTTCGAAAAATTTCTGAAACAAGACCACATCCATTAGTAATCATAAGAATATAATGATCATAAATGGGAAATTCTATGGTTTTGTCTTTTCAAATCGTTCGAGGGATATGACCCAAGCAATATGAAGAAGGCAAAACGCCATAGATGTTACAATTGTTCTGATTGCAAGTATGGTGAGGCCAGAATGAGCGTTCCAGTGACTGCTAGAAGCAATTGTAAACCTAAATTTGACTTATCGAGAAGCATGGCTTGCTCGAGGTAAGAAGAATATAAGGTTGGAGTTACAAATGTGCCGGTTGCAAATACAGTAGACCCTGAAAGGGCGTACCAGTATCATTAGACACAAATGTTGGAGATCGCATCTATGAGATGGGATTCTCTGTTTTGAAATGTCAAGATTGGTTTCATCAAAGAGAGCAAATGGTATTCCAATCCGAATACGGGCTCAACAATTTCTGCGAGCACCAGTGCCCAGAAGGGAAGGAACCACAATTTCTTGAATCTGAATTCAAAATGACGAGAGTTTTTTTTTTGAAAGGTCAATATCGGATTCATCAAAGAGAGCTAATGGCATTCCAATCTGAACACGGGCTCAACATTTTTGCGAGCGCTAGTGCTCAGAAGGGAAAAGACCAAAATTTCTTAGATCTGAACCCAAAGATGACGAAATTATTTTTTTGAAGTTTTTTTTAAGATTTATTATTTTTTTTGATTTTTTTTAAAAAACTATTTTTATTATATTTATTTTGTTTTTTTAAAAAAAGAATTTAACTTTTTTTTGAAGATTTATATATTTTTTAAAAAGATTTTTTTTATTTTTTCTTTTTAAAAAAAAAATTTTAAGATTTTTTTTTATTTCAAGATGAGAGAGTAGACATAGGCCTCCTAACCCGGTCTTATGAAACCTCAATTGATAGAATTGCCCCCAGGTAAGGGTATGATTACTTAATGAACCCGTTTGGAGGACCCTTGCCTAGAACAGTCAAGCTGTCTCCACACTCTGGACAAGGCTTTTCTTGAATCAATCATGATCAAAGAACGCAATTGGTTTAACCTTAGTGGTCTATGTCTTTTTCTTTAGATCCCTAATAGACTCATCGAAGAGAAACGGTGGCCATTTCCACAATTCGAACCGGCTCAACATTTCTGTGAGCACAGAGATGAAATGGAAAGGATCAAAGTTTCTCAGTTTTGAATCCAAACTAAGAAATCTGATTTTTTTTAAGATCCCTAATGAACTCATAGAAGAGAAATAATGGCCATTTCCATAATTTGAACCGGCTCAACATTTCAGCGAGCATAGAGACGAAACAGAAAGGATCAAAGTTTATCAATTTTGAATCCAAAACGAGAAATCTGATTTTTTTTAAGATCCCTAATGAACTCATCGAAGAAAAACGATGGCCATTTCCACAATTCGAACCGGCTCAACATTTCTGCGAGCACAGATATGAAACGGAAAGGATCAAAGTTTCTCAATTTTGAATCCAAAATGAGAAATCTGATTTTTTTTAAGATCCCTAATGAACCATTGAAAAGAAACGATGGCCATTTCTACAATTCAAGCCGGCTCAACATTTCTGCGAGCACAGAGACGAAACGGAAAGGACCAAAGTTTCTCAATTTTGAATCCAAAATGAGAAATCTGATTTTTTTTTAGAAAAGAGAAAGAATGGAAATAAACTCAAAGATAGAATTAAGAATTTTCCAAAAAATTCCATCTCATTTTTTTCAGATGCGAAATCCAACATAGGCCACTAACTAAAAAGTAGCCCAGGAATCCAGAAAAGAAGTATAAGCATAGAGCAAAAATATGGTATGCAAATATTTCGTTTCTAAGCATCGTGTTCTCAAATGAACGTGTCCCACCAGGTGTGCCAGCTTGATGGACCGCGCTTTTTTGATGCTCCCGGCGCTACCGGGGTCGGCGGACATGGGAGTCCATTTGGTCCAACCCTTTCGTGCTCGGAGGGCGAAAAACGGGTATCAACAATTTTTTTTGAGTGGGTATGCCAGATTTTCTATTTTACTTGGAATTATAAGTGGTGATCCGGAGATCAACATTCGCAAGTAAAAAGGAAATCAACTTCTTTCAAGTTTCCATTTCACATATATTTAAGAAAAGAGACAAGTTTTTGAAATGCCGTAAAAGACAATTTCATTTGTTTTGCCGTGAAAGGCGATGTTTGCCATTATAGCCGATTTACAATTCTTATCAATAATGAAAGACAAGAATTGTGATTTTTGTCTCTTTTAAAAAAATACAAACTACAATGAAAAGCAAGAAAAAAGGAGGATCTAACTTCTTAGGAGATTATGGGGGACTCGTTCAGATTGACAGTTGCAAGCCATGTGTGGACTTCACCATCATCCATGCAGATGAGAATAGAGGATGCTCTTGATTCACTTGGCTTGGCTATAACCTCAGATTTTTAGAGGACAAAGACCAAGAGGAGGTCATATGTCCAATAAAAAGCTAAGTAGACGGGCTAAAAAGCCACGTCTAAGCCATTGGAGGCAGAAAAAGGAGGCAAGGACCTTAGGGGGGGATACCCCCCTAGGGACTTTTGTCACCTTGTAGCGGTGTTCGGTGCAGAACTTCAGCAGAGTTTTCTCTCTTTTTCTTTATCTTGGATTTCGGGATTTTCTGTGCTTTTTTCCGTCTCGCCGATGATTTTTTCGATTTGGAATTCTTTGGAATGCTCTCCTATTTATAGGCCTTTGGTAGCCATTTAGGAGAGTTTATGGGCTTTAAAGCCACATAATGGGAGGAGTTACAAGATATATTTCTTTATTTTGTAACTCCTTTTTCTTGGCTTCTGATTGGCCGGTAGAGATTAAGGGCATTTAATCGCCTTTAATCACCATGATGGGAGGAGTTTCTTGGTTTAAATGCCATGAATCAATTGACTTGTAACTCCTAGATGCTCGCCTCTGATTGGGCCATCCAAAGTAATGAATTAATGATGGCAATAAAGCTAGTCAATTAATTGCATTAAGTGGTCGCCGAGCAGTTGAAGAGTCGCGGGCCGTGCCGCGTCTTTTGGGATTCTTCTGGCGTTGATCATCGATGGATCTTCATACTGATCGACATCGGACGACCATCTAACTTCAGACATTGATTGATAACAACGGGCCGGTGTCATCTGTCCTATCGATTTCTCGATTGATCGGGGTGGAAAGTGCACTTTTTGGTTGGCGATCAATTATGATTTTGATACTCTTGAAGACAGACCCGTGATTTTGACGGGTTTGGTTCCTTAAAAGTCTGAATTTTGACGGATGTTGACGGGTTTGGTGCCTCAAAAGCATGAGTTTTGGAAAATCACAGGAGGTGGAAGCTTCGAAACATGAAAAGGGACGGAAAACGTTCCTTCTGGGGCAAATCTGGCCATCCGGAGCTCCATGGTCGCCGGTGACTCTGGGGGGAATTTTCCCCTTTGGTTCCCGTTTTGCGGCCGTTTCGATGTTTTTTCCAATTCTTTTTTCTTCTATGTTTTTCTTGAAATTTTTGCACATTTATTGGCTTGATTTCCCTGCAGAAAACTTGATGAGAATCCTTGCATTTTGGAATGCAAAGTCTCCAATTTTCCGGGAAAAACGAAGACTTTGTCGCATAGAGCTGCAGATTTTCCGTCAGAAGCCGAAACTAGAACAAACCATGTCGGAATGACCTGAAATTTGAGATGAAGCCTCTTGAGCAATAAATAAGACCAACCACAGGCTTTTGTTTGAGTTTTGAAGGCGTATGGGGTCCTGTCCCAGTAGACTTGATTCTGTAGCGATGAAGATGTCGCGCTTTGGTTTACGGTCAACCAATGTCCGATTGACCTGAGATTTAACAGGGAACCTATTGGAGTCATTTTGAGATGATCCATAGGCTCTGTCTTGGAAACCATGGTCTTGGGGAGCTTCGTCGCCGAGAGGCCTGATTTGGCTTTTAAGAGTCAAAGTCTGGTCAAATGTTGTCGAAATGACCTGAAACTTGACGTGTAGCCCTTTGTAAGCATCTTAAAGCCGCCCATGTGCTCTATTTGATGAGTGATGGCCTCGGTGGTTCTTGCCGCCGAGTGGCTTGATTTAACTGTTCGAGGGTTGATGTAGGGTCAAACGTTGTCGGTTTGACTTGGAACTTGACGTGGAGCCTTTTGGATGTATTTTGGGACCATCCATAGGCTCTGATCAACAATTTGGTGTCTTCGATGCTGTCACCGCCTATAGCTCCTGTTCAGCTGCCGGAGGAGCGAAGTTAGGCCAAATGATTTTGAAATGTCTTGAAACTTCTTGTATACACCTTTCTTGGTTGTTTGGAAGGATCTTGCAGTTTTTGTTTGATTCTGACAAGATTTGATTTTTTTGGCAGTAGCATTGCCTATTTATGGTAGGCTGAGGCTTCACGTAGCTTTCTTGAGGTTGAAGAGGCAAAGTGACATTTCTGGTGTCAACAGTGATCAAGTGGTTGTAGTGGTATATGTGGATGATATCATCTTTGCTGGCAACCGAGATATACAGTGTAAGGTAGTGTTTGGTTCGCTGGAATGGCTGTAGATGGGAATGGAATGATGACCGGAATGAGTCTGGAATAGAATGAGGCAGGAATAGTCATTACCATTCTAGCATTTGGTAAGCTAGAGGAATCAACCCACTGATTCCTATTCCTGCGTTTGGTACGTGGGAATGATGCCCGGAATGGAATAAATTTTACATTAGTATGACCAAAATACCCTTGTTAGATGATGTATGGATTATATTATTATTCTATAGGTGGGGCCTGAAAGTCCAAGATCGAATCCTAGAGGGGCGGGGTGAATAGGGTGAGCTCAAAGTCCTTGACCAACTTTCAATCTTTTGGCTTTTAAGTTGCTTATGCTTTGATGAATATTAATAATCTTGTGAAAAAGATAGATTCCTAAGTTAATCATACACAAGATGAAAGCAACTAGGAACATTCAACAATAACAACATCAATCACATAAAGTAAGCACAAAAGAGCATTCACCATAACACAAGTGTTTTATAGTGGTTCGGCAACCGTGCCTACATCCACTCCCGGTAACCCTACCAGATTTTCACTAAAACGAGTTAAGGTTTAGGATCACCTTGAACCTTACAAACACATCACCATGCTTTTCAAGGCTAAGCATGAACCATTACAACTCAACAAATGCTTTTAAAGGCTAAGCACCAACCTTTACAACGAGTGATTTTCTCTTAATTAATATGCCTAATGATGCATGGATAAGAGAACTATTAAGTGCAATGAGATGCCTCTAAATAGGCTAATTTGAAAATGAAATGCCAAACTCTAGACATATGCATATGAATGAGAAAGTGTAAGATTCATGCATATGCTAGAAAACACTCTAACTCTTTTTAGAAGGATGAAACACTAAATGATGCAAAGATGTTGATCATATTTAAATGAAAGAGTAGAATGAAAAACACATGAGTTTTCAAGATGAAGAAACTTGATTTGAAAAATTACAACTTAACTCTAGCAAGTTAGTGTAGAAACTTGAAAACAAAACTCATGTGAATAGCTAAACATATGTTGTATCCTCATGACTAAACATGTTCAAAGATTTAACAATGCATGAACACAACATTAAGAAACTTGAGCATGCTTTTAAAAGAAATCAAAGATTAATACAAAGCATGAGATTAAATGAGAAAAGAGAGCACACCCATTTGAGATTTGAATCAAAGATTGAGTCCATGGATTAGCCCCATTAGTCCTTCAATAATCTCCTTAAAGTGTAGTTCTTCCTTGGCCTCAAGAGTTCCTTAAAGTTCAGCCCTCAATCCCCAACAAAAATCCACTTTTTATAGCCAAAAAGTGTCCAACGGCTAGTGCCCGGTCGACCTGGTACAGGGCCCGGTCGACCGGGTGCTCAACGGTCAGAAATATATCCGTTGGAGCCTTAACGGCCATTTTCCCTGGGTCGGCCTGCACTGTGTGCCCGGTCGACCGGGTGCCTTGGCCGGTCGACCGGGTACACAGCCGGCCAACCTGCTGGCAGCCCAGATGTCTGATTTTTTTTCAGAACTTTGAAGGAGAGTGAGGGCTGGTCTTCAATGAACTTTGGGGCACAATTCAAGCTTGGATTCAAGTCAGAAAAAGACTATTAAAAATGAAATATAAATGACTTGAAATCTCCAAATAAAAACTGATTTTAAAGAGAAAAACATGGAAAGCTTGAATTTTGGAAATGACACCAAAAACACCCACATGGGACTAGAAAACTTCATGAACTTAAGATTCATAAATATTATGAAAAACATGCATGACATGAATAAAATCAAAGATTATGAATGAAAATCAAGCATGAAAATCTTAAGATAAAAATCATGAATGAATGAGAGATCAAGCTTATGAAAATGAAATGCACCCTATCAAATTGCAACAAAATAAAACTCTAACAATCTCCCCCTTTGCAATTTGATGGCAACTCTTGAAGCTTGAACTCTCTCTCAATCTCCTTAGAAACTTGAACACCAACTTCACCATCTTCTTTGGATATTAAGGAGCTTTGGATGAATGGGAGCATTTGGATATTTTGGAGCTTTGGATTTTCCTTGTGAGAGCAATGACACAACATTACAAAATTACATACAAAAACTCCCCCTAAACTAGATAACCCTAGAATCTTCTCCCCCTTAGTTGGTGCCAACACTTGAAACATCTCTCCCCCTTTGACATCCAATTGCAAAGGATCCTGCCCAAGAACTAGAAAACACAAAACCTTGTTAGTAGCACCTGTTTATAGGATTAAAAGAAAATGAAATAACAGGTGATAAGCCAACAACAAATTAGAATTCAGGGCAAGGGCCAATGCCCAACTGATGTCTCAATGTAATGAATCGATCATTTCCAAGGGGTTTAGTAAATAAGTCAGCCAACTGAGTATCTGTAGGTACAAAAATTAGTTCAATATTGCCTTGATCAGCATGGTCACGCAAAAAATGATAACGAATGTCAATGTGCTTAGTGCGAGAATGCTGAACAGGATTCTTAGAGATACTGATGGCACTGGAATTATCACACATGATGGGCATGCATTGTTGTGGAACATTATAGTCTAATAAAGTTTGTTTCATCCACAACAATTGAGCACAACAGCTACCAGCAGCTATGTATTCAGCCTCTGCAGTTGACAGAGACACTGAATTTTGCTTTTTGCTATGCCAAGCTACTAAGCAATTTCCTATGAAGTAGCAACATCCACTGGTGCTTTTTCTATCATCTATAGAGCCTGCCCAATCTGCATCACTATATCCCATTAATTGAAGAGTTGAGTCACGGGGATACCAGATACCATAATGAGAAGTCCCATGAATGTATTTTATGATACGTTTAACAGCCTTATAGTGAGACTCTCGGGGATCAGATTGATACCTAGCACATATTCCAACACTAAAAGATAGGTCTGGTCTGCTAGCTGTAAGGTAAAGAAGGCTTCCTATCATGCTTCTATACAGTTTCTGGTCTACTTTCTTACCTTGAAGGTCACTAGACAGTTTAGTGGAAGATCCCATGGGATTGCAGCTAGTCTTAGATTCTCCTAAGCCAAACTTTTTCACTATTTCTAGAGCAAACTTGGATTGACTAAGAAAGATACCATGATCAGTCTGACTAACTTGTAATCCTAGAAAGAACTGTAGAGGCCCTACCAGACTCATTTCAAAAGTGGAACTCATCAATTCAGAAAATCCTTGAGCTAGTTGATCAGAGGTGGATCCAAACACTATATCATCAACATATATCTGAGCAAGGAGAATATCTTTATCAACCTTTTTAATGAAGAGGGTTTTGTCCACATTTCCACACATATAATCATTTTCAAGAAGATGACTTGTGAGCTTCTCATACCAGGCTCTAGGAGCTTGTTTAAGACCATAGAGAGCTTTCTTTAATTTAAACACATAGTCTGGGTGATGAGGATCTTCAAAACCTTCAGGTTGTGTAACATAAACATCTTCCTCTATTTCACCATTTAGAAAGGCACTCTTCACATCCATTTGAAACAGTTTAATTCTCATGCTACTCGCATATGCCAGTAAAATTCGAATGGACTCCAAACGAGCTACAGGAGCAAAGGTTTCCTCAAAATCAACTCCTTCAACTTGAGCATATCCTTTGGCCACAAGTCTGGCTTTGTTTCTTATCACATTTCCTGATTCATCCAGCTTGTTCTTGAAAATCCATTTAGTGCCAATTTTACTTTTGCCTTCAGGAAGAGGTACAAGATCCCACACTTCATTTTTTCTAAACTGATTTAATTCTTCTTGCATGGCATCTATCCATTCAGACTTGGTTTCTGCTTCAGAGAAGTTCTTGGGCTCAATTTGTGAAACAAAAGAGTAGTGAGCACATAGATTATGAACCTGTCTTCTTGTCATGACCCCACTTTTGATGTTTCCAATGATATTATCCAAGTTGTGATCTTTTAATAACTTTGTGGGCATACTAGAAGCAGAGGGGATTTTATCTTCAATTTCAGATGGAGTAGTCTGCTCAACTGATGTCTCTTCTTCATCATCATGAATAGCTTTCTTAATTTGATTCGTCTCATCTATCACAACATGAGCTGACTCCATAACAGTCATGGATCTGAGGTTGAATACTCTATATGCCTTGCTTTTATCAGAGTATCCTAAGAAGATTCCTTCATCAGATTTGGAATCGAACTTTTCCAACTGCTCTCTATCTCTCAAAATATAGCATTTACTCCCAAACACTTTTAAATACCCCAGATTTGGTTTTCTTCCAAAATAAAGCTCATAAGGAGTTTTGTTAGTGTTCTTTGTCAAATAAACACGATTAATAAGATAGCAAGCAGTGTTAATAGCTTCAGCCCATAGGTTGCGAGGAAGATTTTTCTCATTAAGCAAAGTTCTAGCCATTTCTTGGATAACTCTATTTCTTCTTTCAGCTACTCCATTTTGTTGAGGGGTTTTAGGAGCAGAGAATTGATGATTAATTCCATAGTTTTCACAAAAATCTGCAAATCTTTCATTTTCAAATTCTCCTCCATGATCACTTCTTATCTTCTTAATCTTGCACTCCTTCTCAACTTGAATTTTCTTGCAAATCCTTATAATGTGATCTACTGCATCAGATTTAGCATGAAGAAAGGCTACCCATCCAAATCTGGAATAGTCATCAACCATAACCAGGATATACTTCTTCCCACCAATACTCTGAACAGGTGCTGGGCCAATAAGATCCATATGTATGAGCTCAAGGGGACGAGAAGAGGATATATCTTTCAGACCTTTAAAGCTTTTCTTGATTTGCTTACCCATTTGACAAGCTTTGCACAATTCAGATTTAAAATCATCTAATTTGGGTATTCCTCTAACAATTTCCTTTTTGGATAAGATCTTCATCAATTTGTAATTTATATGACCCAATCTTTGATGCCACAACTGGTTTTCTTGATCCTTTGTCATTAAGCTCATGGATTCATTTTCACAGCATTCTTCTATAGTGTAGATGTTATCCTTAGTTCTTAATCCAGTGAGTAAAACTTTCTGGGATTTCTCATTCAGAACTTTGCAAGATTTGCTATCAAATATAACTTTGTTTCCTTTGTCACATAACTGACTAATACTCAAAAGATTATGCTTTAATCCATCCACAAGGAAGACATCTTTTAAGGTAGGCATTTGATCTCCTCCAACACAACCTTTTCCAATAATTTGAGCCTTCCTGTTATCTCCAAATGACACATTTCCTCCATCATAGTCCTCAAGAGAGATGAATCTAGAACGGTCTCCAGTCATATGTTTGGAGCATCCACTATCCAAAAACCATCTAGAATTTTCCTTAACCTTTAAAGCAGTCTGGACTAAGAAGTTCTTGAAACTTTTCCCTTTTTCAATCCAAGTAGTCTTAATGAATGGAGTTTTAGTGGATTTTGGAACAAACTTGAAAAGAGCTCTAGAGGGATGGTTTTGAGACAACCTAATCTTGAAAGGACAATTGGGGATTAGATGACCTATACGATTACAGAAATGACAAGTCCATCTAGAGGTAAAAAAGTTTTTGTCTATAGGTTTGAGATGAGTTCTAGTAATAGGTTGTAAACTATTCTTCTTGCTACTAGAGGAGCATTCAAAACCTATACCATTCTTGTTACCAAAGATTTTGTTCATACCTAACATTTGGTAAAATTTGTCATTTCCTAAGGTAAATTTATCAACAACATGTTTTCCCTTTTCAAGTTTCATTTTAAGAGATTCTGATTCTTGTTGACTAGATTCTAGCAAACATTGTAATTTATGAATTTCTTTTTCAGCTTCAGCTAGATTGTTATGAGAACTAATCAACTTAGATTGAACATCTTTTATCTCATTGTCTTTCAAGATTAATTGATCTTTTAAGGCATTTACATCCTTCACAAGCTTTTTAGACTCAACTTTTAAGCTTTTGTTCTTCTTGGTTATGGCTTCACATAGATCATATAGCTCTTCATAGGCTTGATGTATATCATTTTCATCATTTTCATCATTTGCTTCATCTTTCCCTATGGTATCTTCTATTAATGCATTATGATCTTCATTTTCCTCAATAGGTGTAAATAGAAGCCAAGAAGTGGAGTTATCATCTTCATCATTTTGGAAATCATCATTTTCACTACATTCATCTTCATCATCATCCCAAGTTATATTTAAAACTTTCTTTCCTTTCTTGTCTTCTTTTCAAACTCTCTAGGGGAGGAACAGTTTTGAGCAATGTGACCAAATCCTTTACAATTGTAGCATTGCACATCCTTCTTAATAAAGGATCCCCTGGAGTTCCTTTGAGATTTTTCATTTCTTGCTTCCTCAGAATTTTTGAAGTTCTTTTTGTTCTTAAGGAGATTTTTAAACTTTTTAGAGAGCAAGATAGTGTTTTCATCATCCTCACTCTCACTCTCATTATCATTATTTTTATGTTGAGAGCTAAGAGCTACACCTTTCTTCTTGCTAGGGACTTCAAAATCTAGTCATAGGTGAGAAGATTTCCTCTAAGTTCTTCAATTTTGATAGTGTCAACATTCTTACTTTCAGTTATGGCAACAATCTTGGGTTTGAATCTTTTAGGAAGGGATCTTAAAATTTTTCTAACAGTTTTAGATTCAGACATCTTCTCTCCAAGACCTATAAGGGAGTTGACAATTTCCATAACCTTAGTGTAGAATTCATCAAATGTTTCTTCCTCAAGCATTTTAATATCTTCAAGTTTAGAAGTTAACATTTGGATTTTGGCTATCTTGACTTGATCTGTACCTTTATGAGTGGTCTCTAGAGTTTCCCATACTTCTTTAGCAGTATTGCAATTTACCACTCTATTGAATTCTTCTTGAGACAAGGCACAATAAAGAGAGTTTTTAGCTTTAGCATTCAAATTTGCTTTGTCCTTCTCACCTTGAGTCCAAGCACTCTTAGGTTTCAATTTTATAGAGGTGACTAAACCTTCAGAGTCTTTTTCTACTATAGTGGGGAGATCATAGCCTTCTTCAATGATGTTCCAAACATCAAGGCTTTGGGATTCAAGAAACACTTGCATTCGAATTTTCCAATAACGATAGTGTGTTCCATTGAACAAGGGTGGTCTATTGGTGGCATTTCCTTCACCTAAATGAGATTGCATGATGACCACAAAATAAAAAACTCACTCTAAGGATTCTAACTCTAGGTTGTTAGACCTAATCAAGAGCACCCAAGCTCTGATACCAATTGAAAGTCCAAGATCGAATCCTAGAGGGGGGGGGGGGGGTGAATAGGGTGAGCTCAAAGTCCTTGACCAACTTTCAATCTTTTGGCTTTTAAGTTGCTTATGCTTTGATGAATATTAATAATCTTGTGAAAAAGATAGATTCCTAAGTTAATCATACACAAGATGAAAGCAACTAGGAACATTCAACAATAACAACATCAATCACATAAAGTAAGCACAAAGAGCATTCACCATAACACAAGTGTTTTATAGTGGTTCGGCAACCGTGCCTACATCCACTCCCGGTAACCCTACCAGATTTTCACTAAAACGAGTTAAGGTTTAGGATCACCTTGAACCTTACAAACACATCACCATGCTTTTCAAGGCTAAGCATGAACCATTACAACTCAACAAATGCTTTTAAAGGCTAAGCACCAACCTTTACAACGAGTGATTTTCTCTTAATTAATATGCCTAATGATGCATGGATAAGAGAACTATTAAGTGCAATGAGATGCCTCTAAATAGGCTAATTTGAAAATGAAATGCCAAACTCTAGACATATGCATATGAATGAGAAAGTGTAAGATTCATGCATATGCTAGAAGGATGAAACACTAAATGATGCAAAGATGTTGATCATATTTAAATGAAAGAGTAGAATGAAAAACACATGAGTTTTCAAGATGAAGAAACTTGATTTGAAAAATTACAACTTAACTCTAGCAAGTTAGTGTAGAAACTTGAAAACAAAACTCATGTGAATAGCTAAACATATGTTGTATCCTCATGACTAAACATGTTCAAAGATTTAACAATGCATGAACACAACATTAAGAAACTTGAGCATGCTTTTAAAAGAAATCAAAGATTAATACAAAGCATGAGATTAAATGAGAAAAGAGAGCACACCCATTTGAGATTTGAATCAAAGATTGAGTCCATGGATTAGCCCCATTAGTCCTTCAATAATCTCCTTAAAGTGTAGTTCTTCCTTGGCCTCAAGAGTTCCTTAAAGTTCAGCCCTCAATCCCCAACAAAAATCCACTTTTTATAGCCAAAAAAGTGTCCAACGGCTAGTGCCCGGTCGACCTGGTACAGGGCCCGGTCGACCGGCGTGCTCAACGGTCAGAAATATATCCGTTGGAGCCTTAACGGCCATTTTCCCTGGGTCGGCCTGCACTGTGTGCCCGGTCGACCGGGTGCCTTGGCCGGTCGACCGGGTACACAGCCGGCCAACCTGCTGGCAGCCCAGATGTCTGATTTTTTTTCAGAACTTTGAAGGAGAGTGAGGGCTGGTCTTCAATGAACTTTGGGGCACAATTCAAGCTTGGATTCAAGTCAGAAAAAGACTATTAAAAATGAAATATAAATGACTTGAAATCTCAAATAAAAACTGATTTTAAAGAGAAAAACATGGAAAGCTTGAATTTTGGAAATGACACCAAAAACACCCACATGGGACTAGAAAACTTCATGAACTTAAGATTCATAAATATTATGAAAAACATGCATGACATGAATAAAATCAAAGATTATGAATGAAAATCAAGCATGAAAATCTTAAGATAAAAATCATGAATGAATGAGAGATCAAGCTTATGAAAATGAAATGCACCCTATCAAATTGCAACAAATAAAACTCTAACAGGGCCCACACAAGTTCTTCTCTTTTAGAAGAGTAATAATAATATATAGATTATATTATTATTATCCAAGTAGGGCCCACACAAGTTCTTCTCCTTTATAATCTTATAATAATAATAATAATAATGTATAGATTATATTATTATTATTTAGGTGGGGCCCACACAAGTTCTCCTTTATAATCTTATTATTATAATAATAATAATGTATAGATTATATTATTATTATATTGGTGGGGTCCACACAAGTTCTTCTCCTTTATAATCTTATAATAATAATAATAATGTATAGATTATATTATTATTATATAGGTGGGGCCCACACAAGTTCCTCTCTTTTATTATAATAATAATAATAATAATAATAATAATGATGTATAGATTATATTATTATTATATCGGTGGGGCCCACACAAGTTCTTCTCTTTTATAATAGTGGTAGATGTGAAACAAGGGTATTTTGGTCTCAACGAAAAATAGAAAGGAATGGAATGGCCATTCCTTTCCATCCCCAATGGAATGGCCATTCCTCTACATAAAGGAATGAGATTCCGGAGGTAATGGTCATTCCGCCAATTTTTTGCGAACCAAACGCCGTAATGACCATTCCGTTGGAATGACCATTCCATTTCGACCTTCAATGCAGCGAACCAAACGCTACCTAAGGACTTTGCAGAGAGGATGAGAGCTGAGTTTGAAATGTCTATGATAGGAGAGTTATCGTTCTTTCTCGGACTACAGGTGAAACAGATGAAGGAAGGACTTTTCATGTTTCAGATCAAGTACGTGAAAGAGATGTTGAAAAAGTTCAACATGGAGGACAGTAAGCCTGTTAGCACTCCCATGACAACTAGCTGTAAACTTAGCAAAGATGACAAGTCTGACTCAGTTGATCATACTCTCTGCCGCTCAATGATCGGGAGTCTACTTAACTTGACAACTACTCGTCCATACATTCTTCAGGCAATTTGCATGGTTGCAAGGTTTCAAGCTAATCCTAGACAAACACATGCAACATCAGTGAAGATAATTTTCAGATATCTTAGAGGCACATTGGAATATGGACTGTGGTATCCTAAAGGAAAGGACTTCACTTTGATTGCGTATTCAGACGCCGACTGTGCTGGCTGCATTGATGATAGGAAAAGCACAAGTGGAGGAGCATTTTACTTAGGAGACAAACTTATAGCATGGCACAATAAAAACCAGGAATCGGTCTCTCTGTCTACAGTTGAAGCAGAATATATTGTTGTATCTACTAGTTGTACTCAAGTGTTGTGGATGCGACAGATGCTGAAAGATTTGGGGATCCAGATTATAGAGCCCATTTCTATCATGTATGATAACACAAGTGCTATCAACATTTCCAAAAATCCAGTGCAACATGCAAGGACTAAGCACATAGCCATTCGATACCATTTTCTGAAAGACAAAGTGCCAGATGGTGAAGTCAAACTAGAGTATATCCCTACCTCAGAACAAGTTGCATATATCTTCACAAAGCCTCTACCAAAAGAAGTTTTTGAATATCTTCGGAAGAAATTGGGAGTTATTATGGCTCCAAAGAAATAGGAGACCTTGTTCATAGGGGGAGCATGAAATTTTTTCTGTATCTCTTGCTCTCTATTGGTGCCCTTTGTTATTGTTGTCAAAGGAGGAGAATGGTTGGCATCTTAAGGCATTGAAGCTACAGTTGAGAGGTATTTGGTGTCTTGGGACTTGTTTAGAAGTATCTTTATTGTTGACAACAATTCTGAAGGGGGAGATTGTTGATCATACTCTGGTTTGAAATTGTTGTTGAAATTGTTGTCAACATAGCATGGCAATTTTAGTGGGTCAGCCCACTTGTAGCCCAGTTGTGCAAAGGCCCAATCTAGTGGGAATGAAAAAGTGTTCATAAACGCTCATCAATGGGGCCCACAACTGTTGGGTATGCACTTATGGAAAAGGACACTTGTATAGAAACTCTAATCCAAGTTTTTAGGATCTAAGGTCTAAGATTAGAAGGGGTGACGTGCATGCAAAGAAGTATTTTTTCATTCATTGTAGAGAGGAGAAGGATCTTGTGGAAATAGGGCTTGCCGGTAGTCTCTTTTTGCGATGTGCAAAAATCTGTTGTTTTATTGACCATAAGGAGAAAAGTCTTGGATGGTGACAGGAATCATAACAAGGCTTTACACAAACAAAAAGTGAACTCCAGGCATTGTTTGGTGGCTGGGACGTGTGCTTCATCAGCTCACTTCTTCAACCTTTGTCTTCATAGTATTCAAAAGCTTGAAGATCCAAAGGTTTCAAGGAAGCTTTCCAAAGAAAGGTTGATGACCGTGCTGTGTCTCTGTGGGAGTTCAAGGCTGAAGCAGATTCGAACCGGCTTGGTTGAAGGAGTTGCAAGAACCAAAGTGTGCACCATATCAACAGTTGTCAAACCGGATGGGTTGTGATTCTTTAATGTGTTGAACATGTTACTGTTTTATGATTTGATTTCTGAAGGTGCTCTTCAGTATATGCTAATCCGTTCTTCATCTGTGGTAAGGTCATCCTTCTCTCTTCTTCATGTGGATTTATGTTCCTACTTGTAGTCTTCCTCAGATTATGTTGGTGCGGGCAAAGCGTGTGACTAGAAATTAGTGTTTGTGGTTGACAAGAGTTGTAGGGCAAATATAATTAAGAACTAATCTCGGTGAAATTATCTACGTGATCGATATTTTCTTGACACCTGTGTGTGTTGCTGGAATTTTATTGTAAGGCACATGTGTGTGTCATAAATTCTTTATATCCTTGTAATCGCTCAAGTGGGTGCTTGAGTGTAGGGGTTGGTGCTCCTGTCCAGTGGTGTGGGTGAAGTTGTAAGGGGTTGGTGCTCCTAGCAGTTGGTGTTGCTAAAATAGTGGAAATGCACTCTTTGTGCACCGTGGATGTAGCCTGAGGGTGAACCATGTAAAAATTTTTGTGTGTTGGTTGTGTGGTTGATTGTTTGCATATAAAATTTCTAAGACAAACACTGATTCACCCCCCTTTTAGTGTCTGTGTGGGGTCAACAACCTTCACCTGCCCCTTAGGGCACTCAAGTGTTAATCACACCGTTCAAGTCCAAGCAATGCTTGAACTTGACTGCTGGAATAGTTTTGGTCATCATATATATCTGCTGGATTCTCTACTGTAGCAATCTTCCTCACTACAATAACACCCTGGGTGATGACATCCTGAGTGAAGTATGCCCTGACATCAATGTGTTTGGCTCTTTCATGATACTTAGGATTGCTTGTCAGATCAATCGCACTTTGACCATCACATAACATAATAGTTAACTTCTGTTGTAACCCAAATCATCAACCATACCTCTCAGCCAAATAGCTTCATTCACTGCCTTTGTTGCTATCATATACTTTGCTTCAGTGATAGACGAGGCGGTTATAGATTGCAATGTTGCCTTCCAACTAATGGTACCACTAGCAAAAGTGAAGACATAACTTGTTAAGGACTTTCTTATGTCTAAATCTCCAGCAATATCAGAATCAACATACCCAAGAAAACTTCTAGAAGTGTTGCTATTTCTATCATACACTATCCCAACATCAGTAGTACCTCTCAAGTAATAGAGTATCCATTTCACTACTTGTTAATGAGCCTTCCCAGGGTTATCCATGTATCTGCTAACTACACTAACCGCGTATGAAATGTCTGGCCTCGTACAAACCAAGGCATATATGATACTCCCAATTGCACTAGCATAAGAAACACGTGACATGTGCTCCACCTCTTCCCAGTTTGTGGTGTAAAAAGCAGTGGAAAGTTTGAAACTCAAAGATAATTTTCTCGCTTTCCGGTGCCTTTGAGTTTCCAACCTAAGAATTTTCTTTGCAACACCTAAGTCCTTCATCTCAAATTCACCACTAAGTTGAGCCTTCAACTTGTTGATCTCATACATGTCCTTTGCAACAATCAACATGTAACAAAAAATAAACATATGAGCCGTTTGAGAACTTCTTGTGATAGACATAATTGTCATATGCACTCGTATAATATCCATTTCCAACCATAAAGATATCAAACGCTTGTGTCACTGTGCAGGAGACTGCTTCAAGCCATATAGAGATTTCTTTAGCAAACATGCGTGGTCCTCATTTCCATGAATCTAAAGCCCCTCTGGTTGATGCATATAATTTTTGTCCCTCTAGCTCGCCATGTTGAAACACGGCCTTGACATCAAGCTGCTCCAACTCTAAATCCAATCGAGTAACCATAGCAAGTAGCACTAGGATGGAGCTATATTTCACCATAAGAGAGAACACTTCATTGAAGTTAATACCCTCCCTCTGAGTATGGCCTTTTGCAACCAGTCATGCTTTAAACCTAGCATCTTCCAGCCCTGGAGTTCCTTCCTTTTTCTTAAAGACCCATTTGCAGCCAACAATCTTTTGGCCTTTTGAAGGTGTTAAGCTAAAAAGTCAGACGTCCAAGTTATAAGGTCAAAAAGTCAGACGCCAAGTGATAAGGCCAAAAATGCTGATGATAGAACAATCTGTCAGGCCAAGACAAAGGAGTGTCTCGCTATAGAGAGACTCATTGTTAGACCCCGACCCACGTTTGCTTTGATTAGTGCCGTTTAAGTCGAGATTAGACTTTAAGTGCGATTAGATGGCGTTTAGCCTAGATTGTGAGCTCGATAGATTTTTCCATAGCTTTGGGGAATTTTCGAGAGTCGTTGATTTTAGCCAGTGGGACTCGTGTGATTAGTGTTTTTGTGAGAATTTATTCTTGATTTCAAGAATTTCTAATTTTTACTCCTTTTGATTTGTATTATTGATCTCAATAACTTTTATGTTTAGTCCATTTGAATTTGAAACTCAGGAATCACAATTTTCCGCAAAAAGGGTAAAACAAGCTTTTCACCTTGAAATATGTGCATGAATTTCAATGTTTGCAAAATCATGCAAAAATGGTATTTTTGGAAACTAGATATTTCGACGATCATTTTTCTCTCTTTCATCGATCTTGTCCGGGACCCACAAGTCAATGATCCAACCATGTCAAGTTTTGGGGCCAATGGGGCCCACGGCCCACTTAAGTCATAAAACCAACGTGGGTTCTTCTCCTTCATTGCATTTTCCTGCAACTCACAACTGAACCTGAGAGAGTTTCTTCCCCTCCATTTCAGCACCTTCTCTCCTCTGCATGTCTATGAAACCTTACCCAAAGTGAAGATCTGGTTATGCATTTCTTTCCCTCATCACCTAAGCTTGCCATTGACACCATTTTTGGAGAATTTCTGCTGGAACAACTTCTTCTTCCGACTCCTTTTCCTGGTTATAGACTCTCTAGGTAAGACCTTGATTTCTTCTTTTAGGATTGGGTTCTTTAGACCCTTGAGAAGATTTTTTTATCATGCATGCAATGTGGTTCTTGAATAACCCATTTATTTCGAAAATCTGGGATTTTTCTTGAGATGGTTTCCATGGATTTTGTAGCTTGGAGGTTCAGCTAAGAGTGGTGTGTTTGGGAGAGATCTTTGAGTGCACGTTGGACCAAAGCCAAGTAAATGATTGAAATATGAATGTGCATGTTTTGTTTTATGGATTTTTATCTTAGATCCTTGCTTTTGAATCTATTTGTGTGGGGAGATTTCCAGAGCCACAGGATTACGCTAATCACAGCCATCAGATGAGGCTAAGCACTCTCACGTGCCATCCGCATGCCATCCACGTGGCACCAGGCTCACCCCGGCTGCCAGGACAGGAGGTCCGGCCGAAGTCAAGCAGCTCTGGGCCGCTAGCGCCGAGCTCGGCCACCTCGTGTGCCCATCTCGGCAGAGAGCTTCACCTCGGCTGAAAGAGCCGGGACGGAAGCCGAAGTAAGAAAGAACCTCCACTTGCGCCCCTCATCCCCCCCACGTCATCAAGCACGTGGAGGAATAGGGGGGCGAGCTAGCGAGACAGATGCGACATCCAGCCGCTCACAATCTCCGCCAGATCCCTGACAGGGCGGCATCCAGCGGCTGAGGCCACATCAGGGCAGGGCCCGAGGGCAGATCCGATGGTACCCCTACCGCCAAAGGCGTCTAACACGATATGGCCCAACAAGACGCGCATTAAATGCGACGTGGGCTGATCCGACGCGCATTTAATGCAAAGTGGGCTGGATTGGACCGCATTAATTGCAACGTGGGCTGATCATGACTTCCCAGTCGGATCACGAGACCCATGCCAAGATATCGTCCAAGATATCTTCCAAATCGTCTATAAAAAGGACTGCATTTCACATGCAAGGTACGCACAATACAACTCATAGAGCTGTTACTTTGCCTCTCTTCTTCCTCTCCTTCCATTGTTCCAGTTCCTTCACTGACTTTGGCATCGGAGAGCCTTGCGCCGCCCAGCTAGGGTCCTCTGACCGTGTGTTCTTCTCTTTCAGGCTTTCGGACGGTACCCAGTCATCACCATTGTTGGATAAGTCCTCTAAGGCTCCCCAGTTGTTGTGGGTCATTATTTTCTACACCTACAATTGGCGCCGTCTGTGGGAAAGTAATATCCCAACCTTCCCAACCTTCCCAACCTTCTAAACCTCAATCTCTCAGAAGCCATGCCTCCGAAAGCAAGGAAAGGCGGAGAATCCTCGAGAGCAGCGCTCGAGTTGCCACCACCGTCGACGGACGTCCCTCCTCAAGGGCGCTCCCGGACGGTGCATGGCACGTCAGCAGGCGAGGGCCGCTTAGGCTCGCAGCTTTTTGTCGAGGTCCCCCTTCAAGAAGGACTCGAGACCTCGATCTCAGCAGAAGAAGTCATGCCACCCCGACGCGATGAGCGTCGGCATGGGCGTCCTCGCAAGGACAAAGCCGTGGCCGTAGAAGAGACGCGCCACGCTCAACCCCCTGCCACTGGAGGGGTTGTCGCAGCCCAAACTGCTCTCCTCTAGAGGCAAGAGCAGCTGATTCACGAGCTCCAGCAGCAGCTGAGGGCAGCGCAAACCTCCTCCTTGAGGCAGGTCTCTAAGCCTCAAGGGAAGAAGAGGGACGCCCCCAGCAGGGCAGCCCAGCCTCCCCGCGAAGATCTCAGAAACCATCTGGACCATAAGCGGAGCCAGATTCGTGACAAAGGCTCGAACAACAGCCGGAGTCATCATAGCCGCGATGGCCGAACTCATAGCCATCGTAGCCCGAACCACTCCAAGCGAAAGCCAAGAGCCCAGACTCCAGAGAGGGACGACGAGCAGGAGCGGTTCGACAAACGCGTCAGGCTAGCTCTTCAGCACAACCTGGACGTGCGGGACCAGAAGCAGATCTGTGGCCACACTGATCTGGGGGGCTCACCCTTCACAAAAGACATCGAGCGCACCCCCTTGCCCAGAAAGTTCTTTGTCCCACGGTTCGTCCCTTATGACGGACTGTCCGACCCATCCGCTCATCTCCGACACTTCTCCCAGAAGATGTCTATCTGGGGGAATGAGGGTCACCTGAACTGCAAAATCTTCTCCTCCAGTTTGGGTGACCTCCCCCTGAAGTGGTTCTGTTCTCTCCCAGAGAAGTCAGTTTCCAGTTGGAAGGAGCTCCAGCTCTCCTTCTTAAAGAAGTTCCAAGCTTACACCGTCGTCCCCAAGAAAGAAGGGGACCTCCTCGCCCTGAGAATGAAACAGGGTGAGACCCTCGCCAAGTTCGCCCAACGATTCTGGGCGGTCTACAGCCAGATCAAGGGCACTAGGGAGGAGATAGCAATCTACGCCTTCCAACATGCCCTTATCCCCGGTCACGACCTTCGGAAGGACTTGGTCGGGGACCCCCCAGAGTCCATGCCAGCGTTGATGTCCCGGATAAAGCGCTTCGTCACCCGGGAGGAAGATGAGATCCGAGCCCGGGAAGAAGACGGGCGTCCGGAGCCCGAGCAGAAGAGCAGCCAGCCTCGGTAGAGAGGCGGGAGGCCCTTCTAGAAGCAGGAGCCCAAGCAGGCCTGGGTCTCCAGTTCGGCGAAGCCTGCGTCGTCCAGGTCTGGGGGCGCCTGGAAGCCCAGACCTCCCCCCAGCGCCAGTCAGAGCGTCAACTTCGTCTTCAAGGAGCCGATATACCGCATCCTGGCCAAGATAAAGACCAAGCCGTTCTTCAAGTGTCCTCTGCCCTTGAAGCACGAGCCCACCTCCGGCAGCCGAAGTAAGCTCTACTGCTCCTTCCATAAGGGTAACGGGCACAGGACCGAGGACTGCAAGTCTTTGCAGTGGTACCTGGAGAAGCTAGCCGAGGAGGGCCACATTCCAGAGTTCGTCAAGGCAGGTGATGCCGGCGGCAGCGAGGGCCGAGTTCACCAGAGCGCAGCCCAGGATCCAGACAGTGAGGATTCAGAGAAGATCATCAACGAGATCCATCTGGCGTCCTCAGCTCCCGCTCCCTCGTCTCGGGGCAGCTCCCAGGCCCGCGCCGAAGCCAGGCGGGCTTCGCACGGGAAGGAAGCAATGAAACCGAGCTCGCTCCGGCATCCAAGAAAGCCCGCCGCGACCGACCAGCCATCTCGTTCTCAGACAGAGACCTAGAGGGAATCCAGCTCCCTCACAACAACCCCCTGCTCCTCACAACGAAGCTGAGAGACTTCACAGTGAAGAGGATCCTCGTCGACTCAGGCAGCTCCTCCGAGGTCCTCTACTACGACTGCTTCAAGAAGATGAACCTCTCAGAAGCAGACCTCACGGAGGTCCGTGCACCCCTGCTAGGGTTATCCGCCATGCCAGTCTATCCCAAGGGTAGGATCACCTTGGAGACCCGAGTTGGCGGAGCTTCCGTGTCGGCCGACTTCCTGGTCGTGGACGCCCCTTCTCCCTACAACGTCATTCTGGGCAGAACGTGGCTCCACAAGTTAGAAGCAGTCCCTTCTTCCCTCCACCAGAAGCTAAAGTTCGTCCTTGAGAGCAAGGAGGGCAAGTTGGAAGTGGTTACAGTGGAGGGAGATCAGCAGCAAGCCAGGCAGTGCGTGCTGGCCGCAGTCCCAGCACTGAAGGAGCCGGAGCGCGTTAACCTCGCCGAGTTCGAGAAAGGCCTAGATGAAATCGGCCGTGATCCCGAGAAGAAGAGCATCGAGGACCTGGCCGAGGTCAGGCTGAGCCCGGCAGACCCAGACAGGTTCTTCCTGGTTGGCACCCAGCTGCCAGACGAAGAAAGGACCGAACTCTCACGGTTCCTGATGCAGAACGTCGACGTCTTCGCTTGGAGCCCAAGCGAAATGCCTGGGGTCGGCGCTGAGGTCATGTGCCACAAGCTGAATGTGGACCCCGACCACAAGCCGGTAGTGCAGAGGGCCCGAAGGACAGGGCTGCAGCAGACAGATGCGGTCGTCGAAGAGGTCGATAACCTGCTAAAGGCAGGAGCCATCCGGGAAGTCCAGTACCCGGTATGGCTGGCCAACACGGTAGTGGTCAAGAAGAAAACTGGTAAGTGGAGGGTATACGTGGACTTCACGGACTTGAACAGGGCCTGCCCTAAAGATAGTTTCCCCCTTCCAAAGATTGACCAACTGATCAACGCCACCGCTGGTCACGACCGAATGAGCTTCCTCGACGCCTACAGAGGCTACCATCAGATCCCGCTCCCCGAGCCTGATGAGGAGAAAACGTCATTCATAACCCCCCGCGGCACTTACTGCTACAAGGTGATGCCCTTCGGGCTAAAGAACGCGGGGGCGACCTATCAGCGCCTCGTCACAAAAATGTTCCATGCTCAGCTCGGCCGAACGGTAGAGGTGTACATCGACGACATGGTCGTCAAATCAGTGCACTCCGGCGACCATCTGGCGGATCTCGGCCAAGTCTTCGACATCCTTCGCGCATACAAGCTCAAGCTAAACGCTTCCAAGTACGCCTTCGGCGTAGCCTCTGGCAAGTTCCTCGGCAGCTTGGTAACGCGGAGGGGGATAGAGGCTAATCCGGATCAGATCACCGCGATCCAGAGCATTCAGAGCCCCTCTACCACGAAGGAAGTTCAGAAGCTCACAGGAATGGCTGCAGCACTCAATCGCTTCATCAGCCGGTCATCAGATAAGTGCAGGCCTTTCTTTCAGCTTCTAAAGAAAAACTTGAAATTCCAGTGGACCCCCGAGTGCGACCAGGCATTGGCCGTGCTCAAAACCTATCTAATGTCACCACCCTTACTCTCCACCCCAGCTTCGGGGGAGATTCTTTATTTGTATCTTGCGGTCTCGGATCACGCAGTGATCTCCGTCCTCATCAGGGAGGATGAGGGAATTCAAAAACCAATTTATTATACGAGCAAGACCCTGCTTGATGCCGAGACCAGATACCTTCTATTGGAGAAGCTTGCGCTGGCCCTCGTCAGCGCCTCTCGCAAGCTCTCCCATTATTTCCAATCCCACACCATTGTGGTGATCACGGAGCATCCACTCCGTTCAGTGTTCAAAAAGGCTGACTTTTCAGGGCGAATATCAAAGTGGGCAGTTGAACTGGGGCAGTATGATATACAGTACCGCCCCCGAACTGCGATCAAAGCCCAAATTCTGGCAGACTTCATCGTTGAGTTCGTCTCGCCCAATTCGGCTCCGACCCAGCCCGGAACGGCACTGGGGGGCAAAGGGCACGAACCAGAGCTGACTGAGGTCGAGCAGCCTCCCACCTCGGCATGGAAGATCTTTGTTGACGGGTCATCCACCTCCAAGAGAGCTGGTGCCGGCATAGTCCTCCAGTCGCTAGAGGGCCTGGTCATAGAGCAGGCTTTCACCCTTGACTTCAAAGCGACAAACAATGAGGCAGAATATGAAGCGCTGATAGCAGGGTTGAACAGCGCCCAAATCCTCGGAGCCCGACACCTGGTGATCTTCAGCGATTCCCAACTGGTAACGAGCCAGCTCGCCGGAGACTACCAGGCCAGGGACGACAGGATGGCGGCCTACTTAGCCCTTGCGAAAAAACTGCTGTCTCATTTCCAGAAAGCCGAGGTCAGGCAAATATCCCGAGATACCAACACGCACGCAGATGCGCTTGCAAACCTGGCCTCCGCCGTCGAAGCAGGGAAGAAAAGGACCGTCGAGGTCGGGTCAGTATCAAGGTCAAGCTTAGAACTCCATTCATCTCGGCTCGTCCTCTGTGCTGATCTCGGCCCAAGCTGGATGGATCCAATCGTCGCCTACTTGAAGGATGACCGGCTCCCTGAGGACAAGGCTGAAGCTCACCGGATCAGACTCAAGGCAGCTCGATTCTGGCTCGCTCCCGAAGGCAAACTCTACAGAAAATCCTTCACAGGTCCATACCTCCAGTGCATCCATCCGAGCAAAGTGGACGACTTCCTGTATGAGATCCACGAAGGAATCTGCGGCAGTCACATAGGAGGCCGATCACTGGCTTACAGAGCAATAAGCCAGGGTTACTGGTGGCCCTACATGCAGAAGGACGCGCAGGTGTACGCCAGGAAGTGCGAGAAGTGCCAGAAGTTCTCCCACTCTCTCCACCAGCCAGCACAAGATCTGAGTCCCCTCACTAGCCCATGGCCCTTCGCTCAATGGGGCCTGGACATTGTGGGGCCTCTTCACCGGGCTCCAGGAAACAAGAGATGGTTGATAGTCGCCACAGACTACTTCACAAAGTGGATAGAAGCTGAACCGTTGTCCTCAATCACGGACAGGGACTCCAGGAACTTCGTTTGGAAAAACATCCTAACGAGGTTCGGCATCCCCCGGACTCTGATTTCGGACAACGGGACTCAGTTCGACTCCAAGTCCTTCAAAGACTTCTGCCAAGAGCACGGTATCAGAAACCATTACTCCACTCCGGCATATCCACAGAGTAATGGCCAGGCAGAAATCTCTAACAAAGTGATCATGGATGGCCTGAAAAAGCGACTGGACAAGGCAAAGGGAAGATGGACAGAGGAGCTTCCGAGCATGCTATGGGCATACAGAACAACTCCAAAGTGGTCCACCTCGGCAACACCTTTCTCTCTGGCCTACGGGATGGAGGCGGTCATTCCTTTAGAGATCGGCCTCCCCACCCTGAGGACAGAGCTGGTCGACCAAGGCCGAAATGACACGAACCTAGCGATGGAGCTGGAGCTGGCAGACGAGCGACGAGAAGCAGCAGCCCTGCGACTGACCGACTATCAGCAGCGGTTAGCCAGGGCATACAATCAAAACGTCAGAGAAAGAAGATTCTCCGTGGGAGAGCTAGTTCTAAAGAAGGCCCTGCCAGCTGACAAAGAACCAAACGAAGGGAAGCTGGCTCCGAACTGGCATGGCCCATTCAGGGTGGTCTCACTAGCAGGGAAATCAGCCTACAAGCTCGAAGACTTAGAAGGCAAGCCGCTGCCGAGACCGTGGAATGCATCTCACTTAAAGAAATTCTATTTCTAAAGATGTAATGAATCCCAAATCAATGAAAGCAGCTTTTCGCATTGTCTTCAATCTGTCGTCTCTTTCACTGACTCCGGCATCTCCAAGGGTTCGTAGCCCTGGAAAGAGGCCTCGAGTTCGAACACTCGGCCGAATTCCTAAACTCAGGGATTTATCCCACCCTGGAAGGAGGCCTCGAGTTCGAACACTCGGCCGAATTCCTAAACTCAGGGATTTATCCCAATCTCCAAGGGTTCGTAGCCCTGGAAGGAGGCCTCGAGTTCGAACACTCGGCCGAATTCCTAAACTCAGGGATTTATCCCAATCTCCGAGGGTTTGTAGCCCTGGAAGGAGGCCTCGAGTTCGAACACTCTCCAAGGGTTTGAAGCCGAACTCATGCTCACATAGCCGAGACCAGCAGTATTCTGGGTCCATCTCGGCGCACAAGCAGTTCGTCTCGGCCAGAGCCAGCCACTTCGGCCAAAGACAGTTTTTAAGAAAAGAACTGTGCAAGCACTAAAGCACGGAAAGGCAGCACAAAAACATTCCAAGACAGTGCGAGGAAAGTAAAAGGGAAAACAAAAGGCATTGCACACAATTCAAATGGTCCCAAAATTCTTCCTTTTTATTCATTGCAGACTGCTTCATTACAAGAGTTACAGAACAGAAAAGAAAAATACAGAAAGGAGGATCGCAGTCCTCTAAAAATAGAAAATAAAGTAAGACTGGGAGACTCTGATCTTCACGACTCTTCAGGCTGCAGGTTCGAAGACGCCGGATCGTTACCTGGAGGTTCTAAGGGATCCTGAATTTCACAGAGCTCTATAATACACTTTGGTTGGTCAGACCAAAGCATTCAGGACCCCCTCCAGTTCGGAGGCCCTGGACCTCGCCGAGCTCTTCAACACCCTCCGGTCAGTGAGACCAAAGTTTGAAGAGCCCCCAGGTCCAGCAGGCCTCAACTCCACCCTTAGTCTTACGATCCTGACACGGTGCAAGGGGCTCGCAGGGAGCTCGATGCCACGCAAGACCCTGCAGGATCGCCAGACGCCCAGGACCCGACCATCCTGCAGTTGCAGAGGATTTCCCTGCAACCTGACCAGGGACGGTCGGCCATGAACCCGCGTTCAGAGAGCGCGTGGTCCACGGGGAGTTCCTTCAGAGAGCGCGCAGACCACGACAGGCTTCCCCCCTTGAAGAAAGCTGTCCACAGGCGCAGGGGTTCCCCCCGGATCAATTGCTTCTGAACACCCACTGGGCATGGCTCCTAAGTTCTTTTCTTTTCTTCGCCCATGGCGAGCCTGTCGCCCCTACTTATAGGAAGAAGAAGGGCTCAATCTCCGAAGGAAGTTAAGGGGCGAATTCTCCTATGCGTTACATGGGATGCACGCCTTCCTGCCTGTTGACCAGCGATTCCTGTAGCGCCACGTGGAGACATCCGCCCGTTTCTCTCATCGGCCGTAACACCATGTTTACTGCTATTTACGATCTCCAGAATACAGAGAATCGGCACAGACAGCTATGCAAACCGTATGACTCTTTCTACCTCGATGGTCATGCGTCGCAGTAAAGGCATTCAATGCTATTCAATGTCACATCCAAAAACAAAAGAGAGAAAACATCCAAGTAAAGAAGCCCGTCTTTCATTGATAGTAGAAAGTATTACAAGGCAGAAAGCAAAAATATTACAGATGAAATGAGCCAGGCTACTGTGGTTTCGGCGACTCCACCAGGTCGATCACTATATCTGCTGAACCAGTGGCTTCGACCGAAACCGTGACCGTGCTTGGAACGTCGCTAGCAGAAGGGGCTTCAACGGGTACCTCAGCTGAAGCAGGGGCAGAGGAGCCCTCACCTTGAGGCACGACCGAAGCGTCGCTGGCGACCGGGGCATCGCTCGGGGCTGGGGCAGCTGGAGCGTCGTCTGAAGCAGAGGCAACTGCAGGAGCTTCGTCAGGGGCACTTTCAGCCGCAGGAGTGGAGCTCGGCTCAGGAGCCGGGTCCGAGTACTTCGGCAGGTCCCGGTAGACAGGGTGGTCTTCAGGGACCCCCGCACGTCTCAGTGCGGTCAGGCATCCTTCCTCGAACAGGATGGCGGTGATCTCCTCCACCTGCTTCTCATACAGCTCAGTGGCGTGATCCACCCCATCCTGGAAGGCGGACTGGGCCTCGGACAGAAGAGAGGCCTTCTCTTTCTCCAGCTCGGCGTTCGCCGTCTTCAATTTCGCTGTTTCGGCTCGCCCGGCTAGCACTTCCCCGCGCAGCCTCATCCCCTCAGCCGTCGATTCAGCCTTTAATCTGGCCAGCACCGACTCCAGCTCGGCGGTCTTCTTGTTTCTCGCCCAGACCTCGCCATTCAACTGATTAGCTCTCGACGTGAGCTCGGCGACATCGGTCAGGGCCGATGCCAGCCGAACAGACTCTTTAGCGCTGGCCTTCTTCAGCCCCTCCATTCCTTTCCGCTGCTCTTCCAGCTCCCTCTTCAGCTTATCCCTCTCGGACTCCAGCTGAGTGACCCGTGCAGCATTCCTATCACTCCGTCCCACCACGGTCAGGAGCCTCTGCACGTTCTGCAAATGGAGAAAGATGGGTCAAGCTGGGGCAGTCGAGCCAAATCACTTGGAAGGAAAACACTGAAAAGCACTTACTAGAAGGTTAGCCTGAATCGCTAAGACCATCAGGCTCTCGTTATCGAACCTCTCGTGCATCTCCATGTCCCGAGGCAGAGCGCAGACCTTGGCGAGAGCTCCGATGACATCGGAGTTCCCCAGCAGCCGATCCTCGACGTTCAGAGGCTTACCGGGCTACGTTTCCATCCTCGGCCTCCATGGCGCTGGGGCAGTTCGGGGTCCGGAGGACGATCCAGACCCTTGCCCCGCCGAGATGGTGAGCTCGCGGACCATCCCGCCGGTCGACTTGCTGGCCGGCGCGCTCTTCCCAGCTGGCGCGCTCTTCTCAGCCGGCACGCTCTTCTCGGCTGGCGCACTCTTCTCAGCTGGTGCGCTCTTTTCAGTTGGAGCCTTGACTCCGGGGGCCCGCGCAGGGATTTTGCCCTTCGGAGACTGTTCGGCCCCCAAGTCCTTCTCCCCCGCCTTGGACTTTTTCCTGGGCGGGGACCCCTCCTTCGAGCGATCCGACGAGCGTCGCCGAACTCCCCCGCTCGGGGCGGGGACAGGAGCAGAAGAAGCGCCAGCACCCCCCGAGCCTAAAGCTGAGCGGGTACTGGCAGTTGATGGCTCCCCAGAGGATGAGGACCTCAGCCTGAACTTGGCCGCCAGGTCCTTCACTACTGGCTCCCTTGAGCTTCCCTGCATACCTTCTTCTCTATCGGAAGAATAAGCATCCACAACCTGCGTCAGGTTCGGCGGCTCCGAACTAGAAGTGGACGCCTCGGCACCAGACGTAGCTCGGCTCGCAGCAGGAGCGGGCAAAGGGATCCCGGCAGGCACGGCAACGGAGACGGTTGGACGGTCAGGGTGCGCTTCGTCCACCTCGGGTACCCCGGTCCTCTGGTAGTGACCACGGTATCTCGGCGTGTATCCGAGCAGCTTCCAAGCTGACCTGGTCTCGTGCCCCTTGTACCTCTCAACCTTGTTGATGTCGTCGGCGTTCCTCCTCCAGCCTTCACTCGCAGCTCGGCGTCGCCTCGCACCTGCCTCTGCATAACAAATAATAGAGGAGTCAGCTCGACATCGTCAAAATCAAGCAAAGAAGATGAATGAGAAGGAGCGATGTTTACTTGGGACTGTCCCGGGGCGGCGCGGGACCGTCAGCCTCCTGCTTTCGCCAGCGCCGAACTCCCAGTCCCCCGAAACACAGAAGAAGGCTTCTTCGGCATTCTTACTTGAATCTTCCAAGGCCAGGACGAAGCCTCTTCGCTGCGGCTTCACCCGGAGATAATATTTCCCTTCCCCAGCCTTGCAGATATCGTAGGTGTCCTCGATATCGTGGACACCTAGGTCGGTCCCCAGAATCTCATTCAGCTTCGCCGTGCCCATGATGACCTTATAGCCATTGGGCATCAGCTGGCACGGGGTAAGGGACCAGGGTTTTGAGGCAAGCCCTAAGTAGAGGGTGCAGGGGAAATCTGACCCTGCCCTCGATCACAGAGATCAGAGGGAACGGCATCCAGCCGCAGGACCAGCGCATCGTGGCATAGTCGACGGAGTCCGCCGGCTTGAGAAGGACTCCCTCCGGGATACTGAAAGCAGCCCTAAATCTGGCTATGCCATCTTCAGTATCTAAATCGAACCTAGGGGTGCCCATGTCTAAAAAAGGGGAGACAACAAAAGCTAAACCCTAAAAGACGCGAAACCTCAAAGAAAAGCTAGACAGAGGCACGAAGCAACTTACAGAGACAAAGGGGTAGCTCAAGAACAGGTCCGAACACGTCCTATGGTCGTCCTCCCTAGAAAGATTTTAAGGAGCAGAGCAGAAATCAAATGCGAAGGCGAAGGCGAAAGGAAACCAGAAACAAGAAAGGAAGAAGGCACCCCTTTTATGGAAAGGGGACCCTCGGCGCGCGCTGCTTTCGAAATTCGAAAGGACGGATTTCGCGACCCGTGCCCATTCCATCGATGAAACGGCGCAACCAGTGAAGAGGCGACGCGTGTAGCCGTCGACTCGCTTCCCAGTACAGACAGGACAGAGCATTCATTACTTCAGGACAGTTGAAGCGACACCAGGCAATGACCATTGCATCCCCAGACGAGTCGTCTAGCTTTCGACCACTAAAGGCCAGGGCGCTTAAGAGATCAAAAGCTAGGGGGCAATTGTGTGGGGAGATTTCCAGAGCCACAGGATTACGCTAATCACAGCCATCAGATGAGGCTTAGCACTCTCACGTTCCATCCGCATGCCATCCACGTGGCACCAGGCTCACCCCGGCTGCCAGGACAGGAGGTCCGGCCGAAGTCAAGCAGCTCCGGGCTGCTAGCGCCGAGCTCGGCCACCTCGTGTGCCCATCTTGGCAGAGAGCTTCACCTCGGCTGAAAGAGCCGGGACGGAAGCCGAAGTAAGAAAGAACCTCCACTTGCGCCCCTCATCCCCCCCACATCATCAAGCACGTGGAGGAATAGGAGGGCGAGCTAGCGAGACAGATGCGACATCCAGCCGCTCACAATCTCCGCCAGATCCCTGACAGGGCGGCATCTAGCGGCTGAGGCCACATCAGGGCAGGGCCCGAGGGCAGATCCGATGGTACCCCTACCGCCAAAGGCGTCTAACACGATCTGGCCCAACAAGACGCGCATTAAATGCGACGTGGGCTGATCCGACGCGCATTTAATGCAAAGTGGGCTGGATTGGACCGCATTAATTGCAACGTGGGCTGATCATGACTTCCCAGTCGGATCACGAGACCCATGCCAAGATATCGTCCAAGATATCTTCCAAATCGTCTATAAAAAGGACTGCATTTCACATGCAAGGTACGCACAATACAACTCATAGAGCTGTTACTCTGCCTCTCTTCTTCCTCTCCTTCCATTGTTCCAGTTCCTTCACTGACTTTGGCATCGGAGAGCCTTGCGCCGCCTAGGCCAGGGTCCTCTGACCGTGTGTTCTCCTCTTTCAGGCTTTCGGACGGTACCCAGTCATCACCATTGTTGGATAAGTCCTTTAAGGCTCCCCAGTTATTGTGGGTCATTATTTTCTGTACCTACACTATTAATATCTAATCTTGTTTATCTTGAAGTCAGTTTACTAAATACTTGTTTTGAAGGTTCATATGTTTAGTTCTACTTCACTGAATTTCACCTTGATTTCTGTCTTGACTTTTAGTTTCATCTTGATTGGAACTTTCATGTTTAAATTGTTGAAAAAATTGGTTTTGATTGAAGGGGCTATGGTTGGATTTGAAATGAGAAAATTGGAGGTTTTGGATGGGTGGAATGAAGGAGCTTTTTAGCTCATATGGTTACAGGGAATTAATGTTGAGAAAGGAGAAGAGTTTGGAGGAAGAAAGTCTTGAAATAGCTTCAGAAAAAGCACCCTCGCAGTGCTGTCGGTCAGCTGTCGGTCCGACAGGTAACCAACGACCTCTCGGTTAGAATTCCAGAGAGCAACATTTTGGAGAAATTTCTGATGACAAGGTGTCGGCTAACCGAAGGGTGACCGACATACCTCTCGGTTAGAATTCCAAAGAGTGGTTTTTCCCTATCACAGAGCTCGGCTGACCATCTGTCAGTTGTCGGCTAACCGACAGCTAGCCGAAGGCTAACCGAACTTCACCCAAATTTTTACACAAGAAAAGACTGAAGGGGTTTTTCATCCCAATCACTTGTGGACCCTTTTTAGTCAAAGTGTACACATTGATATCCTTAATGTCGTTTAAAAATTAGGCACCATCTAAATGAATGATTGACTTGGGATTTCAAAGTATATATGATTCGACGATTACAGTCCCAAAGTATTCTTGTAAAATTATAATTTATGAAACCAACCTCCCATATTGTGATTTGTATTGATTTGAAGAGAAATGTTTTCCCAAGGTTTTTATTTTAAACCCCATTTGGGAATTATTGAGTGAAAGGTGTTTTTATACACAAGGTGTCTGAACTACTATTTTGAAAACAAAGTTTTGAGGCGAGATGGGACCAAAACTATGTAGTGCGAGTCCATGAGCCAAAGAGGATGAGAGTGTATGTAATTGATTTAGAGTGAGTAGTTTCCGAAGTTTTGAAGTGTCAAACATGGTTTTTGAAAGTGCATATATTAGTGTCGGCTCCACTCAGCTTGGACGACCATTGCCGGTCTGATCAACCACCTTGGGTCCTTAAATCTGTACCAACTGGGATTGGTAAATACGTACGTACTTTATTATGTTATGTAGCCCGTTCCGCGGTGGGATTTATGTGTGGTCCTTAGTTTACTGAGTTACCACAATTTATGTTATGTTATGTTATGTTGGTTTCTCCCTTCACCCTTTTGTGATGGAGAATGGAGCTATATGTGGATGCCAAAGTGTTGTTTTTAAATGGATCTTATGAATGATATTGACATTAAAATGTTTTGTTTGTGCAACTTCTCTTTATTATACATACTGTTTTATTTATTTCAAAACTATTGTTACAGCATGATTGTACTTCATTCTTTTGCCTGCTAGACCGTCACATCTAACTCTTTCATTTTGGTGCTCAGGTCCAAATATCATTGCCCTTGAGGAGGAGCAGGAGGAGATGGCTGTAGGACAGCTGGCTGAATGAGAGTGGCAGCCCAACGATGTCATGTAGATGTCGGGTTGGGTCATGAGATGCGAAACATTTTGGGAATTAATCTTCTATCTTTTGGAACTTGTTATTAGCCTTTGTTGGCTATCTTCAAGAAATGTAAAATTTGATTGATGTTGTGTGTGGTTCAACTTGAAACCTTATCTATGATTATGCTAGTTATATTTCCCTTTCTGATATGAGTTCCTTTATACTTAATTTGAGGCATGATATTACTTATGTGTTTACTACATGCTTCCGCAAAATCTACATTATGTGTTAATGTGAAGTGATTCGAATGTATGGAATCCTCACTGTGGAAACCTGTGGGAAACCAAAGGACAAAGGAAAGATTTAAATAGAAATGGTTTGGATTAGCATCGCTGCTCGGGCTTCGGTTCGGGGTCGTGAAACTCATTCTCGCTATAGCGAGAATGGCGTAGCAGTTCTGGTTCATTCAGAACTCTTTTAAAGAGTTGCAAAGGGACTTCTTTCCTGATGGGATTATTTTTTGGAGTCTTAAGTATGAACTTAGGCCTATTTATTGGGTGTTTCTCTCAACCCAAAGTGTACACACAATAAGTTAATTCTCTCTCTTGATCTGAAGTTAGAATACCCTAGGAGAGATTTTCTTATTTCTTTAGAGTTATTGAGAGATCGTTTTGAAGGGAAGCTCTAGAAGGTTTTTACTGCTTCTACTCCCTTGTAGAAGATTGATCATCTTAGTGGACAAAATGCGAAGAGATCAAGTAAGGAGAACGGTGCACGGTGGAAGTCGTGTTAGTGGATTCTGTGCAAGAACAACTACGATCCTTAGGTCGAGGTACATACTGAGGTGAAGGAGCCTGTGGGTATATCTTGTAACTGTTCGTGAAGTCTTGATTTCTAAGTCGTGGTTTTTCTCCCTGGAAAGGGTTTCCACGTAAAATTTAAGTCTGCCTTCTTGTGGTGATTTCTTGGTAGATTTATTTGCTAGTTCTATTTTATTGGTTACATCCGCTGCATTGATTTGATTAATTAGACTAGCATTCATTCTAGTGGGTCCTAAAAAACCTGCAATTGGTATTAGAGCGGGTTACACTATTTTATTTTGTTGATCCAAATTTTGCTAGAATTGATACCTACCTTGAAGGCACTTCAACCAATAAGCCTCCTCTGTTGGATGGTAGCAATCATAATTATTGGAAAGCTAGGATGGTTGCCTTCTTAAAAGCCATAGATTTAAAAGTTTGGAAATCTACTGTGAATGGCTATTCCTTGCTCACTATTACTGCTAATGGGGTAACTGGTCCCAAATCTGAAGATAAGTGGACTACGGAAGAAGAGTTAGCTGCCACTTGTAACTCTAAAGCTTTGAATGCTATTTATAATGGAGTTAATATGTCTGAGTTTCATAGAATTTCTACATGCACTACTGCGAAGGAAGCTTGGGATATTATGTAGACTGTGCATGAAGGGACTGATACTGTCAAACAGTCGAAACTTTAGAAATTGCATACAGCATTTGAAACCATCAAGATGGAAGATGATGAAACCTTTGATGAGTTTAGTTCGAAGTTGAATGCAATTTTGAATGATACCTTTACTTTGGGAGAGCCAATTCCTGAGAATAGAATTGTGAAAAAGATTTTGCGATCTCTTCCAGAAAGGTTTGATGCAAAGGCTGTGGCCATAGAGGAGAATAAGAATCTCAATAATCTCAAAGCTGAGGAATTAGTTGGCAACCTTCAGACTTTTGAAGCAAACCTAAGGACTAATGGAAAATCAAAATCAAAATTTATTGCTTTGAAAGCGTCCATGGAATCATATTGGAATCATACAAGAAAGCGTCTAAGGAATCTTACAAGAAAGCCGCTAGTGATTAAGATTCAGATTCCGAAGAGATTAATCCCCAAGTTGTTGTACAGTTCATGAAGCAATTCAAGCTTTTTATGAAGGGGCAGGAAACCAATGTGAGGATCCCTAAAAATTCTAGAAAGAAGAAATCTTGTAAAGGGATTCAATGTTATGAGTGTCAAGGCTATGGACACATTGCTAATAATTGTGGAAACAAAAAATCTAAAAAGAAGGCTTTGAATACTACTTGGGAAGATGAAACTTCTGATGAGAATGATGAAAATCCTGAGTCTGACGAGCTTGACCCTGGCAAGGGGAAGTTTATTGCTTTTATGGCAGCTTCTGGTTCTGCTGCTTCCCATGATTCTTTCGAAGCTGAGACTGATCAAGATACCGAGTCAGAGGAAGAACCAAATTGGAAAGCTGAATATGAAACACATTTTTAAAAAGACCATGAAGATGGTTAAGGTGAATGAAAAAGTTGTTATTAATTGGCAAGTGTCTGAAGAGCAGAATGCCTCTTTTAAAGCTGAACTTAGAGATTCACTTGCTAAAGTACAAAAATTGGAGGATGAAAATAACAAGTTGGCTGACAAATTGACTGCAGAATCACAAAAGTGTGACTTACTTGATTCTGATATGAAGATTTTGAAAGCATAGAATTCTGAACTGAATGGAAGACTCAAGATGGTTCATCTGAGTTAAAGACTGCTAAAGCTTCATTGAATAGGATAAACACTGGATCGAGAAAATTAGATGACATCCTATGCAGTTAAAAGGCAAAGACAGAGATGCATGGCATTGGTTACACTGACGAGGCATCTACATCTAAAGCCAAAGGTACTAACTGTTTTGTTCAAAATTCAGTTGTTACTAATCCTGCTATTCATGTTGCAAAGAAAGCTCCAAAGAAGCAGAATGTGTCACGTCCTGAACGGATCCCCACTTGTCATCATTGTGGAATTAAAGGACATATTCGACCCCATTGCAACAAGCTGCGAAGTTTGCCGAATCAAAAGCAATGGAAAACACAGATGGCTGAGCTGAAAAAGAAGAATACCAAAGCTGTCTGGGTCACTGCAAGATCAAGCCCCCACCCTAGTGCTGATACGGAGATCATATTGAGGGGGAGCTACCGGATCCAGATTGACAGAAGCTGCATGATGTTATTTGTTTGTCAATTATGGAAAAAAAAACAGGGGGGGAAGAATGAAGCTAGGGGGAGCTTTACAAGCTAAGGCAATTCAAGATCTGGAAGTTCAAGCAAAGGCAACACAAGATCTACAGTGCTGAATTTTTTAATTTTAAAATTCATGTATTTTGGGTTTTACTTTTGGGTAGATCAAATTATATTTTTCTAGGGGGTTTTGTCTAAGAGTTGCCAAAAGGGGGAGATTGCTAGGCTAAAAAGTTAGACGCCCAAGTTATAAGGTCAAAAAGTCAGACATCCAATTGAAAAGGCCAAAAACTCTGATGACAGAACAATCTGTTAGGCCGAGACAGAGGAGTGTCTCGCTATAGCAAGACTCATTCTCGCTAGAATGACGCAGTAGTCCTGGTTCATTCAGAACTCTTTTACAGAGTTGAAAAGGGACTTCTTTCCTGATGGGATTATTTTTAGGATTCTTAAGCACGAACTTAGGCCTATTTATTGGGTGTTTCTCTCAACCCAAAGTGTACACACAAGAAGTTAACTCTCTATCTTGATCTGAGGTTAGAAAACCCTAAGAGAGATTTTCTTGTTTCTCTAGAGCCATTGAGAGATCGTTTTGAAGAGAAGCTTTAGAAGGTTTTTGCTACTTCTACTCTCTTGTAAAAGATTGATCATCTTGGTGGACAAGGTACGAAGAGATCAAGTAAGTAGAACGGTGCACGGTGGAAGTCGTGTTAGTGGATTCTGTGCAAGAACAACTACGGTCCTTAGGTCGAGGTACATATTGAGGTAAAGGAGCCTGTGGGTATATCTTGAAAGGATTTCCACGTAAAATTTGTGTCTGCCTTCTTGTGGTAATTGTTTGGTACATTTATTTGCTAGTTCTAATTTATTGGTTACATACGCTGCATTGATTTGATTAATTGGACTAGCATTCATTCAAGTGGATCCTAAAAAACCTTCAGAAGGTTTCACCAGCTCCCGAGTCTGATTCTTTTGTAGAGATTCAATCTCTTCAACCATGGTTACAAAGTCCATTTTGCTGATTCTTTGCTAGTGCATCCTGATATGTAACCAACTTTGACTCAATACTTCCTGCCGTATTAAGAGCATAGGCAACAATATCTTCATACTCATATCTTTGAGGTTGCTTAATCTCACACCTCTCTCTATCCCTAGTTAGTATGTAATTTTCTGGAACTGTGTTTTTATCATTTAAACTTTGCATCTCCTCTACATCCTGTTGTAATGGGACATCTGCTTGCAACTTATCATGCAAATTTTTTTTAAGTTTCCTTCTTAAGCGCCACCTATTTACTGACACCATTTTTGTTTCCAGCATTGATGGACACGCATTTCGCTCGGCGCTACCGAGATCGGCGGACGTGAGAGTCTGTTTGATCCAACCCCTTCGCACCGGGAGGGCAAAAGCGAGCATCAATATTTTTTTGGAGGGTGTGCCAGATTTTCTATTTTACTTGAAATTGCAAGTGGTGATCCAGAGATCGACATTCGCAAGTAAAAAGGAAATCAACTTCTTTCGAGTTTTCATTTACATATATTTAAAAAAAGAGACATGGTTTTGAAATGCCATGAAAGGCGATTTCATTTGTTTTGTCGTGAAAGGCGATTTTTGTCATTTATAGCCGATTTTTGGCGTTTGTAGCCGATTTACAATTCTTATCAATAGTGAAAGACAAGAGTTGTGATTTTTTTGTCTCTTTAGAAAAATACAAACTACAATGAAAAGCAAGAAAATGAGGATCTAACTTCTCAGGAGATTGTGGGGGACTCATTCAGATTGACAGTAGCAAGCCATGTGGGACTTCGCCATCATCCATGTAGATGAGAACAGAGGATGCTCTTGATCCACTTGGCTCGGCTTCAACCTCTGATTTTAAGAGGACAAAGACCAATAGGAGGTCCTATGTCCAATAAAAAGCTAAGTAGACAGGCTGAAAAGCCACGTCTAAGCCATTGATAGCAGAAGGAAAAGGCAAAGGACCATTGGGGGGGGGGGGGAATGCCCCCCAAGGGACTTTTGTCACCTTGTAGCGGTGGTCGGTGCAGAACTTCAGCAGAGTTTTCTCTCTTTTTTCTTTCTCTTGTATTTCCGGATTCGGATGATCTGATCGATTTTTTTTTCTTGATTTCTTTGGAATGCTCTCTTACTTATAGGCCTTTGGTAGCCATTTAGGAGAGTTTATGGCTTTAAGGCTGCATAATGGGAGGAGTTACAAGATTTATTTCTTTATTTTGTAACTCCTTTTTCTTGGCTTCTGATTCGCCAGGAGAATTAAGGACATTTAATCGCCTTTAATCGCCATGATGGGAGGAGTTTCAATGTTTAAATGTCATTAAGACTTTGGTTTGTAACTCCTTTTACTTGCTTCTGATTGGGCCATCTAAAATAATGAATTAATGATTGCAATAACTTGTCATAAAGCTAGTCAATTAACTGCATTAAGTGGTCGCCTGGTTAGTTGAAGAGTCGCGGGCCGTGCCGCGTCTTTTGGAATTCTTCTTGCGATGATCATTGATGGATCTTCATGCTAATCGACATCGGATGATCTTGTAACTTCAGACAATGATTGCTAACAGCAGGCCGATGCTATCTGTCATGTCGATTTCTCGATCGATCGGACAAAAAGTGCACTTTCTTGGTTTACCGGTTGACTATCAATGATGATTTGAAGCTCTCGAAGACGGACCCATGATGTTGATGAAGATTGACTAATTTGGTGCCTCGAAAGTCAAATTTTTGAAAAACCATAGGGGCCAAACATCTCGAAATGCGAAAAGGGATGGAAAAATGCCCTGCAGGCGAAATCCAGTGAGCTGGATCTCCATGGTTGCTGGCGACCATGGGCCAGGGTCGCAGGCCGGCGACTCTGGGCCAGGGTCGCGGGCTTGCGACCCTGGGGGGATTTTTCCCCTTCGGTCGCCGATTTTCGGATGTTTCGTGATTTTTTATGCTTCTTTCTTTTTCGGTATTTTTCCTGACACTTTTGTACATTTATTGGCTTGACTTCCCTTATAGAAAAACTTGACGAGAATCCTTGAATTTTGGGGTGCAAAGTTTCCAATTTTTCGGGATAGTCGAAGACTTTGTAGCGTAGAGCTGCTGATTTTTCGTCAGAAGACAAAACTGGGCCAAACGATGTCAGAATGACCTGAAATTTGAGGTGAAGCCTCCTGAGAAGTAAATAAGACCAACCATAAGCTTTTATTTGAGTTTTGAAGCCGTGTAGGGTCCTGTCACCAGTAGACTTGATTTTGTCACGAGGAAGATGTCGCGCTTTGATGTGCGGTTAACCTTTGTCCGATTGACCTGAAATTTGACAGGGAGCCTATTAAAGTCATTTTCAGATGATCCATTAGCTCCGATTTGGAAACCATAGTCCTGGGAGCTTCGCCGCCGAGAAGCCTGATTTGGCTTTCGAGAGTCAAAGTTTGGTCAAATGTTGTCGAAATGACCTGAAACTTGACGTGTAGCCCTTTATAAGCATTTTGAAATCAGCCATGTGCTCTGTTTGATGAGTTATGGCCTTGGTGGTTCTCACCGCGAGAGGCTTGATTCTGCGGCTTGAGGGTTGATGTAGGGTCAAACATTGTCGGTTTGACTTGAAACTTGGCGTGGAGCCTTTTGGAGGTATTTTGTGACCATCCACAGGCTCTGATTGAAGATTTGATTTTTTTGACACTGTCGCCGCCAGGAGCTCCTGTTTAGCTTATGGAGGAGTGAAGTTAGGCCAAATAATTTTGAAATGGCCTGAAACTTCATGTGTACTCCTCTCTTGGCTGTCTTGGAGGATCTTGCAGTTTTTGTTTGATTCTGACAAGATTTGATTTTTTAGAAGTAGCATTTCCTATTTTTGGTAGGCTGCAGCTTCACATAACTTTCTTGAGGTTGAAGAGGCAAAGTGACATTTTTGGTGTCAACAAATGCCCCCTCGAGTACAGCGATGAGTTGCTTAACATTTGTAGTCAATGTGCCTCGAAGAGAACCTTGAAGGAGATCTCTGACTTGACCAAGAGTCTTTGAGCAGTCTTTCTTTTGGTAGAGTGGCCTTTTGAGATTCTAGGGGAATTTTATGGTAGTGAAAGGGGTCACGGACCATCTCAAGTCAAAGTTTTGAAAATAACATCAGGGATGTGGATTTGGGTTTTTTTTTTTTTTGACCTTGTGACCTAACAAGCTATATGTGGCAGGTTAGGGGGTCGGGTTTGTTTTGACCTTGTGACCTAACAAGCTGTATGTGGCAAGTTAGGAGTCGGTTTTGGTTTTGATCTTGTGACCTAACAAGCTGTATGTAGCAAGTTAGGGGATCCGAATTTGGTTTTTGATTTTTGGCCTCGTGACCTAACAAGCTATATGTGGCAGGTTAGGGGACCTGGATTTGGTTTTTGTGAAATGTCAATTTCAAGATTTTGGCTCAATTTGGTATATGAGGCTGGATGGTTTGATTTTTTGGAAGCTCATAGGGCTTGGAATTCTTTTTTTTTTGTATGGTCCATTCAACTCAAAAAGAGGCATGAAACCATTTTTGAATGCTCTTGGTAAGAGGGATTTTTCTTTGACTAAAAGCCTCTTTTAGTGCCTAGGTGGTCAAACCTGGCTCATATGGGTTAACCCATGGGACCCTAAGCTTTTAAGATGGCTTAGATCTCATATAATGTCATTTTTGTAAAGAATATCTAAAAAAATATCATTTGGATAGAGAATATCTAAAAATATCCTTACTTAGATAGAATCTCTCATGTTCCCTTTATTTTGGGAGATAATATCTCAAAGAATCCTTTCTTTTGGGAGAGAATATCTCAAATCTCCTCTCTTTTGGGAGAAAATCTCTCTAATTGCTTTCTTTTGGAGAGAATCCCTCAAAGTATCTTTCTTTTGTACTTCCTAATTTCTTTCTTTTGGTAAGATTGCTAATTTATAGCACTTACCTCCTTTCTTTTCTCCTTGTTTCCTTCTTTGGTTTGCTCTCTTCTATAACAGCAAGGGGAGATTGGATCTCTTGCTCTTATTGCTTTCTTTTGCAACAATCTCAAGAGAGCTTCAAGACTAAGAGTTTTTTCTTCTTCAAGGATCTTCAAGTTTTTATTCTTCTTCTCCATCAATGGCTTCACATAAGTCTTCTTTTCCAAGAAAACTCCATTGTAGAAATAGGATTGTTAAAAAAAAGAGTTTTTTTCTTCTCCTTCTTTCGTTTTCTTTTCTTTTTTCTTTTTTGTGCACGTGTTTCTTCCTTTTTTTTCACTTGTTTTTTCTTCATTCTTTTTCTCATGCTTTTTTTTGCATGTTTTTTTTTTTTGGCTTTTTTTGTGTACGGATCTGTCCGTACGCCCACATGGCCTGTGGGCCAGCCCCTTTTTTTTTTTCTTTTTTGCTGATCCCTTTTTTTTAACTTTCCTCCCCTTTTTTTTTGAGAAAGTTTTTTTTTCTGTTCTTTTTTCTTTCCCACTTTTTTTTTTTTGGAAAGTTTCCTTTTTCTTCTTTTTTTTTGCTCATCATGATAATGCGTTTTTTTGGCACATCAAGACGTTCATGCATTTAAATTTAATAGGGAGCATGATGTGATAGCATACCTGAAAAATCTTTGTAAATTTTAGGAATTTGGAGTTTGCAGTGATGTTGAGCCCTTCCCGATTTGTGGAGATTTTTGAGGTTTTGAAAGTCTGGAGTTTTGGAGCTCGCAGCGATGTTGAGCCCATCTTCAAGCTTTCTATTTTTTTCTGGGTATTTCCCTTTTCTTCGGAATTGCCTTGAAATCATGCCAAAATTTCGCCAGATTTTCTTTTGATGAGAAATTCTGTCATTTTGATGATATCTTTTTCTTTTCCAACCTTTGCAAGTGGTTCCTCCCGAACGAATAAGGGTAAAGAGCCTGCTACAAGAGTACCTCGTCAATCCACCAGATCTTCTAATGCGGCTGTTCAGCAGGCCTTGGAAACGGTCCATTATGTTGAGAGAAACTTGGAAGAGTGTGACTCTCTCAACAGAGATGAAATGAGGCAGTGACTGATCGCTCTCGAAAGTGAGGAATTCTATAAAATCATGGTAAGCAACCATCCTTGGGTTATGAACGATCAGAGGGTGTTGCCCAAGCCTACCTTTTTTTAGTGATGCAATCCTTGACGACATGACATACCTAAGAAGATGTTTTCAGTTCTCTTACACAGCTGATGGCGAGGAGAGAACTATTGTTACCCGGTCGACTTTTGATCATACTATCTCGATCATGAGCTTTTCTCCCACGTGCTCTAAGAGGGAAGATCCTCCAAGCTGGGTGAAAAGGACCAACGTGATCAAGATTGGGATTTTTGTTGGCAGTCCTTCCGGATATGCGAAGAAGTCGCCTGCCCTTTTGGACATGTTAATGCTGGCCAGTGGCTACCAGGGCTCTGATTATCCATCGGTTGATTTGAAATAAATGGGACTTGGTATTTTCAGTGGTGACGACAGTAGTTGGGTGCAGCCATTTCGACTTCATGGCCATTTCAGTGCCGACTCTGATTGGGAGTCGTGGATTGATTGCGTCGTGCTAATTGGTGGTGCCGTTTTGAAGGAAGCCGGGATTTTTGATGTGGTCCGAGCCTTTAGGGCGACCGTGATCCTTTCCGACAAGGCCTTCATGGCTATGTTGGAGTCATTCCTTCTACAAACCAACACCTTTGTTGTCACGAATGGTGGATTGATTTTCTTTAAAGGAGCTGAGCGCCATTACTGGGTTGCTTATCCTTAGTAAACTATATGAGGAGTTCATGCCCATTAACTGTTAGTTTTATGGACTCAATCCAGTAGATGATATAATAAATTGATTAATTTTTTTATTTATCAGTATATTCATGCTTTCCTTTCATGAGATGAATGGTGATTTATTATATACTTACACATAACCAATACGAATGACATGATGGTTCATGAGATGAACCGAAGTCTACAAGTATATTAGATGTAACACGTGTATGGATGAGATCCACATACGGGAGACATGTGTGACAAATCTTATACTTAAATATCATCACAACCAGTGATGAGACTGGACATCTCATACTGACAAGGTTGCAGCACTTTGATCACTATGAGATAGTATGATTTGTCTCGATCATCAGAATGGAAGATTCTGGATCATAGTGCTGGTACATTGGATGTATTGAAGGACCAAGAGAAGCACCTTATAAACACTTTCTTTACTTTAAGGTCTGCTTTCATAATTCCCTAGTAATAGGCTCTCAATCCTGAGACATTAATGAACTCAAGTTTCTATCTATTCATTTGCTTTGAGTCACCAATGAGTGAGGCCAACTGTAGGTCAACACCTCGGTGATTTGGGTACGTGGTAATAGAGCTGTGGGAACATTCAATGGTCAAGATGGAATCTATCTCTAATATCCCCTTGTGCCAATTAATGGATTTATCATTGGTAAGTGCGCACCCATTCCGATTAAGAGTTAATTGGAAAGGTACCTATGATCATTATAATTAATTGGGGCTCAAGGATAATAAGATATGGATCTAGTTTGGAAGACAGGTCCAATTGATCCATGGATATTGATAGAGGGGTCTACTTGTGGTTATGTGGAAGTTTAGGGTCTTCTATGTAATATTCCTAAGACTGGAGTTCAATTGCATTTATATAGTGGAGTTATTTTCAATTAACTGTGGGCCCAGATTACACATGAGATGTGGGGTCGTGTGTCCCAGTTGGAGCCAGCTTTCTAAGGAATCCCTAGTGGTCCCCACGCTAGCCCAATTATTAGAAAGTATCTAATTCTAGTTGAACTCTAAAAAGAAAGTTACTATTTCTATTTGAAGTGAGACTTCTATTTTAATTAGAAAGGAATTGGAAAGTTACTAATCATATTTGAAGTGAGACTTCTAATTATGATATGGTAAGTTACTAATTAATTAATGGAAGTAAGACTTCTATTTTAATTAAGAAGAGATAGTTACTAATTTTTTGGAAGTAAGACTTCTAATGGAAATTAGTAAGCGGGGCTTGCAAAAGCTATAAATAGAGGAGAGGAGGGCTGGATGCCCTAAGCATGTTCCATACCTAGGGATTCATGCCCAGCCTTCTCTGGTGCAAGTGTTGCACGAGTTTTTTCCTGTCTTCCCTCTTCTAGTTCTCTTTCTAGTTCCTCCCTAGAGTTCCTAGTAGTTTTCTCTTGGAGATCCCACCATCTTCTTGAGAAAAGGAGAATCTGATATGGGTCATAGCGTGGAAGATCAAGAGGTCTTGGAGATCCCTATTTGATTAGTGAAAGCATTTCATCATCAAAGAAAGACGCAACTTCTCCATTAGAGCACAACCGAGCTCCAAAGATATAATCAACTTCCTTGCATGTTGTAGATTATTATGGATGCTTATTAGTTGCTGTTTCTATCTTCTAGATAGATTGTTTCACTGATCATGATGGCTGAGATTGAGGACATGGATCTTGGATTGGGTTTTATAGCCCTCTCGATAGTTGATCCCTGCATCAAGTGGGTCAAAAGTTTTTGAAACCTATCCTAGAGGCCCACCCTATTTCCAACATTAACAACATCCTTGAGAAGCAGTCTGAGGAGTTCAGGCTTCTGTAATTTCAGCTTGTCGCCTTCTATGATTTTTTTTGAAGGAGAAGGAGGGCTCAAAAGTCAGGTCCATCAGTTGGAAGAGTTTTGGCTCTTCATTCCCCAACTTCTTTGACAGTATGGAGTCTTCTGATAGCATGACCCGGGAAGCCAAGGCTCAGGATCCAAGTTCGAAGAAGACTTTGTAAGTCCTGGATCCTTACCCTAGAGGGAGGGGGGGGGGGGGTGAATAGGGTGAGCTACTAATTAGTGACCAATTATGACCAATTTTAACTTCTTTAAATTAACTACTCGTGATGATTAACAAACAAAATGCGGAAGCTAATAAACATAATCACCACATAGCACACACCATAACACAATGATTTATAGTGGTTTGGCCTCAATGCCTACATCCACTGCCGGCTTGTGTTCCTCACACCCCGCCGGATTTCCACTAAGTATGCTTTTCAATAGGCTAAGCAATAACCTTTACGTATGTTTTCCAAGGCTAAGCAATAACCTCTTACAATATGCTTTTCAAGGCTAATCAATAACCTCTTCAACCAAAAGGTTGGTTATCTCTCTAAGTAGTGTCTATATTACACTTGATGGAGATTACAGTTTTGGCTTAATACATTGCCTCGTAAATAGGCAGATATAAAAGTGAAAATCTAATTCATACAAACACTATATGAATGCAAAGATTTATATTCAAAGTGTATGCATGATGTCCTGAATCAATTTGAAAATAGAAGCTCATAAATGTATGCCAAAGGCTTTTAAAAGTTTTAGCTCAAAACATTTATGATTGAGGAAAGAAAGCTAATCACATGTTAAAAGTAACTTGTAAAATAGATACCTATGTATTCTAAACAAGTTGTGAAATTCTAAGAACAAAACATGTGATACATGAAGATTTCAATCAAATTAACAATGTAGCTCAATATATGTATGCTTAAAGCATTTGAAAGTGTAACACACAAAAATAGATTTCATTGAAATAAAAGGTCAAATCTCATCTATTTAAAAATACAACTTGAAGATGATATACCAATCAAAGCTAAACAAGTTGTGAAACTTTAAAACAAAATACATGTGATTTATAAAGTTGTTGAATCCAAAACATAAGATAGATTTGAAAGTGATTTTCTTATGATGAAAAACAACAACCAAAGATTTAACCAAGTATAGGAATCACGTTACATATGATTTTAAAGATGATTCCAAAACAGGATTCACATAGATATACCAATTAGAGTCCTACTTGGTTTGAATCATGGTGGTGCATCCAAAACAATGAATCAATTCAAAATATGTACATGTTAAGGATACAACAAATCATAGTTTAACATGCTAGAAAAGATTTACCAATAAATAGAGTAAAGCATGAAAACATATGATTAAGAAAAGCAAGTTTACTTAGTGATTTAACTTCATTAATTCCAAGCTTTAGCTTTCCTAATGACCCTTAATATCCCTTAGCTCATTCCCTTTTGTTTGGCCTCAAATTACCTCAAGGAGAGCCTAAAAGTTCCTCCAATTTGGCTAAGGAATGAGCTTTTTTTTATACCAAAAAGTTCCCAACGGCTAGTCCTCGGTCGACCCCATACAGGGCTTGGTCGACCTGCCCTTCAACGGTCAGAAAAATGGTCGTTTGTAAAAAGCCCCAAAGACTACTTTTTCGGTTGACCCACTGTTTGTTCGGTCGACCGAAAGCATGGGGTCGGTCGACCGACCACACTGTGGGTCGACCGGGTCCCTAAACCAAAATCCCTATATTTTGCATATTTAAAGTATTTTTCTTTGGGGACTTTTGGGCCAATAAATCAAGCTTGGAATCATGTTTTAAATCATTCTAAGAGGTTTAAAAACATGAATCCTAACATGCCAAAGTTGATTTGAAACTTTTTAAAACCATTGGCTAGCTTGATTAAAGACTACTTTTCAAAAATAAATGCATCCAATTTTAAAACCAAAACATGCATGAACCTTAAGTTTTAAAGGTCTTAAAAACAATGCATGTGAAAATCAAGATTTTAAGTATTTCAAAACCAAAGCTCATGTGAAAATTCAAATGATGATGATGAAAATAAAATTGCATCCATCAAATTGCAATACACAAAATTCCTAACAGACTCCTACCATGCGAGAAGAGTTGATGGGATTATTCGCAAGTACAGACGCCATTTGTTCTGACATTGCACTGTAGAGAGATCTCGCTGTTTACCTCACTTATTGGCTAGGTGAGGCTGTCTTTGCTGGAGGAGATGGAACGCACGTCAGACTGCATTGTAATTTTTTGGCTTGTCAGATGACATTTGGAGAGTGGCATGCTTTGGTGCCAGCTCTTTACTCCTATCTGTGTACCGAACTGCAGGCTGCTGCTTTTTTGGTTTGGTTTGGGCTCCCTATGAATAGGGTATTTTCAGCCCATATCTTTTATTCGTGGTATGTATACCACTTTCCTGGCTTCCGCCGGCTGGGTGCTGCACATGATGATGATCCTCTCATGATTCGGTTGGCTAAGGGTAAAGCCGTATTCGAGTCTCTTTTGTTTGTCTGCATGAGGATCCGACGGTACAGGGACGTCGAGATGGGACAATCTTCAGTGAAGCTTTCTCTGGAGTTACGGAAGAAGGCTTTTGATTTTGGTGCATCCTGTGACTCCACCAGGGCAGGGTCGGGAAGGCATTACTCCTTGACAAATGCAGAGAAGGAGTGGCTTTTCATCATACGTGTCGGCACGATGGTGTACCGTAGACATCTTTCGTCGATATCCAGCCGTATGTGCCTTCTCGCTTTGCGCTGCAGTTGGGCTTTTCTCAAGGCGTTGTTGGAGCGCCTTCGAGTATGGTGAAGCGCTTTGGAGGTTTGCAGGACGGCAGAAATGCATGGGCTTTTTATAGTGCTAAAGACACTACTGCCATGATTTCTATCCTTAACTGTCGACTTCCCGGACTGCTGGCTTCACGAAGTGGTTCGTGGAGAGCCTTTTGGCATACCGGGGACTTTCCAGCATTGGGAAGTCGGATGGCGTCCGGCGAGAGGAAGTTTTGGCCTTCCTTTCTGAAGAGAAGCATAAGATAGGCTTTCTCGATGATCAGGACATCATCAGTTCTGAAGCTGTCTGAGAAGTACCTGAGGAGGCCTTAGAGTAGTTAGAACAGGAGGAAGCTGAGCATGACGCTTGGATGCAAGCAGCACAGAGGCGAGCTTCCGTGGAGTCTACTGGCAAGAGCGAATCTTCCAGTGAGGAGTTGATGGACCGCGCTTTTCGCTCGGCTCTACCGAGGTCGGCAGACGTGGTAGTTCGTTTGATCCAACCCTTTCACACCTGGAGGGCAAAGCGGGTAACAACATTTTTTTTTGGTGGGTGTGCCAGATTTTCTATTTTACTTGGAATTGTAAGTGTTGATCCGGAGATCGACCTTCGCAAGTAAAAAGGAAATCAACTTCTTTCAAGTTTCCATTACACATATATTTGAGAAAAGAGACAAGTTTTTGAAATGTCGTAAAAGACGATTTCATTTGTTTTTCTGTGAAATGCGATTTTTGGCATTTATAGCCGATTCTTGGCATTTGTAGCCGTTTTACAATTCTTATCAATAGTGAAAGACAAGAGTTGTGATTTTTTTGTCTCTTTTAGAAAAATACACATTACATTGAAAAGCAAGAAAAGGAGGATCCAACTTCTCATGAGATTGTTGGGGACTCGTACAGATTGACGGTAGCAAACCATGTGTGGACTTCGCCATCATACATGCAGAGGAGAACAGAGGATACTTTTGATTCGCCTGGCTTGACTATGACCTCAGATTTTTAGAGGACAAAGACCAAGAGGAGGTCTTATGTCCAATAAAAAGCTAAGTAGCCGGGCTGAAAAGCCACGTCTAAGCCTTTGGAAGCAGAAGGAGAAGGCAAGGACCTTGGGGGGGGGGTGGTACCCCCCAAGGGACTTTTGTCACCTTGTATTGGTGGTCAGTGTAGAACTTCAGCAGAGTTTTCTCTCTTAGATTTCTGATGCCCTTCTTTGTCTGGATTTCCGAATTTTCTGAAGTGTTTTTCCGTTTCTGGAATGCTTGGAGTGCTCTCCTATTTATAGGCTCTTGTAGCCATTTAGGAGAGTTTATGGGCTTTAATTGTCATTAAGCCGCATAATGGGAGGAGTTACAAGTTTTAATTCATTTGCTTTGTAACTGCTTTCTCTTGGCTTCTGATTGGCCGGTGGAGATTTAAGGCATTTAATCGCCTTTAAGAACCATGATGGGAGGAGTTTCATGGTTTAAATGCCATGAATCTCTTGATTTATAACTCCCAAATGCTTACTTCTGATTGGGCCGTTCAAAATAACAGATTAATGACTGCAATAAAGCTAGTCAATTAACTGCATTAAGTGGTCGCCGAGCAGTTGAAGAGTTGAGGGCCGCGCCACGTCTTTTGGAGTTCTTCTGGCGATGATCATCGATGGATCTTCATGCTGATCGACATCAGATGACCATGTAACTTCAGACATTGATTGCTAACAGCGGGCCGGTGACATCTGTCCTGTCGATTTCTCGATCGATCGGGTAGAAAGTGCACTTTTTGGTCGACCGATTGGCGATCAATGATGATTTTGATACTCTTGAAGACGGACCCATGATTTTGACGGATGTCGACGAATTTGGTGCCTCAAAAGTTTGAATTTTGAAAAAACCACAGGGGTTGGAAGTTTTGAAATGCGAAAAAGGACGGAAAACGGCCCTTCCGTGGCAAATCCGGCGACCCGGATTGTTGACACCAAAAATGTCACTTTACCTCTACAAGATCCAAAGAGCTACATGAAGTCGCAACCTGCCATAAATAGGCAATGCTACTTCCAAAAAATCAAATCTTGTTAGAATCAAATAAAACTGCAAGATCCTTCAAGACAGCCAAAAGAGGAGTACATAAGAAGTTTCGGGCCATTTCAAAATCATTTGGCCTAACTTCGCTTCTCCGGCAACTGAAAAGGAGCTCCCGGCGGCGAAAGCATCGGAGACACCAAATCTTCGATCAGAGCCTAAGGATGGTCTCAAAATACATCCAAAAGGCTCCACGTCAAGTTCCGAGTCAAACCGACAACGTTTGACCCTACATCAACCCTCGAACAGCTAAATCAGGCCTCTCGGCGGCGATGCTCCCCAGGACCATGTTTCCAAGACAGAGCCTATGGATCATCTTAAAATGACTCCAATAGGTTCCCTGTCAAATTTCAAGTCAATCGGACATCGGTTGACCGCACATCAAGCCGCGACATCTTCATTGTGACAAAAGCAAGTCTACTGGTGATAGGACCCCAAACGGCTTCAAAACTCAAACAAAGGCCTATGGTTGGTCTTATTTATTGCTCAGGAGGCTTCACCTCAAATTTTAGGTCATTCCGACATCGTTTGACCCAGTTTCAGCTTCTGACGGAAAATCGGCAGCTCTGCGCGACAAAGTCTTCGGCTTTCTCAGAAAATTGGAAACTTTGCAAAATAAAATGAAAGGATTCTCATCAGGTTTTCTACAGGGAAATCAAGACAATAAATGATCAAAAATGTCAAGGAAAAATACAGAAGAAAAAAGAATAAAAAAATAGCAAAAACGAACACAAAATGGGACAAAAGGGGGGAAAACCCCCCCCAGGGTCGCAGGGGCCCAGGGTCGCAGACCCATGCGACCCTGGGGCCTGGGATCGCCGGGAGGGCCCCGGAAACCCCGTTTTTCGCCTTTTTTTCGCGATTCGAAGCATCCAGCCTCTGGTATTTTCCAATATTCATACTTTTGAGACACCAAATCCTCTGACATCCGTCAGAAACACGGGTCAATCATCAAGAGTATCAAAATCAACATTAATCGCCAACCGGTCAACCAAAAAAAAGTGTGCTTTCTACCCGACCGATCGAGAAATCGACAGGACAGATGGCACCGACCTGCTGTTGGCAACCAGCACCTGAAGTTACATGGTCATCCGATGTCGATCTACATGAAGATCCATCGATGATCATCGCTAGAAGAATCCTAAAAGACGCGGACGGCCCGCGACTCTTCAACTGCTCGGCGACCACTTAATGCGATTAATTGACTAGCTTTGTTACAGTCATTAATCCATTTCTTTGGACGGCCCAATCAGAAGCAAGCATCCGGCAGTTATAAGTCAAGAGATTCATGGTATTTAACCCATGAAACTCATCCCGTCATGGCGATTAAAGGCGATTAAATGCCCTCAATCTCCTCAGGACAATCAGAAGCCAAGAAAAAGGAGTTACAAAATAAAGGAATTAAATCCTGTAACTCCTCCCATTATGCGGCTTAATGACAATAAAAGCCTATAAACCCTCCTAAATGGCTACCAAAAAGCCTATAAATAGGAGAGCACTCCAAGAAGAAAGGACAGCACAGAAAACACATAACACACTACAGAAAATCCGGAAACTCAGACAGAAAAAGGCATCAGAAATCTAAAAGAGAAAACTCTGCGGAAGTTCTACACCGACCACCGCTACAAGGTGACAAAAGTCCCTTGGGGGGTACCCCCCCCCCAAGGTCCTTGCCTTCTCCTTCTGCCTCCAATGGCTTAGACGTGGCTTTCCAGTCCGTCTACTTGGTTTTTTATTGGACATAGGACCTCCTTTTGGTCTTTGTCCTCTAAAAACCTGAGTTTATAGCCAAGCCAAGCGAATCAATAGCATCCTCTGTTCTCATCTGCATGGATGATGGCGAAGTCCACATATGGCTTGCGACCGTCAATTTGAACGGGTCCCCCACAATCTCCTGAGAAGTTAGATCCTCCTTTTATTGCTTTTCATTGTAGTTTGTATTTTTTCAAAAGAGACAAAAATCACAACTCTTGTCTTTCATTATTGATAAGAATTGTAAATCGGCTATAAACGCCAAAATCGGCTATAAACGCCAAAAATCGGCTATAAATGCCAAAATCGGCTATAAACGCCAAAAAAATCTCCTTTCATAGCAAATCAAGAAAATGTCTCTTTTATTAAATATATGTGCAATGGAAAATTTGAAAGAAGTTGATTTTCTTTTTACTTGCGAAGGTTGATCTCCGGATCACCACTTGCAATTCCAAGTAAAATAGAAAATCTGGCACACCCACACAAAAAAAGAAATGTTGATGCACGCCGCTGCCCCCCTCCGGTTATGAAATGGTCGGACCCAAACAAACTCCCATGTCCGCCGACCCCGGTAGAACCGAGCGGAAGCGCTGTTCAATCAAGCTGGCTCCACCCGGTGGGACCCGTTCATTTGAGAACACGATGCTAGAAATGAAATATTTGCATATCATATCTATTGCTCTATGCTTATACTTCTTTTCTTGATTCCTTGACTACTTTCTAATTGGTCGCCTATGTTGGATTCCGCATCTAAAAAAAATGAGATGAGATTTTTTGGAAATTTCTAATTCTTTGAATTTATTTTCACTCTTTCTCTTTTAAAAAAAATCAGATTTTTCATTTTGGATTCAAAATTGAGAAACCTTGATCCTTTCCTATCGTTCATCGTTCTTGCAGAAATGTTGAGCTTGTTCGACTAAGGTTTTGGGCCATCGTTTCTCTTCGATGAGTTCATTAAAGATCTAAAAAAAAAAAAACAAAAAATCAGATTTTTCATTTTGGATTCAAAATTGAGAAACTTTGATCCTTTCCTATCGTTCATCGTGCTTGCAGAAATATTGAGCCTGTTCGACTAAGGTTTTGGGCCATAGTTTCTCTTCGATGAGTTCATTAAAGATCTAAAAAAAAAACAAAAAAAACAAAAAATTAGATTTCTCAATTTGGATTCAAAATTGAGAAACCTTGATCCTTTCCTATCGTTCATCGTGCTTGCAGAAATATTGAGCCTGTTCGACTAAGGTTTTGGGCCATCGTTTCTCTTCGATGAGTTCATTAAAGATTTTTGAAAAAAAAAGAAAAAAAAATTAGATTTCTCAGTTTGGATTCAAAATTGAGAAACCTTGATCCTTTCCTATCGTTCATCGTGCTTTCAGAAATGTTGAGCCTGTTCGACTAAGGTTTTGGGCCTTTCCTATCGTTCATCGTGCTTTCAGAATTGTTGAGCCTGTTCGACTAAGGTTTTGGGCCATCGTTTATCTTCGATGAGTTCATTAAAGATTTAAAAGAAAAAAAGATACCAAAAAAAAAAAAACAAAAATCAGATTTTTCATTTTGGATTCAAAATTGAGAAACCTTGATCATTTCATATCGTTCATCGTGCTTGCAGAAATGTTAAGCCAGTTCGACTAAGGTTTTGGGCCATCGTTTTTCTTCGATGAGTTCATTAAAGATCTAAAATACATATATATATATATATAAAGACATAGACCACTAAGGTTAAACCAACTGCGTTCTTTGATCATGGTTGATTCAAGAAAAGCCTTGTCCAGAGTGTGGAGACAGCTTGATTGTTCTAGGTAAGGGTCCTCCAAAGGGGTTCATTAAATAATCTTACCCTTACCTAGGGGCAATTCTATCAATCGAGATTTCATAAGACCGGGTTAGGAGGCCTATGTGTGCTCTCTCGTCTTTTAAATAAAATTTTTTCAAAAAATAAAATTTTTAAAAATAAAAATTTTAAAATAAAAAAAAATAAAAAATTTTCAAAAAAAAATATAAAAAAAATAAATAAATAAATAAATAAATAAGATTTAAAAAAAAATCTTGAAAAAAAAAACTTCCGTCATTTTGGGTTTAGATTGGAGAAATCTTGGTCTTCTCCTTTCTGAGCACTGACGCTCGCGGAAATCGCTGAGCCCATGTTCAGATTGGAGTGCCTTTTGTTCTCTTTGATGAACCCAATATTGGCCTTTCAAAAAAAAAACTCGTCATTTTTTTATTCAGATCCGAGAAATTATGGTTCATTTCTTTCTGAGCACTGGCGCTCGCGGAAATCGCTGAGCCCGTGTTCAGATCGGAATACCATCTGCTCTCTTTGATGAATCCAATCTTGACCTTTCAAAACAGAGAATCTCATCTCATGGATGTAGTCTCCAAACATTTGTGTCTAGCAGTACTAGTATGCCCTTTCAGGGTCTACTGTATTCGCGACCGGCATATTTGTAACTCCAACTTTATATTCTTCTTATCTCGAGTAAGCTCTACTTCTCAATAAGTCGAATTTAAGTTCACAATTGCTTCTAGTTGTCACTGGGACACTCATTCTGGGCTTACCATACCTGCGATCAGAACAATTGTACCCTCTATGGCGTTTTGCCTTCTTCATATTGCTTGGGTCATCTCCCTCGAGCAATTTGAAAAGACAAGACCATAGAACTTCCCATTTATGATCATTATATTCTTATGATTACTAATGGATGTGGTCTTGTTTCAGAAACTTCTCGAAAAATAACAATGGCAGCTTCACTAACCATTACCTTCGACGAGAACAAGCACCAACTCATGCTTCAACAGAAGCAAACTACGTGCACCTACAAGCACCCCATCAGCTGCCGAAGTGTCAACTCCCTCGGCAACTCTCTGAGCTCCGGGTCGATCTCGACTCCCCGGACTATTGTCTTTGGGACGCTGGGACCATTCCCACTTCCCGAGGAACAAACTGCTCCTTCCAAGAAGCAGAAACTCGCCTCTCAATGTGTCACTACTGTGACACCAAAGGCGAGCACCAGAAGGCCCGAACCCCGTGGCAGCCCCACGAAGCCTCAACCCTCAAACGACCAGGTCTATCCCATGACTTGGTCCCCAAGACCTTCGCCAAAATAAAGAAGGTCCCAAACATCCACCAAGCCAGCATTCCTGGCCCCACTCAAGGAGAACCAGTTCTACCCTCTTGCTTACATGAAAGAGGAGAGACCCATCTCCAATTTGACTCTCAAGTCAACTTAGCATGAGTCGGCTTGTTCCTACAAGCCCAAAATCAAGTCATGCATCACAAGGCCTCTGCAAGCACCTGCTAAGGCCTACAAACCTGCAGTTCGACCCTTCATCTCTACAGGGGCCGAACTCCAGAAATTCAAAGCTTCGCTGCAACAGGCGAAGGACAGGGTACGCGTCTGTCCTTTACCAGCTACGAAGAAGACAGGCTCGGCTGCTGCGCCCGAGGGAGCACATCCTTCATCGTCAAAGCCCAGCTAGAGCTGACCGAAGCTCAAATTTCTCGTCGTATACGCCGCCGCGCGTCGTATCGGCAAAAGAGACTGGAGAAGCAAAGGACCCAGCCTCCTACACTTCAAGTCTCTCCCAAATGGGTCGAAAAAGATAGATCCAACCAGGTTGCTGCCGTCCATATGGTTGGAAAAACCAGAAGACGCCGAAGTCAGCATAAAAAATCCATGTCCGATGTCCGATGACCCACAGCGTCTCTAGGACAAGAAGACATTCAGAAGAATCCCCTGCTCCTTCAAGCAAAGGACGGCAGAGTGATCCTTCCTCAAGCTCTTTTTCAAAAAGAATGAGCCCCAGCTCAGTCACCAGGACAGTTTCTTCGCTCGAATCATGAAGGATGAACGTCCTGGCTACAAATTTTGAGCCACCACCCCGCAATCCACCTCAAGATGATGCGATCACACGCATCCAGCAGTTGAAACAAGGCCAGCAGAGGAATGAAACTCTGATGGAAAACCTTCTCCTCGCCTTCCAAAATCAGGCGAACAATGATCCTCCTCCGAATCATCAAGATGATGAGGTAAATGGAGAAGAAAATGAGTCACGCGCCCTTACCAAAAAGGACGAAGACAGTATCCTCACCAAAGCAAAAGAAGAGGATATACTCAAGGAGCATGGGATCAAGCCACCATATCCCTTATGGATGGACTCGGTCCCGTTCCCTACAAAATTCAAGCATCCTACTCTCCAAACATATACGGGGAAAGGATTAGCCAGACAGCACGTCATCCACTTCAAGATCCTGACGGGAGCTATCGCGGATCAAGATGCACTCAAGATCTGCCTTTTTGCAAGTTCCTAAAAGGTACGGCCTTCGATTGGTACTCCACTCTGCTGGAGGACTCCATCCAAAACTGGGCCATGCTAGAGACACGCTTCCTGACTCACTTCAAAGGTGAGGATCATCCCGCTACTATGGCTCAGCTGTGTAGCCTAAAATAGGGGGAGAATGAGTCAACATATGACTTCATTCATAAGTGGAAAGCAATGGCATACAAATGCTCTGATGTACTGCCACAAGCGTCGCTAGTCGACATCTGCCGAAACAACATGAGAGCCAGAATCCGCTCCATGATCATCGGCAACAATTCAAAAAACCTAGGAGAACTCCTAGAAGCTTCCATGGAAGCTGAAACGGTGATTAAAGACCTCAACAGTCAGAAATCATCAAGAAAAGAGCCAACCGCCATTACAACCTCTAAACCAAAAAAGAAAGAGGTCCTCAATGTGCAGACCAAGTCAGCTCCTCAGCCACCAAAGAAGGCTGAAAACAAAGCTGCTGGTAAGAGACTCAAACTCTCTGATGCCTTCAAAGAACGAGTAGAGAAGAAATACCCATTTGATGAAGATGTTGATGAAATCTTCGGGGCTCTTGTGGCAAACGGCAAGCTCACCTTGCCTGAACCAAAAAGACCGGGTGATGTTGGCAAAACCAACGATCCTTGGTACTGTCCATACCACCAGATGATCTCGTATCCTCTCAATCAATGCTTCGTTGTGAGGGAGAAAATAAACGAGATGTGGAAAAACGGAGTCATCACCTTTGACAAAAACTATGGGTCTGCCTCCGTTAACATGGTGACATGTGGACAAACATGAAAATCACTAAAGAAGAAGATCACTACTGCCTTCAAGGTGATAAACTCAATCCAAGCGTCCGAGCAACTGGTTCCTTACCCGCACCAGACGGACAACCCATATGGGTACATCCCGATCTCCTGGAAGATGAAAATTGGGAGGTCGTGAAAACAAAGCCTACAGCTCAACAGCGAAGGCAGGCTAGGAAATATCTCCTCAAGCTCAAACGGCAAGAGAAGACCCAGCCAAAACAAGAAGTCAAAGAAAAGGCAGAGGCTTCCTCTACCGCTTCACTGGAGGCAACAAAAACATCCCTTCCAGAGACTTCAAAGGGGGTAAGAAAATTCACTCTTAGTGATTTCATGCCACCTCAATTTAAAGAAGCCACGCAGGAGGCATCATACTCTTGCAATTCGGTAGTTGGATTCTCCATTGATGGATACGAGTCCAGCGACACCGATGATGGATTCGAATCCAACTACACAGACGAGTGGGAGGAGTCCCTTGAAACAGGAGAATATCTCTCCGATGAAGAATGGGTTCCTGAGAATCATCTTACAGCCACAAGGATCCTGGTCTGATGATGAAGAAGACCAAGGGCTGTACAAGAAAATGCTGTTGGACCAGCACCCCTCATTGCTCCAGTGGAAATCAACAATGTTGAGCAACAAAGAGTTGATGAAGAAGAAGATTTGGCTCCCATGCCTCATTTTGAAGAATATGCAAGGATCTTGCAGCATCTCACTCTAGAACAAGAGCAAGACTGCGTCAACGAGCCTCCTCACAATCGAGAGCCTGAAGTCCCTGAACACCATTAGGTACATTCTCCCTTAACTCCTGAAAATGGAGAAAATTGCTGGATAGACGATCCTCTTACATCCGAGGATGAGTCTGACTCCGATCAGGCAACGTCTCCTGTCAGAGCTTCCTGTAATGTGATAATTCGGGATTATAGCTCTTCCGAAGCATCGTCTGATGAGAGCACTTACACTCTGGCGATGCCTAGCAATGTATCTTCTGGAGCCACCTCATCTCACGTGACTTTCACTGAGATGACACCCTCTCAGGTTTCTTCTCCTGAGACTGTGACTTCAAAGTTCACACCCTTCCTGACTGAAGAATTCCCAGCTATTGATGCTTGAGACGATGAATTGGTCAACGAAGAAGAAAGGTTGCTGGATGCTATTCAGGACTTGTTCCCGGAAAATGCTCCGTGCAACACAATCACTGAGGATGGCAACTCTGCTGCTGATACATCCTCAGCAAATGAAAAATTACAGCCTCTTGATCCTGAAGACAATCTTCCAAATGAAGACCCTTCTCAAGAAGCTCTCGAAGTTGGTAGAGGCACCCGCTCTGGCCGGAACTACCACAAAATTACAACCAATCTTCCTTTACATTTGTAAATCCTTCGGGAAAAGATGTTGTAAGCACCCCTAGTGGCAACAATGATGAACATGCAGGCCCTAAGGAGGCTTTCAAGTATGACTTTATTGAACACTTCAAGCACATACCTGCACGTCTGCACATCCTAGATTTGTTGTGAATGTCTCCGCACACTCGTGATAATCTCATCTCAGAATTACAAAAGCTGAATGAGGATGTCGACAAACATGCCCTGCAAGTCCTCCAAATTGAAATGGATTACCGGGTCAAAATCTCAGAAGCTTCCTCAAAGGGAGAAAAGAAGAAAACTAAGGGATCATGCATTGAATGCCTCTCGGTTAAAAAAGCAGTCAGTGCAACCATCGCCTTCACAAAGGATGACCTCCTACTTGGTGAAACAAGGCATAACCGACCCCTGTACTTCACAGGGTACATCAAGGAAATGCCTATGCACAAAGTTCAGATCGACCCAAGTTCTGCACTCAACCTCATCTCCACATCGGCTCTCGAAGAGTTGGGCATCCCACCCAGCAAGCTGAGCCACACATCTGTATCTATCTTTGGATACGATGGGAGTACTCAAAGGCCTATCGGCAAAATCAGGTTCAAGTTGTAGATCGGTGATCTTATCTCTGAGGTCATAGTGTACGCAATAAAAACCCCTTCATGCTACAACATCCTTCTCGGACGCCCTTGGATCCACGAGAATGGTGTTGTCCCTTCAACTCTACATCAATGCATCAAGTTTGTTGGTGATGACGGTGAAAGTCCGAGGGATCCTAACCCTAGAGGGGGGGTGAATAGGGTGATCTACAAATAGTGACCAACTATGACCAATTTTAACTTAATTAAATTAAACTAGTCACATGTGATGATTAACAACTAAAATGTTGAAGCTAAACAAATACAATCACAATAATACAATCACCACAATACAAGATTTATAGTGGTTCGGCCTCAATGCCTACACCCACTACCGGCTTGTGCTCAACACCCCACCGGATTTCCACTATTTATGCTTTTGCAATAGGCTTAGCAATAACCTTTACAAAGTTGTTTTTCTAGGCTAAACAACAACCTCTACACTATGCTTTTCTTAGGCTAAGCAATAACCTCTACAATAAAAGATTTCTCTCAAAGAAAGTGTCTTCACAAAACACTCTAAGAGATTACAATTTAAGCTCAATTTAATTGCCTCTTAAATAGGCGAATATGAAAGTGTAAAGCTAACTCACACAACACTCTAAGAATTACAAAGATGAATGCTTATGAAGTGTGTGTATGAAAACATCAATCAAGTTAAAAATAAGTTCAATCAAAATATATGCCCAAAGCATTTTAAAGTTTAAGGCACATAAAAAGATTTGATTGAAGATATATGCAAATCACATGAAAAACAATTAACTTGTTAATGTTATGAAAATCAAAAGATTACAAGTTGTATGAAATTAATAATGTCTAAAACATGTGATGCATTATCAATGTTGTTTTCAAAACAAACTAGTTTAACTAAAGTTCAAATAGATTGAAAACAACAAAGAGAGTTTCAAACAAGTTAATGTATCATGCTATAAAGAAATCAAAGATTTTGGCTAAGCATGATTGACAAAGTTTAAAACAAAACTTGGTTTGAAATCAAGGGTGGAGAATCCAATAACTAAAATCAAAGATTAAGAGAAGAATGGATTCAACACATCATAGTTAATATGCTAAAAATCATTTACCAATAATTTAGTCAAAGCATAAAACATATGATTAATAAAAGTAAAGCTTACTTGATGATTTAACTTAATGATCCAAGCTTTAGCTTTACTAATGACCCCTTAATCTCACTTGGTTCATCCCCATTTTCTTTTCTCCAAACTCCTCAAAGAGTTCTTAGAAGTTGTAAAATGTTCAACCATTTTCTCATGGGAATGAACTCATATTTATACTCAAAAAATGAGTATCAGTGTATCTTCGGTCGACCCCATAGACAGCTCGGTCGACCTGCCCTTCAATGGGCAATAATATGACCGTTTGAAAAAATCAGTAACGGTCACATTTTGGTCAAACTGTAGTGTCTTTGGTCGACCTACCACTGGCTCGGTCGACCGAAGACACTGCAGGTCAACCAGGACCAAAAATTCCCTTTTTTGTATATTTTCAAATATTTTCTTGTGGGGATTTTTTGGGCCATTAAATCAAGCATGGAAACATGATTTTAAATCATTCTAAGAGGTTTAAAAACATGAAATATAAAAAGCCTAAAATGATTAGAAAGTTTTAATACCATAGGCTTGCTTGATATATGAAAATTCTTTTTCAAATTAAATTTCATCCAAGATGAAAACCAAAGCATGCATGAAACATATGATTTACAAGATTTAAAATAATGCATGTGTAAATCAAGATTTCAAGAATTTCTAAATCAATGCATGTGTGAAAATTCATGAGATGAATAAAATGATAATGATGCCTCCATCAAATTGCAATATGCAAAATTCCTAACAATCTCCCCCTTTGCATTTTGATGGCAAACCTTTCTCAAAACTAATAATACTTCACGCATTGTCTTTACAAGACTTGAAATCTTCTTTGGATGCTTCCTTGACTTAACTTGGGCTTTAGCTCTTTCTTCATTCTCCTTGTTGCTTGTAGCTTGATCATTCTTCAAGCTTTCTTTTCATCTTCCTTCTTTTAGCTAAGCAACTTCTTTAGCTCCCAAGCTTTCTTCATTTCATTTCTCCCCTTTTGACCATGCACTCTCCTTTTGGCAAGATGTGCATTCTCTCCACCTTTAGGTAGCTTGAACAGTTTGTCCCCCTTAATTCTTTCTCCCCCTTTGCCATTAAGCTTGAGAACTTTCTCCCCCTTTGCCATTAAATTGCAAAGGTATCAATTGAAGAGGGGTATCTACACACATGAAACAAGGAAAATACCTTTTAGTAGCACCTGTTAACAAAGGAAATCGAAAATGAAGTACATAACAGGTCATCAAGCATGGGTAATAAGCTATAAGGGTATCAAGAGCCAATATAAGGGTGAATTTGATCAAAACTAATACTTCCTATGAAGATTTACTCCCCCTCAATCCATACTCTTCTTTTGTCAAACTTTTGACAAAGATTTATATAATAGGTACAAGAAGAAGATGGTTTAACCAATTGAGGGTTAACTTCAAGTGAAGGATTAGAATCAATTGATAATAATATTTGACTATAAAGCTCAATATGATCAAATTACCAAAGTAAAGGGCAAGGTCATTGGGATATACTAAACATAGCATCAATCAATATAACTATGAAAATCATATGCTATGAATATTTTTGAAATCATTTCATCCAATCATAAAATATGACTATCATGTGCAAGATGAGTGAAATGAAGTTCAATCATGAAGCCTACCTCAACCATTAACCAACCAAGATTATGAACACATAAACATGGTGGTCATGTGATTTACCTATAAGTGCCAGAGAGGTGGCAATCATGAAGATTATGATGCTAATGGAATGTGACATGGAACAAAAGACATATGACTATCAAGATCAATCCAATGTACAGAAGGTCTATCACAAACTCAAGATATGATATCAATTGGAAATGATACTAAATGAAAATGATACCAATTGATTACCAATTGAACATGAAACATGATTAAGAGCAACCATGTGACAAACACAAAATTCCAACAAGCATCATAAAATGATTATTCATCACTTTTAATGATTTGACTAATAAGCATAGTGATGAACAAGAGAAATTGCATAAAAAGATATAACTTAGTAGAACATGCAATTTTCACAGTGTCAAATCATATGAATTCAATATCTAAGAAATCCATCAAATAATAGATATAACTATGAAATACAAGGAATGAATTTCAAAGATGTTCATATGATCAAGAACACTACTACGAAGTTGAAACATGTTTAATGAATGATACCAATAAGAAAATTACACATGAATCAACAACATAACCATCCAAGTCAAATAAAAACTAGAAAGCAAGAGGATGGATTTTTGGGTTCTAGTATGGTAACTACAAAAATAATTAAAGAGCACAACCATACATGGAACAAATAAACATTTGCATAAAGAATGTAACTAAATGAGCAAAGATGCAAATAGCTTAAAACAACATTCATTTCCATTTGAAATGGCATAATCAAATACAAAAGGAAATGACAACATGGAACATGCTTTGAAGAATATAACTAATGATGTTTTAAAGCAATTCCATAGAAACAATCTTCAAATTATAAACAAAATCCAACAATGGAAAAAATGAGTATGAAAATGAAGATAAAACATTTTTCAATTTGTATTCCAAAGAATATAACTACAAGGGCTCATACAAATTGAACACATATTTTTCATACCAAAGGATATAATTAGTAAGATCATGGAAAATTTAAATTGATTCAAATCATTTGTTTTTTAAAGAAAAAATCTTACTATAACATTCAAACAAATGATTTGCAAAATCAATTGATTATGTAGGATCTAACTATGAAAGCTTTTGAAACCATAATCAATTGAACATGTAGAAATGCAAGCAAGATATATAACTAAATGAAAGCAATACGCAAATCTATCAAGATGAAATTATAATCAAAAGATTTTGAAAACCATGATATGTAAATAGTATGGTGCATGAAAACAAAATCAATTGATCATAAACAAGCATTGCATTTTATGAAATGTAACTATGAAATAACAAAATGCAAATGCAACATGACCAACAAAAGGATTTACCTATAAAGGATAGGTTGGTCAAAGAGGTCCAAGGCCTTAAGGTTTGTCTAAGTATATAACTTTGGGAATCCACCTAAGGTCTTGAGAGGTTTGATCTTTGAGGTCTAGGTTTGAAGTCCCACCAACTTTAGGAGATTTGACTTGATAAATCTTAGATTTAGACCTATCACCATGAGATTTGAATAATTTAAACTTAGGTAGGTGATTAGTCTCTTGGGGTTGGTGAGATTGTTTCTTAGGGGATTGGTTCACTTTTCTTTTCTTCTTATTTCCTCCCTTTATTTGACTTTTGAATTTTAGATTTAACTTAGCAACTTTATTCAAAAGTTCTTTCATTTGTTGAGTTATGGGAGGAAGATTGAGAAGCTTTTTGTTAATAGATTCTTTTAGAGTTGGTTTAACTTGTTTAACCTTTTTAGAATCTATTTTAGGAGACTCCTTTTTAATAGGTTTTACTTGTTTATTCTTCTTGGAGTCTTCCTTAGTTTTTAGTGTCTTAACCATCATAGAATTTGATTTTACTTTCTTCGGTTCAAAAATGATTTTAGACACATGGCTTCTTCTTGATTTGCACTCAAACCTAAAATTTCCTTCAATGCCACAATAATTACATTTAGTTTTGGGCAAGGAAGTGTGAGTGCTAGAGAATGAGGACTCACCTTTAACAAATTTGTTGGTGGACTTAGGGTCATGAGAAATATTCCCATCAAATTCAAGATCCGTCCTATCTCTTTGTGATTTACCCAATTTAAATAACTTTTCAAATTTTTCTTCATTTTGGGTAAATTTGCACTCATACTTTTGTTTCTAGGTTTCAAGTTGAGTGACTTGGTTTTTAAGGGTTGAATTTTCATTTTTAACTTTTGTTAATTCATTTTCAATTCCCTTAAAGTTGTTTAGCTCTTCATGGGCAAGTTTTAATTCAAATTTAATTTCATTGATAACATTAGATCCAAGTTCTAGAGTTTTTATCATAATTTGTGCATTAGATAAATTTTCCATAGAAATGGTTAACTTGGATTCTAAATTGTTAATGTTTTCATCTTGCCTTTTTAATTGATCTCTTAGTTTAGAATTTTCCTTATTAAGATTATCACAATCTATCTTTGATTCTCTTATGTCATCTTTAATATTAGATAGATTATGTAAAGAGATCATGAACTTAGATTCTACACAATTTATTAATTCATCTTTTTCTCTAAGTTCATTTTTAGAAGAGACTAATTTTTGGTTTAGCCTTTTAGATTCTTCTTTTAATTTTTTATTCTTCTTATCAAGCTTTAAGGATAATGTATACAATTCTTCATAAGCTTGTTCAATGTCAATTTCATTTTCATCATTTTCTTCTTCTTTTAATTCAAATTTAGATTCATTAATTTCAATGTTTGAATCTCCATTTGATGGAAGAAGGAGGGGTCTAGAAGAATCTACACAAGTATCTACACAATCTAAAATAGTGGAATCCATTCTAATGATTTTCATGGAAGCACAACACTAGGGTTTTAACTCTAGGTTTTTACACCTAATCAAGAGTTCCAAACACTTGATCCTAATATAGAGCACGAGGCTCTGATACCAATTGAAAGTCCGAGGGATCCTAACCCTAGAAGGGGGGTGAATAGGGTGATCTACAAATAGTGACCAACTATGACCAATTTTAACTTAATTAAATTAAACTAGTCACATGTGATGATTAACAACTAAATGCGGAAGCTAAACAAATACAATCACAATAATACAATCACCACAATACAAGATTTATAGTGGTTCGGCCTCAATGCCTACACCCACTACCGGCTTGTGCTCAACACCCCACCGGATTTCCACTATTTATGCTTTTGCAATAGGCTTAGCAATAACCTTTACAAAGTTGTTTTTCTAAGCTAAACAACAACCTCTACACTATGCTTTTCTTAGGCTAAGCAATAACCTCTACAATAAAAGATTTCTCTCAAAGAAAGTGTCTTCACAAAACACTCTAAGAGATTACAATTTAAGCTCAATTTAATTGCCTCTTAAATAGGCGAATATGAAAGTGTAAAGCTAACTCACACAACACTCTAAGAATTACAAAGATGAATGCTTATGAAGTGTGTGTATGAAAACTTCAATCAAGTTAAAAATAAGTTCAATCAAAATATATGCTCAAAGCATTTTAAAGTTTAAGGCACATAAAAAGATTTGATTGAAGATATATGCAAATCACATGAAAAACAATTAACTTGTTAATTTATGAAAATCAAAAGATTACAAGTTGTATGAAATTAATAATGTCTAAAACATGTGATGCATTATCAATGTTGTTTTCAAAACAAACTAGTTTAACTAAAGTTCAAATAGATTGAAAACAACAAAGAGAGTTTCAAACAAGTTAATGTATCATGCTATAAAGAAATCAAAGATTTTGGCTAAGCATGATTGACAAATTTTAAAACAAAACTTGGTTTGATATCAAGGGTGAAGAATCCAATAACTAAAATCAAAGATTAAGAGAAGAATGGATTCAACACATCATAGTTAATATGCTAAAAATCATTTACCAATAATTTAGTCAAAGCATAAAACATATGATTAATAAAAGTAAAGCTTACTTGATGATTTAACTTAATGATCCAAGCTTTAGCTTTACTAATGACCCCTTAATCTCACTTGGTTCATCCCCATTTTCTTTTCTCCAAACTCCTCAAAGAGTGCTTAGAAGTTGTAAAATGTTCAACCATTTTCTCATGGGAATGAACTCATATTTATACTCAAAAAATGAGTATCAGCGTATCTTCGGTCGACCCCATAGACAGCTCGGTCGACCTGCCCTTCAATGGGCAATAATATGACCGTTTGAAAAAATCAGTAACGGTCACATTTTGGTCAAACTGTAGTGTCTTCGGTCGACCTACCACTGGCTCGATCGACCGAAGACACTGCAGGTCAACCGGGACCAAAAATTCCCATTTTTGCATATTTTCAAAGATTTTCTTGTGGGGATTTTTTGGGCCATTAAATCAAGCATGGAAACATGATTTTAAATCATTCTAAGAGGTTTAAAAACATGAAACATAAAAAGCCTAAAATGATTAGAAAGTTTTAAAACCATAGGCTCGCTTGATATATAAAAATTCTTTTTCAAATTAAATTACATCCAAGATGAAAACCAAAACATGCATGAAACGTATGATTTACAAGATTTAAAATAATGCATGTGTAAATCAAGATTTCAAGAATTTCTAAATCAATGCATGTGTGAAAATTCATGAGATGAATAAAATGATAATGATGCATCCATCAAATTTCAATATACAAAATTCCTAACAGACGGCATGATACATCGAGTCTTTGCGGACAGAAAACCCTTCAAAGGTAAAGAAGTCCACTTCGCGGACTCAAAGATGTATGAAGGTGAAAAAGAAGAAGAGGAGAAGCACACAGCACCCTTTGCCAAAAATCTCCAGAAAGATAAAGGCAAGGCTCCTCAACAATCACAGGAAGAAAACAAACCATCCGGTAAATCCGAAGAGAGCATTCAAACTCCCTTCATCATCTCCCTTAAACCTTCAAAGCCTTTGGTCATCACAACTAAAGTGAAGAAGGCAAAGCAAAAGTCTGGGGGCAAATTTGTTGTCTCTTTCGTGTCTATCATGCAAGACACTGATTTGGATTCAGAGCCAGAAGACGACACATCGTCAAGCCAAGCTGACACTCAGCAAGTTCAGCCCTGCTCTTACTCTAATGGAGACAACTTCTGACATAGAAGATCCTACGTCAGCTTCCTTCGTTGTTCCAGCAACTTCAGCAAAGGAAAAGCCGATCTTCTTCCATAGATCGGATGCCTCTTCATCAAACTCCATGCTTGAACCTTTCTAAAATGAAGGTATGCCTCAACTATCCTTATATAGTTCTGTGGCACAAGCTATTATGAAGAAAATGGGCTATGACGCTCAAAACCCAGTCGGTTTGGGAGAAGGACGCGGTATTCTCACGCCATTGGGGCCCGTCTTGACCAAAAGCCAGCTAGAAGATTGGAGACTCTACGGCTATGTAGAAAAGTCTTCACACGAGTTAGGGTATGATCCCGACACTCCCCTGAGACAGTTGACACAAAGGCTTAAAAGTCAATATAATGACCAAGCCTCAACATCTTAAGTCCATGAAGACATCGATCTCCCTGGATATCTCTTTGATGAGTCACCCGACAAAGATCTAGGAAGCTCATCCAATTGGCACGATTTCTCTGAGAATGAAGAGGAGTTGTCCGATGGCATAGACGTGTGGTCTTCTGACCCAGAGGAACCCTCATCTCCAAAAGAAGTAGCCTACTTCGACCCGGTTTCAACAGGCAATTGGGATTATCTCATAGCAAGACTTGGGAAAATTACCGATCAAGAAGGCCCGTGGAAAGGAACAAAACCTTGGTCTGGAAATGCCCTTGAAACCCTAGAAGGTTTCGTTGAGCTGGAAGCCTCCGAAAATATTGTGGAGGAACCACCTTCGAACCTTCCAACAGAAGATCCTGTTCAAAAGATAGACTTGGGAACACCAGATAACCCACGTCCTGTATTCATAAGCAAGAATATAAAGGATGATGAGTTACCCGAGTATATCGCCTTTCTTCGTGAGTTTGTTGATTGCTTTGCATGGTCTTACGCTGAAATGCCTGGCTTAGACCCCAAAATAGCGGTCCACAAACTCAATCTTCAAGAAGACATCAAGCCTGTCAAGCAAGGCCAAAAAAGATTCCGTCCAGACGTGATGGATAAAATTGAACAAGAAGTTCAAAAACTCAAAAGCGTCGGCTTCATCCGTGAGGAACAACATCCTGAATGGTTGGCCAACATTGTCCCTGTGACAAAGAAAAACGGGCAGATCAGGGTTTGTATTGACTATAGAGACCTGAATGGCGCATGCCCTAAAGATGAATTTCCGCTCCCCATACCAGAGGTAATGATTGATAATACATGTGGATTCGAGTGAATGACATTCATGGATGGTTTCTCTGGCTACAATCAGATAAAGATGCATCCTGAAGATGAAAAACATACATCTTTTCGGACCCCATTTGGCATGTATTGCTACACTGTAATGCCATTTGGTCTGAAAAATACTGGTGCCACATATCAGAGGGCTATGATGAAGATATTCCAAGATATGCAGCACAAGATGGTTGAATGTTACGTTGATGACCTCGCCGTCAAAAGTAAAAGAAAAAAAGATCATCTTGAAGACCTTCGAGAAGTCTTCCTCCGGCTTCGCAAACACAAACTGCGAATGAATCCTTTGAAATGCTTCTTCGGCGTCTCGTCGGGTAAGTTCCTCGGATTTAGTTCGGAAAGCTGGAATAGTGCTTGACCCCATAAGAGTCAAAGCCATTCTAGAAATGCCCTCTCCAAGAACCTTGAGAGAACTCAAAGGGCTTCAAGGGAGATTGGCCTACATCAGACGGGTCATCTCCAATCTTTTGGGGAAATGCCTTCCATTCTCCCGGTTGATGAAAAAAGGTGTAAACTTTGTCTGGGATGCTCACTGTGAAGCTGCTTTCCGAGATATCAAGTCATACCTGACAAAACCTCCAGTGTTAGCTGCTCCTACCATTGGAAAACCAATCATCTTGTACACAAGAGCCCTTGTTCACTCTCTGGGAGCTCTGCTTGCACAAGAAAATGATCAAAGAAAAGAAGCTGCTCTATATTACCTCAGCCGCATGCTAGTAGGTGCAGAGCATCGCTACTCTCCAGTCGAAAGAGAATGTCTTGCAGTGATGTTCACCGTATAAAAGCTGCGTCACTACTTGCTTTCCAACACAGTCTACCTGGTCTCGAGGGTCAACCTCTTGATGTTCCTTGTCACAAAGGCAGGTTCTCTCAATGCTCGACTGGCAAAATGGTCCATCCTTCTGTCACAATTTGATATTAGGTATGTACCACAAAAGGCAATCAAAGGGCAAGCTCTAGCGGACTTCCTCGCAGAGCATCCATTGCCTAAAGATTCTCCACTCAGAGATGATCTCCCAGATGAACCAGTCTACAATGTGGAGACTTTCTCACAAAATGCCTCCTGGGACATGTACTTTGACGGTGCAACCAGGACAAATGAAAAAAGACAGCTGATCTCGGGAGTTGGCATCCTCTTTGTTAGCCCCGACAAATACATGATTCCACACGCTTTCTCGCTACTGGAACCGTGCACAAACAATGCAGCTGAATATCAAGCTCTGATCCTAGGATTGGAACTCGCCATCGAATCCGGTATCACCATGCTGGAAGTCTTTGGAGACTCTCAACCGATCGTCAACCAGATAAATCAGAAATTTGAAGTCAGGAAGCCAGATCTGCTGCCTTACTACAACAAGGCACAATCACTTTTGCAAAAGTTTGACATCTGTCACATCACCCACATTCGTAGAGGTGAAAACATACGTCCAGATGCCCTGGCTGGACTTGCTACATCTATGGCAATCCAGGAAGGGGAAAACATGCAAATCACAGTGTGCGAAAGAAGAATCTTTCCTCCTCTTAACACACATCAAGCAGTTGCTGAATGCCACCAAGTGGTTGGAAGTCAGATTTCAATCCTTTTTAACTTCAATCGGCGACTGGAGGGATCCGTTCATTGATTACATTATGTTCGTAATCCTACCTGAAGATCCAAAAGAACGGGTAAGCATCCGAAGGCGAACCCCAAGCTTTCATTTGGTTATTCCTTCAAAAATCCTTTATAGGAAATCCTTCAACGGAGTACTTCTATGCTGCTTGTCGCAACAAGAGGCTGAAGAAACACTCAAAGAAGTTCATGCTGGTCTTTGCGGAGCTCATCAGGCTGGTCCCAAGCTCTATGATCAGATAAAAAGGTTTGGTTATTACTGGCCTACCATGGTAGCCCACGCAATGTAATTTGCTAAGCACTGCCAACAATGCCAAGTTCATGGAGATTACATTCACATGGCTCCATAATGGCTGCATCCTACAGCGATTTCATGGCCTTTCGAAGCCTGGGGTATGGACATCATAGGTCCTATTTCTCCCCCTTCGAGCAAAGCTCATCGCTTCATCTTCGCCGCTACGGATTATTTCTCCAAGTGGTCAAAAGCATTTGCGTTCAACAAAATGAAGACCTCATCAGTCCTTCAGTTCCTGCGCACCAACATCATTTGTCGTTTCGGCATACCCAAAAGATTTGTCCATGATAACGGACCACAATTCCGGGATCATCGATTCTACAGGTTCTACGACAAATACAAAATCCAAAGCTGTCCTTCGACTCCATATAATCCGGCAGCAAACGGATTAGCAGAAGCTTTCAACAAGACACTCTGCAAAATCCTCAAAAAAATGGTCTCTAGTCAAAAAAGAGACTGGAGCGACAAAATGTCTAAAGCTTTGTGGGCCGATCGAACCACCGTTCGAGGACCAACCCATAGCACACCATTCTCCTTGGTCTATGGATGCGAAGCTGTCGTGCCCTTGGAAGTACAAATTCCTTCCTTGAGTGTATCCTTGCAAAATGACATGACTCAAAAAAGCAATGTCAAATTGCGACTCCATGAGCTGGACAATCTCGATGAGAGATGGCTCGAAGCTCAATAAAGCATTGAACTTTACCAAGCACGCATGGCAGGATCTTTCGACAAAAAGGTCAGGCAACGCGCCTACAAAAAGGGTGACTTGGTTCTTGCGGGTAAAAGACCAATGGTCTTCGCTCACAAGTCCAAAGGAAAATTTGAGCCAAAATGGGAGGGACCCTACGTCATCGACAAGGTTTTCTCCAATGGCACATACGCACTCCTGAACATGGAAGGTGACAGATGTATGCTGCCCATCAACGACAAGTTCTTAAAGCGGTACTACCCTTGAAGACTTACCCAACTAGGTAAGAGCAATGCCTGTACGGCCAAAACCGGTTTCCATGTACATGCTCGCTAAACCCACCTATTTTTTTTAGAATTTTCATGTCAAATATTGAAATTTCTAGAAATTTAAACAATGCTTACTTATATCGTTTCATTGTTCAAAAATCCAAGTTTAGGAACCTTTCCCTATCTTGAACAAAATTTTCAACCCTTGAACTCAAAATTCATGGTTTGAAACGAAATCCGGATTCAGGGATTTCCACCCTAGTCCACCCTACCTTTTACCACCTAAATGGTTTTAGGTCAAAACTTATGACCCTCGTGTCTTTAAAAAAAATGGTTTTTCAAAAAGCCGCAGGGAAGCGACGCTTAGTCGATACTCGCACAAATCGGAAGCATACGAACCACGTTCGACACTTCCAAAATCACAGGGAAGTGACATTTCGTCGATACTTGCAAAATCCAAAACCGTGGAGATGCAACATTTCAGTTGATATCCACAACCCAAATTTCAAAGGTTCGAAAAAACCTAAAAAACCATGGAGACGCAACATTTCAGTTGATATCCATAACCCAAAGGTTCGAGAAAACCACAAATTTAAAAAATCATGGGGAAACGACATCAAGTTAGTACCCACAAAACTAAAATTTTTGAAAAGCAAGGATGCGACATTCCATCGATACTTGCACCCAAATTCGCGAGGATGTGACATTCCATCGATACTCGCAACCGAATGAGCAAGGATGCGACATTCCATCGATACTTGCAAGACCATTCAGCAGGGAGGCGACTTTTAGTCGATACTTGCATTTTTTGAAAACCAAACCGGCTATAAATGCCACAAAACGGCTATAGATTCCACCAAAACAGGCTATAAATGCCACAAACCGGCTATCAATGCCACAAAGCAAACCGGCTATCAATGCCACAAACTAAAAACTTTGGCTTTCAAAAAACCCGGCTATCAATGCCACAAACCCGGCTATAGATGCCACCAAAATCGACTATCAATGCCACAAATCGGCTATTAATGCCACAAAAAAGCTGACTCTCATGCCAAAATCAGCTTCCATGCCACAAACAAAATCTGGCTCCCATGCCAAAACAATCATTTGACAAAAGATTTTCACAAAATGACAAGCTTTTGATCAAATCCCATTTAGCAATTACTTTCTTTACAAAAAGATTTAAGTGAGCGTAGGGAAAACAAAAAAAAGAGTACAAAAAAAATGCATGTGGTACCAAAAAAAGTGTTCACAAGCACTACAAAAAAAGAAAAGTACCAAAAAAATACAAGTGGTACCCAAAAAAAAAGGATAGTTTCTGTTACAAAAAAAAAAGAAAAAAAAAACAGGAGCTCAACCAAAAATGGTCTCCAGCCAAGAGTTCAGCTCCTCAAGCAAACTTTTGGCCTCAGCCGTCAGGGTTTCCAGGGCACGCTTCTTCAGGAACTTGCCATGAGATGCTGGGGTGGGCTGTAACCCTTCTTTCACACTGGGAAGCTTATCCCGAGCAGTTCGCCATTTTTTGTTCTCTTCAGACTTCCTTTTAAGAACTCGATCGACATCTGCAACCCGGTGAATTAGAGCACTCTCCCTATCGCGAGCCTCTATTATTGCAGCCCACTTGGCAGCGACTTGTGCCTGTAGATGCTCAAGACGTCTCCTAGCCTCATCGACCTCCCTATCAAGGATGTTAAGGTCATATGTCAGCCCAATGATGGCTAGCTCTTCTAAGTTCTTCTCTCGGACTATCTGCTTCCTGCTTTGTGTAGCCTCATCCAGGTTAGACTGAGCCTTATCCACAGGGTCCAGGAACATTTCCTTGAAGAACTGGTCGTCAGGAAAACCCATGGTCTCAAACCATTTGTCACCCAGCTCAATGATCCTATCAACGATCGCCCTGGCACCTTTGACATCCAGACCAGCCTCTTCGGCATCACTGAGAATCTCCTGCACATGTTGGATCATGCCAAATTCGGCATCTAAGTGTCCAGCAAGGAGAGTCTCAATCCAAGAGCTCAGGACCCGCACTACCACCTTCTTCGCAAAAAAAAGAGACGGCCCAGCTGAAGATTCACCCCGCCCCATCGGTTGGCTGCCCATGTCATGCCCCGTTGGAAGAGGAACAAAAGAACTCTTTCCAGTTGGAACTGCTGGAGAAGGAATTTCAGCACGAGGTATCTCCTTAACAGTGTCAGAACTGGTCCCATGAGTCTCTTCCTCTGGATCGACCTCTGGCATCCCTCGCTCTGATTCTGAAGGAAGCTACGGACTCTCCTCTGTCACCTTAAAAACTGCCAAATAAACACAAAAAGGTATAAATATGATCCTGTGTGAAAATCATTATCAGGGTTATTACTACAAAATACCTTCTTCGACGATTGGCGGAACACTTTCTTCCTCCATGAACTCATCGGAAGCATCATCAACATTTGCGTCCATCGATGGTTCAAAGTCATCGAAATCCTGTGGCAAGTCAGCTGACAAGAAAAATATTAGCAAACCAAGTCACAGACACAAAAAAAAAAAAGAAAGCAAAAGAAGTTATACCAATTGGAGATTCTGGATTCACTCCAGAGTCCCTCGGTTCTTCTTCAGGTACCCCGACAGGATCCATCACCATCTTATCGGTTGGAACCTCAGGCATCACCAAGTCTTCCTCTGCTAAAAAAAGAAAAAAGAAAAAGCAGAAACAAGAAGCAAATCAGAGCATGGAAAAATCCCATCAAAAGAAATGGAAAGAGAAAAAGGAAGAATCATACCTTCACCGACGGTCTCTTCTTCTCGGCTTCTCTTCTCTGGAGGCTCGTTAGCATCCACTGGCACATCCTTAATAGTAAGAGGGACTTCCAAGTCAGGAGAGTCCTCATGCTGCCCCTTGCTACGATGATGACTTCTCCTCCTCTTACTCCTGCGGGCTCGCTTCTTAGAGGAACCTGCCCCGCTGTCAGAGTCAGGTTTCCCACTTGACTCCTCACTGGATGGTCTATCCTTATCAGTAGACTCCACGAAAGCTTGCCTCTATGCCGCTTGCATCCAAGCACTATTCTAGCTGCTCTAAAGCCTCATCAGGTATTTCTCGAACAGCTTCAGAACCAATGACGCCCTGGTCACCGAGAAAGCCTATCTTGTGCTTCTCTCTGGAAAGGAAAGCCCAAACTTCCTCTCGCCGGACGCCATCCGACTTTCCAAGGCCCTTTCCAGATGCCAGCTTCACATCAAGCTCCTTCTTGGAAAGCCCCCGATATGCCGAAAAGCTCTCCGCGAACCACTTCACAAAGCCGGCAGTCCGGGAAGTCAACAACACAGGATAAGAGATCATGGCTGTAGTGTCTTCAGCACTATAGAAAGCCCATGCATTTCTCCCGTCCTGTAAACCTCCAAAGCGCTTCACCATGCTTGAAGGCACTCCAACAACGCCCTGAGAAAAACCCAACTGCAAAGCAAAGCGAGAGGGTACATACGGCTGGATGTCGACGAAAAGATGTCTGCGGTACACCATCGTGCCGTCACGTATGCTGAAAAGCCACTCCTTCTCTGCGTTCGTCAAGGAGTAATGCCTTCCCGACCCCGCCCTGGTAGAGTCTCGGGAGGCACCAAAATCGAAAGCCTTCTTCCGCAACTCCGGAGAAAGCTTCACTAAAGACTGCTCCATTTTGACGTCCTTGAGCCGTCAGATCCTCATCCGGGCAAACAAAAGTGATTCGGACACGGCTTTGCCTTTAGCCAGCCGAATCATCAGAGGATCATCATCCTGTGCAGCACCCAGCTGGTGGAAGCCAGGACAGTGGTACACGTACCACGAATAAATGATGTGGGCGGAAAATACCCTATTCATAGGGAGCCCAAGCTGAACCAAAAAAGCAGCAGCCTGCAGTTTGGTACACAGGTAGGAGTAAAGAGCTGGCACCAAAGCAAGCTGCTCTCCAAACGCCATCTGACAAGCCGAAAAAATACAATGCGGCCTGATGTGCGTCCATCTCCTCCAGCAAAAATAGCCTCACCAAGCCAATAAGTGAGGTAAACAGCGAGATCTCTCCACAGTGCAATGTCAGGACATATGGCGTTTGTACTCGCACAGAAAACTCTCAACTCTTCTTGCATAGCCAAGATCTTCTTCGAACTTGGATCCTGAGCCCTGGCTTCCTGGTCGCACTATCAGAAGCCTCCCTGCTATCACAAAAAGTTGGGGAAAGAAGAGCTAGAACTGGTCCAACTGCTGGATCTAACTTTCAAACCCTCATTCTCCTTCAAAAAATCATAGAAGGCGACGAGCTGAAAGTACAGAAGCCTGAACTCCTCAGACTGCTCCTCAAGGACACTGTCGATCGGCATAAACTCCGCATAGAGTTTGCCAAGGATGGGCAATCCAATAATGGCGCTCAGCTCCTTCAAAGAGAAACCAATCTCACCATTCGTCACAACGAAGGTATTGGTTTGTGGAAGGAATGATTCCAGCATAGCCATGAAGGCCTCGTCGGAAAAGATCACGGTCTCCCTACAGGCGCGGACCGTATCAAAAATCCCGGCTTCCTTCAAAACGGCACCACCAATCAGCAGGACGCGATCAGTCCACAACTTCCACTCGGAGTCCGCATTGAAACGGCCATGAAGTCGAAAAGGCTTTATCCAATTGCTGCTGTCACCGCTGAAAATACCAAGGCCCACCGGTCTCAAATCGATCGACGGATAATCAGCGCCCTGGTAGCCGCTGGATGGCATCAACAGGTCCATGTCAGCAGGCGACCTCTTCGTGTATCTAGGAGAACCGCCAACAAAAACCCCGGTCTTGATTACATTTGTCCTTCTCACCTAGCTTGGAGGATCTTCCCTCTTAGAGCACGTGGGGGCAAGGCTCATGATCGAGACGGTGCGATAAACGTCGACCGGGTAGCAACAGTCTTCTTCTCACCATCTTCTGTGAAAGACAACTGAAAACATCTCCTCTGGTATGTCATCTCATCAGGGACGGCATCACCAAAGAAGAAGTTAGGCTTGGGTAAAACACTCTGATCTTCCATTACCCATGGACGACTGCTTACCATAATCTTATAGAATTCCTCTCCCTTGAGAGCGATCAGTCGCTGCCTCATCTCATCTCTGTTGAGGGAGTCGCACTCTTCCAGATTTCTCTCAACATACTGGACCTTCTCAAAGGCCTGCTGAACGGCCGGATTAGAAGATCTAGCCGATCGACGAGGTACACTTGTAGCAGGCTCTTTACCCTTGTTCGTTCTGGAAGAACCACCTACAAAGGATGGAAAAGAAAAAGATCAAACATCAAAATGACAGAATCTCGCTAAAAAAAATCTGGCGAAATTTTGACATGATGCCGGGGCAATTCCGAAGAAAAGGAACTATCCCGAAAGAAATAGAAAGCTTGAAGATGGTCTCAACATTGCTGCGAGCTCCGAAACTCCAAACTTTTGAAACCTCAAAGTCTCCTCAAAATTAGGAAGGGCTCAACATCGCTGTGAGCTCCAAATTCCCAAATTTGCGAAAACTTTCAGGTATGCTATCACATCATGCTACAATTCAATTTACAAAAAATATACATGCATGAACATCTTGGTTTGCGAAAAAAAAATGCGTTATCATGATGAGCAAAAAAAGAAAGAAGAAAAGAAACTTTCTAAAAAAAAAAGGAGAAAGAAAAAGAACAAAACAAAAGAAAAGAAACTTTCTAAAAAAAAGGAGAGAGAAAATAAAAAAAAAAGAGAAAGAAAAGGGGCTGGCCCACAGCCCACGTGGCCGTACGGCCAGATCCGTACGGATCTGTCCGTACGGCCCATAAAAAAAAACATGCAAAAAAAGAAAAGAAAAAGAAAGCATAAAAAAAATGTGTAAAAAAAAAGCAAACATGTGGAAAAGAAAAAAAAAAAGAAACAAAAAAGAAAGAAAGAACTTTTTTTCCTACAATGGGGTTTTCTTGAAAAAAGGAAACTTACTTGAAGCCATTGATGGAGAAGAAAAAGAAAAGTCTTGAAGATCTTGAAGAAGAAGAACTCTTGGTCTTGAAGCCCTCTTGGGATTGTTGCAAAAGAAAGCAATAAGAGCAAGAGATCCAACCTCCTCCTTGCTTTTATAGAAGAGAGAAAACCAAAGAAGGAAAGAAGAAAGAGGTAAGTGTTACTAATTAGTAACCTTACCAAAAGAAAGAAATTAGAAAGATTCTTTCCCAAAAGAAAGATATCTTGAGGGATTCTCTCCCAAAAAGAAATCAATGAGAGATTTTCTCCCAAAAGATAGGATCAATAAAAGATTCTTTCCCAAAGGAAGATATCTTGAGATATTCTCTCCCAAAATAAAGGGAACATGAGAGATTCTCTCCAAGTAAAGATATTCTTAGATATTCTCTATCCAAAGGAGATATTTTTGGATATTTTTTACAAAAATGACACCATATGAGATCTAAGCCATTTCAAAAGCTTAAGGTCCCATGGGTTAGCCCATATGAGCCAGGTTTGACCACCTAGGCACTAAAAAAAAAAAAAAATTTTGGGCTTTTAGTCAAAGAGAAATCCCTCTTACCAAGAGCATACAAAAATGGTTCCATGCCTCTTTTGAGTTGATTCGACCATACAAAAAATAATTCCAAGCCCCATGAGCTTCCAAAAATCAAACCATCTAGCCTCATCTACCAAATTGAGCCAAAATCTTGAAATTGACATTCCACAAAAATCCAAACCAAATCCTGGTCCTCTAACTTGCCACATACAGCCTGTTAGGTCACAAGACCAAAACCAAAAAGCAAGACCCGATCCCCTAACTTGCCACATACAGCCTGTTAGGTCACAAGATCAAAACCAAAATTGATACCCCAACATTTCGCATACAGCTTGTTGGGTCACACGGTCAAAACCAAACCCGACCTCCTAACCTGCCACATACAGCTTGTTAGGTCACAAGGTCAAAACCCAAATCTACATCACTGATGTCATCTTCAAAACTTTGCCTCGAGATGGTACGTGATCCCTTTCACTACCATAAAATTCCCCTGGAAGCTCAAAAGGCTACAAATACCAAAAAGAAAGACTACTCAAAGACTCTTGGTCCAGTCACAGGCTCTCCGTCACAAATCTCTTCAAGGCACATTGACTACAAAAGTTAAGCAACTCGTCGCTGTACCTCGAGGGGGCATTTGTTGACACCAAAAATGTCACTTTGCCTCTTCAAGATCCAAAGAGCTACATGAAGTCGCAACCTGCCATAAATAGGCAATGCTACTTCCAAAAAATCAAATCTTGTTAGAATCAAACAAGAACTGCAAGATGCTTCAAGACAGCCAAAAGAAGAGTACACAAGAAGTTTCGGACCATTTCAAAATCATTTGGCCTAACTTCGCTTCTCCGGTAGCTGAAAAGGAGCTCCCGGCGGCGAAAGCATCGGAGACACCAAATCTTCGATCAGAGCCGATGGATGGTCTAAAAATACAACCAAAAGGCTCCACGTCAAGTTCCGAGTCAAACCGACAACGTTTGACCCTACATCAACCCTTGAACAGCTAAATCAGGCCTCTCGGCGGCGAAGCTCCCTGGGACCTTGGTTTCCAAGACAGGGCCTATGGATCATCTTAAAATGACTCCAATAGGTTCCCTGTCAAATTTCAAGTCAATCAGACATCAGTTGACCGCACATCAAGCCGCGACATCTTCATCGCGACAAAAGCAAGTCTACTGGTGATAGGACCCCAAACGGCTTCAAAACTCAAACAAAAGCCTATGGTTGGTCTTATTTATTGCTCAGAAGGCTTCACCTCAAATTTCAGGTTATTCCGACATCGTTGGCCCAGTTTCAGCTTCTAACGGAAAATCGACAGCTCTGCGCGACAAAGTCTTCGGCTTTCTCAGAAAATTGGAAACTTTGCACAATAAAATGCAAGGATTCTCATCAGGTTCTCTACAGGAAAATCAGGCCAATAAATGATAAAAAATGTAAAGGAAAAATACAGAAGAAAAAAGAATAAAAAAACAGCAAAAACGGACACAAAACGGGACAAAAGGGGGGAAAACCCCCCCAGGGTCGCAGGCCCCTGTGACCCTGGGGCCCGGAATCGCCGGGAGAGCCCCGGAAACCCCGTTTTTCGCCGTTTTTTCACGATTTGAAGCATCTGGCCTCTGGTATTTTCCAATATTCATACTTTTGAGACACCAAATCCTCTAACATTCGTAAAAAACACGGGTCAATCATCAAGAGTATCAAAATCAACATTAATCGCCAACCAGTAAACCAAAAAAAAGTGTGCTTTCTACCCGAGCGATCGAGAAATCGACAGGACAGATGGCACCGACCCGCTGTTGGCAACCAACACCTGAAGTTACATGGTCATCCGATGTCGATCTACATGAAGATCCATCGATGATCATCGCCAGAAGAATCCCAAAAGACGCGGCACGGCCCGCGACTCTTCAACTGCTCGGCGACCACTTAATGCGATTAATTAACTAGCTTTGTTACAGTCATTAATCCATTTCTTTGGACGGCCCAATCAGAAGCAAGCATCCGGGAGTTACAAGTCAAGAGATTCATGGCATTTAACCCAGAAACTCCTCCCATCATGGTAATTAAAGGCGAATAAATGCCCTCAATCTCCTCCGACCAATCAGAAGCCAAGAAAAAGGAGTTACAAAATAAAGGAATTAAATCCTGTAACTCCTCCCATTATGCGGCTTAATGACAATAAAAGCCCATAAACCCTCCTAAATGGCTACCAAAAAGCCTATAAATAGGAGAGCACTCCAAGAAGAAAGGACAGCACAGAAAACACACAACACACTACAGAAAATTCAAAAACTCATAAAGAAAAAGGCATCAGAAATCTAAGAGAGAAAACTCTGCGGAAGTTCTACACCGACCACCGCTAGAAGGTGACAAAAGTCCCTTGGGGGGTACCCCCCCAAGGTCCTTGCCTTCTCCTTCTGCCTCCAATGGCTTAGACGTGGCTTTTCAGCCCGTCTACTTGGTCTTTTATTGGACATAGGACCTCCTTTTGGTCTTTGTCCTCTAAAAACCTGAGGTTATAGCCAAGCCAAGCGAATCAATAGCATCCTCTGTTCTCATCTGCATGGATGATGGCGAAGTCCACATATGGCTTGCGACCGTCAATCTGAACGGGTCCCCCACAATCTCCTGAGAAGTTAGATCCTCCTTTACTTGCTTTTCATTGTAGTTTGTATTTTTTCAAAATAGACAAAAACCACAACTCTTGTCTTTCATTATTGATAAGAATTGTAAATCGGCTATAAACGCCAAAATCGGCTATAAACGCCAAAAATCGGCTATAAATGCCAAAAAAATCGCCTTTCACGGCAAATCAAGAAAATGTCTCTTTTTCTTAAATATATGTGCAATGGAAAACTTGAAAGAAGTTGATTTCCTTTTTACTTACGAAGGTTGATCTCCGGATCACCACTTGCAATTCCAAGTAAAATAGAAAATCTGGCACACCCACACAAAAAAAGAAATGTTGATGCACGCCTCTGCCCCCCTCCGGTTATGAAAGGGTCGGACCCAAACGGACTCCCACGTCCGCCGACCCTGGTAGAACCGAGCGGAAGCGCTGTTCCATCACGGATCTCCATGGTCGCCGGCGATCCTGGGCCAGGGTCACAGGCTACGACCCTAGGGTGATTTTTTCCCTTCAATCGTCGTTTTTAGGCCGTTTCGATGTTTTTTCTTATTCTTTTTTCATCTGTATCTTTCTTGACATTTTTTCACATTTGTTGGCTTGATTTCCCTATAGAAAACTTAATGAGAATCATTGCATTTTGGAGTACAAAGTTTCCAATTTTCTAGGAAAGCCGAAGACATTGTCGCGTAGAGTTGCCGATTTTCCATCAGAAGCCGAACTAGGTCAAACAATGTCAGAATGACTTGAAATATGAGGTGAAGCCTCCTGAGAAATAAATAAGACCAACCACAGGCTTTTGTTTGAGTTTTGAAGCCGTATGGGGTCCTGTCACCAATAGACTTGATTTTGTCGCGAGGAAGATGTCGCGCTTTGATGTGTGGTCAACTGATGTCCGATCCTGAAATTTGACAGGGAGCCTATTGGAGTCATTTTGAGATGATCCACAGGCTCTATCTTGGAAACCATGGTCCCGGGGAGCTTCGCCACCGAGAAGCCTGATTTGGCTTCCGAGAGTCAAAGTCTGGTCAAATGTTGTCGAAATGACCTGAAACTTGACGTGTAGCCCTTTGTAAGCATCTTGAAGCCGCCCATGTGCTCTGTTTGATGAGTGATGGCCTCGGTGGTTCTCGTCGCCAAGAGGCTTGATTTAGCTGTTCGACTTGGAACTTGACGAGGATCCTTTTTGATGTATTTTGGGACTACCCACAGGCTCTAATTAAAGATTTGGTGCATTCGATGCTGTCGTCGCCAGGAGCTCCTATTCAGCTGCCAGAGGAGCGAAGTTGGGCCAAATGATTTTGAAATGGCCCGAAACTTCTTGTGTACTCCTCTCTTGGCTTTCTTGAAGGATCTTGCGGTTTTTATTTGATTCTGACAAGATTTGATTTTTTGAGAAGTAGCATTGCCTATTTGTGGTAGGGTGCGACTTCATGTAGCTTTCTTGATGTTGTTGACACCAAAAATGTCACTTTGCCTTTTCAAGATCCAAAGAGCTACATGAAGTCGCAACCTGCCATAAATAGACAATGCTGCTTCCAAAAATCAAATCTTGTCAGAATCAAACAAAAACTGCAAGATTCTTCCAGACAGCCAAAAGAGGAGTACACAAGAAGTTTCGGGCCATTTCAAAATCATTTGGCCTAACTTCGCTTCTCCGACAGCCAAATCAGGCCTCTCGGTGGCAAAGCTCTCCAGGACCATGGTTTCTAAGACAGAGCCTATGGATCATCTTAAAATGACTCCAATAGGTTCCCTGTCAAATTTCAAGTCAATCGGACATCGGTTGACCGCACATCAAACCGCGACATCTTCATCGCGACAAAAAGCAAGTCTACTGGTGATAGGACCCCAAACGGCTTCAAAACTCAAAAAAAAAGCCTATGGTTGGTCTTATTTATTGCTCAGGAGGCTTCACACCAAATTTCAGGTCATTCCGACATCGTTTGGCCCAGTTTCAGCTTCTGACGGAAAATCGGCAGCTCTGCGCGACAAAGTCTTCGGCTTTCTCAGGAAATTGGAAACTTTGCAAAATAAAATGCAAGGATTCTCATCAGGTTTCCTACAAAGAAATTAGGCCAATAAATGGTCAAAATGTCAAGGAAAAGTACAGAAGAAAAAAGAATAAAAAAACAGCAAAAACGGACGCAAAACGGGACACGAAAGGGGGAAAACCCCCCCAGGGTCGCAGACCCCTGCGACCCTGGGCCAGGGTCGCCGGCGACCTTGGAACCCGGGGTCATCGGGAAAGCCCCGGAAACCCCAGTTTTCGCCGTTTTTTCGCGATTCGAGGAGCTCAGCCTCTGGTACTTTCCAAAATTCATGCTTTTGAGACACCAAGTCCTCTGACATCCGTCCAAAACACGGGTCAATCATCAAGAGTATCGAAAACAATATTGATCGCCACCCGGTCAACCAAAAAAAAGTGTGCTTTCTACCCGACCGATCGAGAAATCGACAGGACAGATGGCACCGATCCGCTGTTGGCAACAAACACCTGAAATTATATGGTCATCTGATGTCGATCTACATGAAGATCCATCGATGATCATCAACAGAAGAATCCCAAAAGACGTGGCACGGCCCGCGACTCTTCAGCTGCTCGGCGACCACTTAATGCGATTAATTGACTAACTTTATTACAGTCATTAATCCATTTCTTTGGATGGCCCAATCAGAAGCAAGCATTCGGGAGTTACAAGTCAAGAGATTCATGGCATTTAACCCATGAAACTCCTCCCATCATGGCGATTAAAGGCGATTAAATGCCCTCAATCTCCTCCGGCCAATCAGAAGCCAAGAAAAAGGAGTTACAAAATAAACAATTCAATTTTGTAACTCCTCCCATTATGCGGCTTAATGACAATAAAAGCCCATAAACCCACCTAAATGGCTACCTAAAAGCCTATAAATAGGAGGGCTCTCCAAGATCAAATCAAGAAAACACACAACAACATCAACAGACAGCAGACAGAAATCCAGAGAAAGGAAAAAGAGAGAAAACTCTGCGGAAATTCTACACCGGCCACCGCAACAAGGTGACAAAAGTCCCTTGGGGGGTACCCCCCCCAAGGTCCTTGCCTTCTCCTGCCTCCAATGGCTTAGATATGGCTTTTCAGCCCGTCTACTCGGCTTTTTATTGGACATAGGACCTTCCTTTGGTCTTTGTCCTCTAAAAACCCGAGGTTATAGCCAAGCCAAGCGAATCAATAGCATCCTCTGTTCTCATCTGCATGGATGGTGGCGAAGCCCACATATGGCTTGCGACAGTCAATCTAAACGAGTCCCCCACAATCTCCTGAGAAGTTAGATCCTCCTTTTCTTGCTTTTCATTGTAGTTTGTATTTTTTTTTAAAGAGACAAAAATCACAATTCTTGTCTTTCATTGTTGATAAGGATTGTAAATCGGCTATAAATGCCAAAATCGGCTATAAACGCCAAAAATCGGCTATAAACGCCAAAATCGGCTATAAATGCCAAAAAAATCGCCTTTCACGGCAAATCAAAAAAATGTCTCTTTTCTTAAATATATGTGCAATGGAAAACTTGAAAGAAGTTGATTTCCTTTTTACTTGCGAAGGTTGATCTCCGGATCACCACTTGCAATTCCAAGTAAAAATAGAAAATCTGGCACACCCACAAAAAAAGAAAATGTTGATGCACGCCCTCCTTTGCCCCCCGGTTACGAAAGGGTCGGAACCAAACGGACTCCCACGTCCGCCGACCTCGGTAGGAACCCCGAGCATCCGGAGCGCGGTCCATCAAGCTGGCATCACCCGGTGGGACTCGTTTATTTGAGAACACGATGCTAGAAATGAAATATTTGCATATCATATATTTTGCTCTATGCTTATATTTCTTTTCTCGATTCCTTGGCTACTTTATAATTGGTGGCCTATGTTGAATTCCGCATCTAAAAAAAATGAGATGAGATTTTTTGTTTGGAAATTTCTAATTCTTTGAATTTATTTCCACTCTTTCTCTTTTCAAAAAAAAAAACAAAAAAAAAATCAGATTTTTCATTTTTGGATTCAAAATTGAGAAACTTTGATCCTTTCCCTTCTGGGCACTGGCGCTCGCGGAAATCGCCGAGACCGTGTTCGGATCGGGGGTTGGGCCATTGTTTCTCTTCGATGAGTTCATTAAAAATCTAAAAAATATATATATATATATAAAAGTAAAAAAAATTTTTTTAGATTTCTCAATTTGGATTCAAAATTGAGAAACCTTGATCCTTTCCCTTCTGGGCACTGGCGCTCGCGGAAATCGCCGAGACCGTGTTCGGATCGGGGGTTGGGCCATTGTTTCTCTTCGATGAGTTTATTAAAAATCTAAAATATATATATATATATAAAAAAGTATAAAAAAATTTTTAGATTTCTCAATTTGGATTCAAAATTGAGAAACCTTGATCCGTTCCTATCGTTCATCGCGCTTGCAGAAATGTTGAGCCTGTTCGACTAAGGTTTTGGGCCATTGTTTCTCTTCGATGAATTCATAAAAATAAAAAAAAAAAAAATATATAAAAAAAAAGACGTAGACCACTAAGGTTAAACCAACTGTGTTCTTTGATCATGGTTGATTCAAAGAAAAGCCTTGTCCAGAGTGTGGAGACAGCTTGACTGTTCTAGGCAAGGGTCCTCCAAACGGGTTCATTAAGTAATCCTACCCTTACCTGGGGGCAATTCTATCAATCAAGATTTCATAAGACCGGGTTAGGAGGCCTATGTGTACTCTCTCGTCTTTTAAATAAATTTTTTCAAAAATAAAAATTTAAAATAAAAAATAAAAAATAAAAAAAATTTTCAAAAAAAAAAATCTTAAAAAAAAAAATAAAAAAAAATAAAAAAAAAAGATTTAAAAAAAAAAAAAAAAATCTTCAAAATCTTCAAAAAAAAAAAAACTTCCGTCATTTTGGGTTTAGATTGGAGAAATCTTGGTCTTCTCCTTTCTGAGCACTGGCGCTCGCGGAAATCGCTGAGCCCGTGTTCAGATTGGAGTGCCTTTTGCTCTCTTTGATGAACCCGATATTGGCCTTTCAAAAAAAAAAACTCGTCATTTTTAGATTCAGATCCGAGAAATCATGGTTCATTTCTTTCTGAGCACTGGCGCTCGCGGAAATCGCTGAGCCCGTGTTCAGATTGGAATACCATCTGCTCTCTTTGATGAATCCAATCTTGACCTTTCAAAACAGAGAATCTCATCTCATAGATGCGGTCTCAAAACATTTGTGTCTAGCGGTACTAGTACGCCCTTTCAGGGTCTACTGTATTGCGACCGGCACATCTGTAACTCCAACTTTATATTCTTCTTACCTCGAGCAAGCTCTGCTTCTCGATAAGTCGAATTTAAGTTCACAATTGCTTCTAGCAGTCACTGGGATGCCCATTCTGGGCTTACCATACCTGCGATCAGAACAATTGTACCCTCTATGGCATTTTGCCTTCCTCATATTGCTTGGGTCATCTACCTCGAGCAATTTGAAAAGACGAAACCATAGAACTTCCCATTTATGATCATTATATTCTTGTGATTACTAATGGATGTGGTCTTGTTTCAGAAATTTTCGAAAAACTAACAATGGCAGCTTCACTAACCATTACTTTCGACGAAAACAAGCACCAACTCATGCTTCAACAGAGGCAAACCACGCGCACCTACAAGCGCCCCATCAGCTGCCGAAGTGTCAACTCCCTCGGCAACTCTCTGAACTCCGGGTCGACCTCGACTCCCCGGACTATCGTCTTCGGGACGCTGGGACCATTCCCACTTCCCGAGGAACAAACTGCTCCCTCCAAGAAGCAGAAACTCGCCTCTCAACGTGTCACTACCGTGACACCAAAGGCGAGCACCAGAAGGCCTGAAGCCCGTGGCAGCCCACGAAGCCTCAACCTGCAATCAACCAGGTCTAGACTCCAAGACTTGGTCCCACAAGACCGTCATCACCAAAACAGAGAAGGTTACCCATACATCCCTTAAGCCAGCATTACCTGGCCACACTCAAGGAGAACCAGTTCTATCCTCTTGCTTACATGGAAAGAGGAGAGACCCATCTACAAACCTTGACTTCCAAGTCAATCCAGCATGAGCACGGCTTGTTCCTACAGCCCAAAATCAAGTCTGCATCAACAAGGCCTCCACAAGCACCTGCTAAGGCCTTCAATCGGCAGTTCGACCGCTTCATACTCTACAAGGGGCCGAACTGTCAAAAATTCAAAGCTTCGCGGCAACTGGCGAAGGGATAGGGTTCGCATCCTATCCTTGCCCAGCTAACAAAGAAGACAGGCTCGGCTGCTGCGGCCGAGGGAGCACATCCTTCATCGTTAAGCCCAGTCAGAGCTGGACCGAAGCTCAAATTTGCTCGTCGTATACGCCGCCGCGCGTAACCGGCAAAGAGAGGGAGGGACCCAGCCGCCCACACTTAAGTCTCTCCCAATGGTCGAAAAGAAAGACCACCAAGTTGCGCCGTCCATATGGTTGGAAAAACCAGAAGGCGCCAAAAATCAGCAACAAAAGTCACGTTGCCCGCACGTCCAAGTCAAAGACATCAGAAATCCTGCTCTCAAAAGGACACAGAGATCTGTTAGATCTCGTGATCACTGAGAGGGGGGGGGTGGTGAATTCAGTTGATCTCTTTTTTTAAACAGGTCCTGCTAACAACAATTCAAATCAAACCACACAATTTGACACCAGATTTACGTGGTTCACCAAAAGGCTACGTCCACGGTTCAATCCCGTCCGAACAACAATCCGGTACAGGTCTGAATCTTATTTAGTCGCCCGACGACAAAGAGCACCAACCCTTAAATTCAGATAGCACCAACTATCTAGGAAGCACCGACTCCCTTAGGTTTCAGATAGCACCAACTATCTAGGAAGCACCGACTCCCTTAGGTTTCAGATAGCACCAACTATCTAGGAAGCACCGACTCCCTTAGGTTTCAGATAGCACCAACTATCTAGGAAGCTACAACTCCCTTTACAATTTGTCTGCACCCACAGACAGGATCACCAAACCCCAAAACACCAAGCACCAACTTGATGATTACAGCAAAGAAGATAAACTGATCTACAGCCCTTTCCCCTCTACAATTCTCTCTCTCTCAATCCCTTACAAATAGAAATCTAAAGCATAAAAGAGAGACTTATCTTATGAACGAAAATACCATCTTCATGAGGCTTCAAATTCGTCCACACTTGCTGTAGAAAGTTGCTCCACAACAGCAAGACACAAGCACCTTCTTCTCCAAGCACTCTTCTCTCCAAAACTCTCTCAAACTCTTCTTTCTTTGATGCTTGTTATTGAAAACGAGATTAGGAGTGTTTATATAGGTTTTAGCAACCCCAAAGAGTGTCCAAAATAGGCTATAATTCGTTTAGAAAGAGTCCCAAACGAATTACAAAAAATTCCTAACTTTTAGCAAAAGACTTCTAATTCTGCGTTACTTGCTGTCTGTGTGTGCTCGGTCGACATCATACTTTGCTCGGTCGACCGGGTGAACTGGGCGCCTGACGAACTTTCAAAAAGTTGTAAGTTGTCAAATTCTGGAACCCGAGCTCGGTCGACATCCTGGAAGCCTCGGTCGACCGCGTGCATGCTCGGTCGATCGCATCAGGAGCTGGATCGACCGGATGACCTCTGTGTCAAAAATAACTGTAAGCTCTGATTTTGCACTTTCTTCATGCTCGGTCGACCGGCCAGGGAGCTCGGTCGACCGGGTACACTGCACCAGGAAAAACTGATTTTCTTCACTGTTTTCATTTTTCATTCTTCTTGAGCTCTATCACTTCCACTCTTTCAACACATGATTGAGACATAGTGTTGACAATAATTCCAATACAATTTGATGCTTGAGACACCAAACACACCAATGCTTCAAGATTCAACTCAATGCATCTCAAATTCCAACAATCTCCCCCTTTGGAATTGTTGGCAACACTTGGAACTTCAACACAGACACTTGGAACATGTTGACATCATAGAGCCTTTTTAGAACAATAAACTCCCCTTGGAACATGATCTTCTCATTCACTATCTTGATACCAATTTTCATTCCAATCTTCCATCTTCCTCATGCTATCATATTTCCATCTTCTTAGCATAAGACTAACTTCAACATGCATATAGTCTTTCCTTGCATAATCTTCTCAGCATAACTTGATACCAATCTCCAGATAACCTTCTCAAGATGACATGCATATCAACCTTTCCATGCATAATCTTCTCCCCCTTTGACAATAATTCCAAAGGGACCAATCTAGGAGCAAATAAGATATTCAACGAATTCATTGCTCCCCCTTTCTGGCACATCTCCTAAGGTGTAGGAGAGTGAGTAACTCCTAATTTCTTTCGGAGATACTCGAAGACTTCCTTTGGCAAAGGTTTTGTGAAGATATCAGCCACTTGCTCAGTAGTAGGAACGTATTCCAACTTTACCTCACCATCTGCAACTTTATCCTTGAGAAAGTGATAGCGGATTGCAACATGCTTAGTCCTTGAATGCTGAACTGGATTCTTGGAGATATGAATTGCACTAGTGTTATCACAGAGGATCGGCGTAGGATCTGTTGTTGGAACTCCTAAATCAGAGAGCATTTGCCGCATCCATAACACTTGCGTACAACAAGTTGCCGCTGCAATATATTCTGCTTCCGCTGTCGAAAGTGAGACGGAGTCTTGCTTCTTGCTGTGCCAAGCTACCAATCTATCACCAAGATAGAATGCACCACCACTTGTACTCTTGCGATCATCTACGCAACCAGCCCAATCGGCGTCTGAGTATGCGACAAGAGTAAAGGATTTACCTTTAGGATACCATATTCCAAGCTCCATAGTACCTTTTAGATATCGAAATATCCTTTTCACTGCTGTAAGGTGCGTCTCAGTTGGTGATGCTTGAAATCGAGCCACCATACATACTGCTTGTAGAAGATCTGGTCTTGTAGCAGTCAAGTAAAGCAAGCTTCCTATCATAGAACGATAGGTGGTGTGATCAACGGACGAAGCCTTATCATCTTTGCTAAGTTTCGTGTTCGTTGTCATTGGCGTGCTCACGGGCTTGCTGTCTTCCATGTTAAAACGCTTCAGCATTTCCTTTATATATTTCATCTGAGATATAAAAATACCATTTTTCAGCTGCTGAACTTGTAATCCTAGGAAGAACTTTAGCTCTCCAAGCATAGACATCTCAAATTCTTTCGTCATATCTTCAGCAAAAATCCTGCACATATTCTCATCATTGCCTCCAAATATTATGTCATCAACATAAACAATAACCACCAGCTGTTTGCTTGAATCAGATTTGACATACAGATTGCTATCAACTAGTCCTTTTCCAAAACCAATCTTGCGAAGATAAAGATCCAGCCTTGCATACCATGCCCTTGGCGCCTGTTTCAGTCCATATAGAGCCTTCTTCAGCTTGCAAACTAAGTCTGAATTTTTGCTAATTAGAAAGCCATCAGGTTGCTCAATGTAGACCTCTTCTTCAAGTAAACCATTCAAGAAAGCTGACTTAACATCCATCTGAAATACCTTGAAGGTTTTATAGGCAGCCAATGCAAGAAACATACGAATGGCTTCCAGACGAGCCACCGGTGCAAAGGTCTCTTCAAAATCTATGCCTTCAACTTGTGCATAGCCTTTACAAACCAACCTTGCCTTGTTTCGTATGACCTGACCATCTTCATTCAGCTTGTTCCGAAAGACCCATTTTGTACCAATCACATTCTTATCAGTAGGTCTAGGGACTAGTTCCCATGTGGAGTTTTTCTCAATCTGCTCCAACTCCTCATGCATAGCTTTTAACCAGCTTTCATCTAGACTAGCTTCAGCTACTGTCTTGGGCTCAATGGTGGACACAAGTGAGTAATTGCTAACTACACTTTGTCTAGTTTTTACACCGGCCTCAGGATCTCCAATGATTTGATCCTTAGGGTGTTGCTCTACCCAAGTACTTTTCTTTCTAGGAGAAGTATCCTCTGAATCATCTTTTGCCTTTTCAGAATCAGGTTCAGCCACTTCATCATCAATCTCACTCGAGTCCTCATACACTGGACTGTCATTATGAGTTACCTTCTTTGACTCATGGTTTTCATCAATTCTAACATCAGCACTTTCAATAATTTTTCTGGTCCTTTTGTTAAGGCATCTGTAAGCTTTACTAGAGGATGAGTAACCCAGAAAAATACCTTCATCGGCTCTTTCTTCAAATTTGCCCGGATTTTGTTCGAGCCGCTTGATGTAACACTTGCTACCGAAGACTCTGAAGTGCTTGACTGTAGCTTTTCTTCCAAACCATAGCTCATAAGGTGTTTTATCTTCATGTGGCCTGATCAAGCAACGATTCTGAATATAAACAGCCGTATGAATCGCCTCTTTCCAATACTTATCAGCCATCTTACTTTCAACCAGCATGGTGCGTGCCATTTCTTGCACAGTGCGGTTCTTGCGCTCAACAACTCCATTCTGCTGTGGAGTTCTAGGGGCTGAGTATTGTCTTTGGATGCCATGATGTTCACAATACTTAGTGAATTCATCAGATGTGAATTCGCCTCCACGATCAGACCTTAGCGTCTTGATCTGCTTCCCTAGCATGTTTTCAACCTGTGCTTTAAACACTTTGAACCGATCAAGTGCTTGATGTTTATGCTTAAGAAATAATACCCATGTCATGCGAGTAAAATCATCAATGCAAAGCATAAAATACTTATCTCCATTGGTGCTTTGAGTCCGCATCGGTCCACAGAGATCAGTGTGTACCAGCTCAAGAGGTTTCTTCGTATGATGCTCCTTCGTCTTGAACATTACCCTCGTTTGCTTTCCCTTTTGACAAGAGTCACAAATGGGGTTTGAAGGCTTTTCAACTGTAGCCATACCTCTAACAGCCTTTGAATTGCAAATCTTTGACATGTTGCCAAAGCTTAGATGCCCAAGGCGTTTGTGCCACAACCAACTCTCTTCTGACCGACTCAATAAGCATGTCTTTTCAGCTCCATCTGACAAGGTGTAAAGATTTCCAGCTGTCCTTGACCCAGTAGCCACTGTTTTGCCGTTGCTACTCTTCTTGATAGCAAACCCATTCTTTGTAAAAACAATTTCGTGGCCCTTATCACAGATCTGGCTCACACTCAACAGATTGTGTCTCAATCCAGACACATATAAGACCTCTTCAGATCTGATCTTGTTTGCCATCAGCTGAACAACACCTTTTCCAACAATTTTGGCACCATCATTGTTACCAAACTTTACCGAACCACCTTCATAGTGCTGTAACTTGATGAATTTTTCTTTATCACCAGTCATATGACTCGAACAGCCACTATCAAGGACCCATGGTGCTGTCTTCTTTTGTGCATTGTAAGCGGTTTGCACAATGAGAGATTCCTTGCCTTTTTCTGCACTTTTCTTTGCCCTCCAAGTTTTGACTAACTTGGGTTTCTTTTCAACCTGAATTGGTTTAGCAGTAGGCAGCCTACAATCCCTAGCCATGTGTCCAAAATTATGACACTTGTAGCACTCAATATTGTGGCTATTTAGGATTGAGAAAGGGTTCCTTCTCACAACTGGGCTGTTTCTCACATAGAATTTACAATCTGCCCTTCTATGTCCATACCTATTGCAATGATAACAATAGCCATAAAATTTGTATCTTTTATATGGCTGGTTAGGCTTCATGTCCTTTCTCACTTGAATGGGCTCTTTTCTAGGCAGTGTGGGCTTCACAGAATTGGAAGGTGTAGTAACTTGCTTTACAAACACCGTCTCTACAGAAGGTGTAACCTTAGAAGATTCTCCATTCTCAAATCCTATTCCAAATCTGAAGTGAGGGGGTCTTTGAACTTTCAAAATTTCATTCAGCTTCAATGTACCATTGATAGCTTGAAACTCCTTGAGCTTTTGTTTCATTTGCATATTTTCAGTCCTTGCTCCAAGGATTTCATTCTCAAGTTTCATCACTTCCTCAGTTTTGGTACAGATTTGTATTTCTAGGACATCTACCATTCTTTTATACTCTTCTAATTCAGTTTTCAAAGCAATAACTGAAATTTCAGATTCATGAAGAAGTTTCAGATTTTTCTTACTTGATCTTCGCTCCTTGCTAAGCTCCTCAAGTGCAGCAATGAGCTCTTCTTCAAGATTCACTTCAGCCTCCTCTTCGTTTTCCAGCTCTTGCTCATCGTCTTCTTCAATAGTAACCATGAAGAGTGCTTCAGTCGCCTCGACTGATTCATCATCGTCCGAAGATTCAGACGTGCTGTCATTATGCTGACTGATGAAGCTCTTTGCTTTGCCCTTCTTTCTGAAATTCTTCTTCCATTTACTCTTATCAACATAAGAGTCATTATCATTGTCTTCTTTCAGCGGGCACTTCGCAGCAAAGTGGCCAACACCGCCACAATTGAAGCATTTAAAGGGTAGCTTCCCTTTATACTTGCCATTGCTTCCTTTCTTCAGCCTTCTAATAAATTGAGCCTCAAGCTCATCATCATCAGAATCATGACCAGCAATCTCTTTTGCCTTTTTCTGAACTTTGAAGGCCGCTTCTCTATCCGATGAAGACGTCTTACCTATGCGCATCTCATAGGCAGTGAGAGAACCATGCAGCTCATCCATTGAAAACTCGTTCAGATCTTTGGCTTCTTCTATGGCTGAGACTTTAGAATCAAACCGGGGAAGGAGAGATCTTAGAACCTTTTTGACGATGACTGGTTCTTTAATCTCCTCTCCTAGTCCACGAATGTCATTCGTGACTTCATTCACCCGTTGCATGTAAGAATCAACATTCTCGTTATCCTCCATGCGAAGCGACTCAAATTGGGAGCGATGAGTTTGCAATTTCGCTTCTTTGATCTTCTCATCTCCTTCATGGATGCTTTTCAGCTTATCCCAGATTTCCTTGGCTGTCTTGCATGCTATAACTTTGATCAGCTCGCTGTCAACAAGGCCGCTAAAGAGTGCATTCTGCGCCTTAGAGTCGTTGTCTGCTAACTTCTTCGTTGCAGCATCAGTGGGTACAATGGCAGAATTGTAACCGACTCTGACAGTCTCCCAGACATCATAGCCAAGAGATTTGATGAAGGCCTGCATTCTAATCTTCCAAAAGCTGTAATTAGAACCATCAAACAACGGTGCTTTCATATTCGCTGTGCTGGTTGCCATGTGATTTGACAAAGATCACCCTTAGCGTGTTAAGCTTATCAAGGGAAACCTTACGCTCTGATACCAATTGTTAGATCTCGTGATCACTGAGAGGGGGGGGTGAATCAGTGATCTCTTTTAAACAGGTCCTTGCTAACAACAATTCAAATCAAACCACACAATTGACACCAGATTTTACGTGGTTCACCAAAAGGCTACGTCCACGGTTCAATCCCGTCCGAACAACAATCCGGTACAGGTCTGAATCTTATTTAGTCGCACCGACGACAAAGAGCACCAACCCTTAAATTCAGATAGCACCAACTATCTAGGAAGCACCGACTCCCTTAGGTTTCAGATAGCACCAACTATCTAGGAAGCACCGACTCCCTTAGGTTTCAGATAGCACCAACTATCTAGGAAGCACCGACTCCCTTAGGTTTCAGATAGCACCAACTATCTAGGAAGCTACAACTCCCTTTACAATTTGTCTGCACCCACAGACAGGATCACCAAACCCCAAAACACCAAGCACCAACTTGATGATTACAGCAAAGAAGATAAACTGATCTACAGCCCTTTCCCCTCTACAATTCTCTCTCTCTCAATCCCTTACAAATAGAAATCTAAAGCATAAAAGAGAGACTTATCTTATGAACGAAAATACCATCTTCATGAGGCTTCAAATTCGTCCACACTTGCTGTAGAAAGTTGCTCCACAACAGCAAGACACAAGCACCTTCTTCTCCAAGCACTCTTCTCTCCAAAACTCTCTCAAACTACTTCTTTCTTTGATGCTTGTTATTGAAACGAGATTAGGAGTGTTTATATAGGTTTTAGCAACCCCAAAGAGTGTCCAAAATAGGCTATAATTCGTTTAGAAAGAGTCCCAAACGAATTACAAAAAATTCCTAACTTTTAGCAAAAGACTTCTAATTCTGCGTTACTTGCTGTCTGTGTGTGCTCGGTCGACATCATACTTTGCTCGGTCGACCGGGTGAACTGGGCGCCTGACGAACTTTCAAAAAGTTGTAAGTTGTCAAATTCTGGACCCCGAGCTCGGTCGACATCCTGGAAGCCTCGGTCGACCGCGGTGACCTCTGTGTCAAAAAATAACTGTAAGCTCTGATTTTGCACTTTCTTCATGCTCGGTCGACCTGCCAGGGAGCTCGGTCGACCGGGTACACTGCACCAGGAAAAACTGATTTTCTTCACTGTTTTCCTTATTCATTCTTCTTGAGCTCTATCACTTCCACTCTTTCAACACATGATTGAGACATAGTGTTGACAATAATTCCAATACAATTTGATGCTTGAGACACCAAACACACCAATGCTTCAAGATTCAACTCAATGCATCTCAAATTCCAACAGATCCTTCCTCAAGCTCCTCTTCAAAAAGAATGAGCCCCAGCTCAGTCACCAGGACAGTTTCTTCGTTCGAATCACGAAGGATGAATGTCTTGGCTACAAATTCTGAGCCACCACCCCGCAATCCACCTCCAGAAGATGCGATCACCCGCATCCAGCAGTTGGAACAGGGCCAGCAGAGGATTGAAACTCTGATGGAAAACCTTCTCCTCGCCTTCCAAAATCAGGCGAACAATGAACCTCCTCCGAATCATCAAGACGACGAGGTAAATAGAGAAGAAAATGAGTCACGCGCCCTTACCAAAAAGGACGTAGACGGTATCCTCGCCAAAGCAAAAGAAGAGGATATACTCAAGGAGCATGGGATCAAGCCACCATATCCCTTATGGATGGACTCGGTCCCGTTCCCCACCAAATTCAAGCATCCTACTCTCCAAACATATACGGGGAAAGGATCAGCCAGACAGCACGTCATCCACTTCAAGATCCTGACGGGAGCTATCGCAGATCAAGATGCACTCAAGATTCGCCTCTTTGCAAGTACCCTAAAAGGTACGGCCTTCAATTGGTACTCCACTCTACCGGAGGACTCAATCCAAAACTGGGCCATGCTAGAGACACGCTTCCTCACTCACTTCAAAGGTGAAGATCATCCCGCTACTATGGCTCAGCTGTGCAGCCTAAAACAGGGGGAGAATGAATCAACATATGACTTCATTCACAAGTGGAAAGCAATGGCATACAAATGCTCTGATGTATTGCCACAAGCGTCGCTAGTCGACATCTGCCGAAACAACATGAGAGCCAGAATCCGCTCCATGATCATCGGCAACAAATCAAAAAACCTGGGAGAACTCTAGAAGCTTCCATGGAAGCTGAAACGGTGATTAAAGACCTCAACAGTCAGAAATCATCAAGAAAAGAGCCAACCGCCATTGCAACCTCTAAACCAAAGAAGAAAGAGGTCCTCAATGTGCAGACCAAGTCAGCTCCTCAGCCACCAAAGAAAGCTGAAAACAAAGCTGCTGGTAAGAGACCTGAACTCTCAGACGCCTTCAAAGAACGAGTAGAGAAGAAATACCCGTTTGATGAAGATGTTGATGAAATCTTCGGGGCTCTTGTGGCGAATGGCAAGCTCACCTTGCCTGAACCAAAAAGACCGGGTGATGTTGGCAAAACCAACGATCCTCGGTACTGTCCATACCACCAGATGATCTCGCATCCTCTCAATCAATGCTTCGTTGTGAGAGAGAAAATAAATGAGATGTGGAAAAACGGAGTCATCACCTTTGACAAAAACTATGGGTCTGCCTCCGTCAACATGGTGACATGTGGACAAACATCAAGATCACCGAAGAAGAAGATCACTACTTCCTTCAAGGTGATAAACTCAATCGAAGCGTCCGAGAAACTGGTTCCTTACCCGACACCAGACGGACAACCGATATGGGTACATCCCGATCTCCTGGAAGATGAAAATTGGGAGGTCGTGAAAACAAAGCCTACAGCTCAACAGCGAAGGCAGGCTAGGAAACATCTCCTCAAGATCAAACGGCAAGAGAAGACCCAGCCAAAACTAGAGGTCAAAGAAAAGGCAGAGGCTTCCTCTACCGCTTCACTGGAGGTAACAAAAACATCCCTTCCAGAGACTTCAAAGGGGGTAAGGAAATTCACTCTCAGTGATTTCATGCCACCTCAATTCAAAGAAGCCATGCAGGAGGCATCATACTCTTGCAATTCGGTAGTTGGATTCTCCATTGATGGATACGAATCCAGCGACACCGATGATGGATTCGAATCCAACTACACAGATGAGTGGGAGGAGTCCCTTGAAACAGGAGAATATCTCTCCGATGAAGAATGGGTTCCTGAGTCTCATCTTATGCCAGTAATCTGGTATAACCCCCTACAGCCACAAGGATCCTGGTCTGATGATGAAGAAGACCAAGAAGCTGTACAAGAAAATGCTGCTGAACCAGCACCTCTCATCACTCCAGTGGAAATCAACAATGTTGAGCCACAAAGAGATGATGAAGAAGAAGATCCGGCTCCCATGCCTGATCTTGAAGAATATGCAAGGATCTTGCAGCGACTCGCTCTAGAACAAGAGCAAGAACGCGTCAACGAGCCTCCTCGCAATCCAGAGCCTGAAGTCCCTGAAGACCACCAGGTACATCCTCCCTTAACTCCTGAAAATGGAGAAAATTGCTGGATAGACGATCCTCTCACATCCGAGGATGAGTCTGACTCCGATCAGGCAACGTCTCCCGTCAGAGCTTCCTGTAATGTGATAATTCGGGATTATAGCTCTTCCGAAGCATCGTCTGATGAGAGCACTTACACTCCGGCGACGCCTAGCAATATATCTTCTGGAGCCACCTCGTCTCATGTGACTTTCACTGAGATGACACCCTCTCAGGTTTCTTCTCCTGAGACTGTGACTTCAAAGTTCACACCCTTCCTGACTGAAGAATTCCCAACCATTGATGCTTGGGACGATGAATTAGTCAACGAAGAAGAAAGATTGCTGGATGCTGTTCAGGACTTGTTCCCGGAAAATGCTCCATGCAACACAATCATTGAGGATGGTAACTCTGCTGCTGATACATCCTCAGCAAATGAAAAACGACAGCCTCTTGATCCTGAAGACAATCTTCCAAACGAAGACCCTTCTCAAGAAGCTCTCGAAGTTGGTAGAGGCACCCGCTCTGGCCGGGACTACCACAAAAATTACAACCAATCTTCCTTTACATATGTAAATCCTTCGGGAAAAGATGTTGTAAGCGCCCCTAGTGGCAACAATGATGAACATGCAGGCCCTAAGGAGGCTTTCAAGTATGACTTGATTGAACACTTCAAGCACATACCTGCACGTCTGCACATCCTAGATTTGTTGCGAATGTCTCCGCACACTCGTGATAATCTCATTTCGGAATTACAAAAGCTGAATGAGGATGTCGACAAACATGCCCGCAAGTCCTCCAAATTGAAATGGATTACCGGGTCAAAAACTCAGAAGCCTCCTCAAAGGGAGAAAAGAAGAAAACTGAGGGATCATGCATTGAATGCCTCTCAGTTAAAAAAGCAGCCAATGCAACCATCGCCTTCACAAAGGATGACCTCCTACTTGGCGAAACCAGGCATAACCGACCCCTGTACTTCACAGGGTATATCAAGGAAATGCCTATGCATAGAGTTCAGATCGACCCAGGTTCTGCACTCAACCTTATCTCCACATCGGCTCTTGAAGAGTTGGGCATCCCACCCAGCAAACTGAGCCACACATCTGTATCTATCTTTGGATACGATGGGAGTACTCAAAGGCCTATCGGCAAAATCAGGTTCAAATTGCAAATAGGTGATCTTATCTCTGAGGTCACAGTGTATGCAATAAAGACCCCTTCATGCTACAACATCCTTCTCGGACGCCCTTGGATCCATGAGAATGGTGTTGTCCCTTCAACTCTACATCAATGCATCAAGTTTGTTGGCGACGACGGCATGATACATCGAGTCTTTGCGGACAGAAAACCCTTCAAAGGTAAAGAAATCCACTTCGCAGACTCACAGATGTATGAAGGTGAAAAAGAAGAAGAGGAGAAGCATACAGCATCCTTTGCCGAAAATCTCCAGAAAGATAAAGGCAAAGCTCCTCAACAATCACCGGAAGAAAACAAACCATCCGGTAAATTTGAAGAGAGCATGCAAACTCCCTTCATCATCTCCCTCAAATCTTCAAAGCCTTTGGTCATCACAACTAAAGTGAAGAAGGCAAAACAAAAGCCTGGGGGCAAATTTGTTGTCTCTTTCGTGTCTATCATGCAAGACACGGACTCGGATTCAGAGCCAGAAGACGACACATCGTCAAGCCAAGCTGACACTCAGCAAGTTCAGCCTGCTCTTACTCCAATGGAGACAACTTCTGACATAGAAGATCCTACGTCAGCTTCCTTCGTTGTTCCAGCAACTTCAACAAAGGAAAAGCCGATCTTCTTCCATAGATCGGATGCTTCTTCATCAAACTCCATGCTTGAACCTTTCCAAAATAAAGGTACGCCTCAACTATCCTTATACAGTTCTGTGGCACAAGCTATTATGAAGAAAATGGGCTATGACGCTCAAAACCCAGTCGGTTTGGGAGAAGGACGCGGTATTCTCACGCCATTGGGGCCCGTCTTGACCAAAAGCCAGCTGGAAGATTGGAGACTCTACGGCTATGTAGAAAAGTCTTCACACGGGTTAGGGTATGATCCTGACACTCCCTTGAGACAGTTGACACAAAGGCTTAAAAGTCAATATACTGACCAAGCCTCAACATCTCAAGTCCATGAAGACATCGATCTCCCTGGATATCTCTTTGATGAGTCACCTGACAAAGATCCAGGAAGCTCATCCAATTGGCACGATTTCTCTCGAAAATGAAGAGGAGTTGTCCGATGGCACAGACGTGTGGACTTCTGACCCAGAAGAACCCTCATCTCCAAAAGAAGTAGCCTACTTCGACTCGGTTTCAACAGGCGATTGGGATCATCTCATAGCAAGCCTTGGGAAAATTACCGATCAAGAAGACCCGTGGAAAGGAACAAAACCTTGGTCTGGAAATGCCCTTGAAACCCCAGAAGGTTTCGTTGAGCTGGAAGCCTCCGAAAATATTGTGGAGGAACCACCTTCGAACCTTCCAACAGAAGATCCTGTTCAAAAGATAGACTTGGGAACACCAGATAACCCACGTCCTGTATTCATAAGCAAGAATATAAAGGATGATGAGTTACCCGAGTATATCGCCTTTCTTCGTGAGTTCGTTGATTGCTTTGCATGGTCTTACGCTGAAATGCCAGGCTTAGACCCCAAAATAGCAGTTCACAAACTCAATCTTCAAGAAGACATCAAGCCTGTCAAGCAAGGCCAAAGAAGATTCCGTCCAGATGTGATGGATAAAATTGAACAAGAAGTTCAAAAACTCAAAAGCGTCGGCTTCATCCGTGAGGAACAACATCCTGAATGGTTGGCCAACATTGTCCCCGTGACAAAGAAAAATGGGCAGATCAGGGTCTGTATTGATTATAGAGACCTGAATGGCGCATGCCCAAAAGATGAATTTCTGCTCCCCATACCAGAGGTAATGATTGATAATACCTGTGGATTCGAGCGAATGACATTCATGGATGGTTTCTCTGGCTACAACCAGATAAAGATGCATCCTGAGGATGAAAAACATACATCCTTTCGAACCCCATTTGGCGTGTATTGTTACACTGTCATGCCATTTGGTCTGAAAAATGCTGGTGCCACATATCAGAGGGCTATGATGAAAATATTCCAAGATATGCAGCACAAGACGGTTGAATGTTACGTTGATGACCTCGCCGTCAAAAGCAAAAGAAAAGAAGATCATCTCGAAAACCTTCGAGAAGTCTTCCTCCGGCTTCGCAAACACAAACTGTGAATGAATCCATTGAAATGCTTCTTCGGCGTCTCGTCGGGTAAGTTCCTCGGATTCTTAGTTAGGAAAGCTGGAATAGAGCTTGACCCCATAAAAGTCAAAGCCATTCTAGAAATGCCCTCTCCAAGAACCTTGAGAGAACTCAAAGGGCTTCAAGGGAGATTGGCCTACATCAGACGGTTCATCTCCAATCTTTCGGGGAAATGCCGTCCATTCTCCCGGTTGATAAAAAAAGGTGTAAACTTTGTCTGGGATGCTGACTGTGAAGCTGCTTTCCAAGACATCAAGTCATACCTGACAAAACCTCCAGTGTTAGCTGCTCCTACCACTGGAAAACCATTCATCTTGTACACAAGAGCCCTTGATCACTCTTTGGGAGCTCTGCTTGCGCAAGAAAATGATCAAAGAAAAGAAGCTGCTCTATATTACCTCAGCCGCATGCTAGTAGGTGCAGAGCATCGCTACTCTCCAGTCGAAAAAGAATGTCTTGCAGTGATGTTCGCCGTACAAAAGCTGCGTCACTACTTGCTTTCCAACACAGTCTACCTGGTCTCGAGGGTCAACCTCTTGAAGGTCCTTGTCACAAAGGCAGGTTCTCTCAATGCTCGACTGGCAAAATGGTCCATCCTTCTATCACAATTTGATATTAGGTATGTACCACAAAAAGCAATCAAAGGACAAGCTCTAGCGGACTTCCTCGCAGAGCATCCATTGCCTAAAGATTCTCCACTCAGAGATGATCTCCCAGACGAACCAGTCTACAATGTGGAGACTTTCTCACAAAGTGCCTCCTGGGACATGTACTTTGACGGTGCAACCAGGACAAATGAAAAAAGACAGCTGATCTCGGGAGTTGGCATCCTCTTTGTTAGCCCCGACAAATACATGATTCCACACGCTTTCTCGCTACTGGAACCATGCACAAACAATGCAGCTGAATATCAAGCTCTGATCTTAGGATTGGAACTCGCCATCGAATCCGGTATCACCATGCTGGAAGTCTTTGGAGACTCTCAACTGATCGTCAACCAGATGAATCAGAAATTTGAAGTCAGAAAGCCAGATTTGCTGCCCTACTACAACAAGGCACAATCACTTCTGCAAAAGTTTGACATCTGTCACATCACCCACATTCGTAGAGGTGAAAACATACGTGCAGATGCCCTAGCCGGACTTACCGCATCCATGGCAATCCAGGAAGGGGAAAACATGCAAATCACAGTGTGCGAAAGGAGAATCCTTCCTCCTCTTAACACACACCAAGCAGTTGCTGAATGCCACCAAGTGGTCGGAAGTCGGATTTCAATCCTTCAAACTTCAATTGGCGACTGGAGGGATCCGTTCATTGATTACATTATGTTCGGAATCCTACCTGAAGATCCAAAAGAACGGGTAAGCATCCAAAGGCGAACCCCAAGCTTTCATTTGGATATTCCTTCAAAAATCCTTTACAGGAAATCCTTCAACGGAGTACTTCTACGCTGCTTGTCACAACAAGAGGCTGAAGAAACACTCAAAGAAGTTCATGCTGGTCTTTGTGGAGCTCATCAGGCTGGACCTAAGCTCTATGATCAGATAAAAAGGTTAGGATATTACTGGCCTACCATGGTAGCTGACGCAATGCAATTTGCTAAGCGCTGCCAACAATGCCAAGTTCATGGAGATTACATTCACATGCCTCCAGAATGGCTGCATCCTACAGCGATCTCATGGCCTTTCGAAGCCTGGGGTATGGACATTATAGGTCCTATTTCTCCCCCTTCAAGCAAAGGTCATCGCTTCATCTTCGCCGCTATGGATTACTTCTCCAAGTGGTCAGAAGCATTTGCGTTTAACAAAATGAAGACCTCATCAGTCCTTCAGTTCCTGCGCACCAACATCATTTGTCGTTTCGGCATACCCAAAAGATTCGTCCATGATAACGGACCACAGTTCCGGGATCATCGATTCTACAGGTTCTGCGACAAATACAAAATCCAAAGCTGTCCTTCGACTCCATACAATCCGGCAGCAAACGGGTTAGCAGAAGCTTTCAACAAGACACTCTGCAAAATCCTCAAAAAAATGGTCTCTAGTCACAAAAGAGACTGGAGCGACAAAATGTCTGAAGCTTTGTGGGCCTATCGAACCACCGTTCGAGGACCAACCCATAGCACACCATTCTCCTTGGTCTATGGATGCGAAGCTGTCGTGCCCTTGGAAGTACAAATTCCTTCCTTGAGGGTATCCTTACAAAATGACATGACTCAAGAAAGCAATGTCAAATTACGACTCCATGAGCTGGACAATCTCGATGAGAGACGGCTCGAAGCTCAACAAAGCATTGAACTTTACCAAGCACGTATGGCAGGATCTTTCGATAAAAAGGTCAGGCAACGCGCCTACAAAAAGAATGACTTGGTTCTTGCGGTAAAAAGACCAATGGTCTTCGCTCACAAGTCCAAAGGCAAATTTGAGTCAAAATGGGAGGGACCCTACGTCATCGACAAGGTTTTCTCTAATGGCGCATACGCACTCCTAAACATGGAAGGTGACAGATGTATGCTGCCCATCAACGGCAAGTTCTTAAAGCGGTACTACCCTTGAAGACTTACCCAACTGGGTAAGAGCAATGCCTGTACGGCCAAAACCGGTTTCCAGGTACACGCTCGCTAAACCCACCCTTTTTAGAATTTTCATGTCAAATATTGAAATTTCTAGAAATCTAAAACAATGCTTACTTTCATCATTTCATTGTTCAAAAAAAAAATATATATATCCACGTTTAGGAACCTTTCCCTAACTTGACCAAAATTTTCAACCCTTGAACCCAAAAATCATGGTTTGAAACAAAATCCGGATTCAGGGATTTCCACCCTAGTCCACCCCGCCTTTTACCGCCAAAATGGTTTTAGGTCAAAACTTATGACCCTCGTGTCTTTAAACAAAAAAAAAGGTTTTTCAAAAACCGCGAGGAAGTGACGCTTAGTCGATACTCGCACAAATCGGAAGTAAACGAACCACGTTCGACACTTCCAAAATCGCAGGGAAGCGACATTTCGTCGATACTTGCAAAATCCAAAACCGTGGAAACGCAACATTTCAGTTGATATCCACAACCCAAATTTCAAAGGTTCAAAAAAAAAAAACCTAAAAAAAACTGTGGAGACGCAACATTTCAGTTGATATCCATAACCCAAAGGTTCGAGAAAACCACAAATTTCAAAAAATCGTGGGGAAACGACATCAAGTCAGTACCCGCAAAACCAAAATTTTTGAAAAGCAAGGATGCGACATTCCATCGATACTTGCAAGAACATTCAGCAGGGAGGCGACTTTTAGTCGATACTTGCATTTTTTTTAAAAACCAAACCGGCTATAAATGCCATCAAAACAGGCTATAAATGCCACAAACAGGCTATAAATGCCACAAACCGGCTATCAATGCCACAAACCAAAACAAAACCGGCTATCAATGCCACAAAAAAAAAACTTGGATTTCAAAAAAAAAACCGGCTATCAATGCCACCAAAAACCGGCTATAAATGCCACAAAACAAACCGGCTATCAATGCCACCAAAATTGGCTATAGATGCCACAAAAAAAAAAACTCGGCTATCAATGCCACAAGAAAAGATGGCTCTCATGCCAAAATTGGCTTCCATGCCACAAACAAAAAACCTGGCTTTCATGCCAAAACAATCACTTGACAAAAGATTTTCACAAAATGACAACCTTTTGATCAAATCCCATTTAGCAATTACTTTTATCACAAAAAGATTCAAGTGAGCGTAGGGATAACAAAAAAAAAAAAAAAAAGAGAAGAGCTTCCCATTTAGCAATTACTTTTATCACAAAAAGATTCAAGTGAGCGTAGGGATAACAAAAAAAAAAAAAAAAAGAGTACCAAAAAAATACATGTGGTACCAAAAAAAAAAGAGAGAGAAGGATGGTTCTGTAAAAAAATATATATATACAGGAGCTCAATCAAAAATGGTCTCCAGCCAAGAGTTCAGCTCCCCAAGCAAACTTTTAGCCTCAGCCGTCAAGGATTCCAAGGCACGCTTCTTCAGGAACCTGCCATGAGATGCTGGAGTGGGCTGTACCCCTTCTCTCACACCAGGAAGCTTACCTCGAGCAGTTTGCCATTGTTCCTCCTCATCAGACTTCCTTTTGAGAACCCGTTCGGCATCTGCAACCTGGTGAATCAGGGCACTCTCCCTGTTGCGAGCCTCTATTATGGCAGTCCACTTGGCAGCAACTTGTGCCTGCAAATGCTCAAGACGTTTCCTGGCCTCATCGACCTCCCTGTCAAGGATGTTAAGGTCATGAGTCAGCCTGATGATGGCTATCTCTTCTAAGTTCCTCTTTCGGACCGCCTGCTTCTTGCTTTCTGTAGCCTCATCCAGGTCAGACTTAGCCTTATCAGCAGGGTCCAGGAACATCTCCTTGAAGAACTGGTCATCAGCCAAACTCACGGTCTCAAACCACTTGTCACCCAGTGCAATGATCCTATCAACGATCGCCCTGGCACCTGTGACATCCAGACCAGCCTCTTCAGCATCACTGAGAATCTCCTGCACATGCTGGATCATGCCAAATCCGGCTTCCAAATGCCCAGAAAAGAGAGTCTCAATCCAAGAGCTCAGAACTCGCATCACCACCTTCTTCGCAAAAAGAAGAGATGGCCCAGCTGAGGATTCGCCCAACTCCGTTGGTCGGCTACTCATATCATCATCTGTTGGAAGAGTAGCAAAAGAACTCTTTCCAGTTGAAGCTGTTCCTGCTCGGGAAGGAATCTCAGCGCGAGGAATCTCCTCAATATTGTCGGAGCTGGTCCCAGGAGTTTCTACCTCTGGATTAACCTCTGGCATCTCTTGCTCTGGAAGCGTCGGATCCTCCTCTGCCACTTCAAAACATGCAAAAGAAACACAAAAAGGTATGAATATGACCCTGTTTGAAAATCATTATCAGAGTTATAATTACAAAATACCTTCTTCGACGACTGGCGGAACACTCTCTTCCTCCATGAACTCATCGAAAGCATCATCAACATTTGCGTCCATCGATGGTTCAAAGTCATCGGAATCCTGTGGCAAGTCAGCTGACAAAAAAAAATGTGTTAGCAAACCGAGTCACAAACAAAAAAAAAAGGAGCAAAAGAAGTCGTACCAATTGGAGATTCTGGATTTACTCCAGAGCCCCTCGGTTCTTCTTCAGGTGCCTCAACAGGATCCATCACCACGTCATCGGTTGGGACCTCAGGCATCACCAAGTCTTCCTCTGCTAAAAAAAAAAAAAAAAAGAAAAAGAAAAGCAGAAAACAAGAAGCAAATCATAACATGGAAAAAATCCCATGAAAAGAAATGGAAAGAGAAAAAGGAAGAATTATACCTTCACCGACGGTCTCTTCTTCTCGGCTTCTTTTTTCTGGGGGCTCGTCAGCATCCACTGGCACATCCTCATTGATAGTAAGAGGAACTTCCAAGTTAGGAGAGTCCTCATGCTGCCCCTTGCTGCGATGATGACTCCTCCTCCTCTTACCTCTGCGGGCTCGCTTCTTAGAGGAACCTGCCCCGCTGTCAGAGTCAGGTTTCCCACTTGACTCATCACTGGATGGTCTGCTCTTGCCAGTAGACTCCATGGAAGCTTGCCTCTGTGCCGCTTGCATCCAAGCACCAAGTTCGGCTTCCTCCAGTTCTAGCTGCTCCAAAGCCTCGTCAGGTATCTCTCGAACAGCTTCAGAACCAATGACGCCCTGGTCACCGAGAAAGCCTATCTTGTGCTTCTCTCCAGAAAGGAAGGCCCAAACTTCCTCTCGCCGGATGCCATCCGACTTTCCAAGGCCCTTTCCAGATGCCAGCTTCACATCAAGCTCCTTCTTGGAATGCCCCCGATATGCTGAAAAGCTCTCTGCGAACCACTTCGCAAAGCCGGCAGTCCGGGAAGTCAGCAACACAGGATAAGAAATCATGGCTGTAGTGTCTTCAGCACTATAAAAAGCCCATGCATTTCTCCCATCTTGTAAGCCTCCAAAGCGCTTCACCATGCTTGAAGGCGCTCCAACAACGCCTTGAGAAAAGCCCAGCTGCAAAGCAAAGCGAGAGGGTACATACGGCTGGATGTCGACGAAAAGATGTCTGCGGTACACCATCGTGCCGGCACGTATGCTGAAAAGCCACACTCTCTCTGCATTTGTCAAGGAATAATGCCTTCCCGACCCCGCCCTGGTAGAGTCTCGGGAGGCACCAAAATCAAAAGCCTTCTTCCGCAACTCCGGAGAAAGCTTCACTGAAGATTGCCCCATCTCGACGTCCCTGAACCGTCGGATCCTCATGCGGCGGGCAAACAAAAGTGATTCGGACACGGCTTTGCCCTTAGCCAGTCGAATCATCAGAGGATCATCATCCTGAGCAGCACCCAGCCGATGGAAGCCAGGACAGTGGTATACATACCACGAATAAAAGATATGGGCTGAAAATACCCTATTCATGGGAAGCCCAAGCCGAACCAAAAAAGCAGCAGCCTGCAGTTCGGTACACAGGTAGGAGTAAAGAGCTGGCACCAAAGCAAGCTGCTCTCCAAACGCCATCTGACAAGCCGGGAAAATACAATGCGGCCTGATGTGCGTTCCATCTCCTCCAGCAAAAACAGCCTCACCAAGCCAATAAGTGAGGTAAACAGCGAGATCTCTCCGCAGTGCAATGTCAGGACATATGGCGTTTGTACTTGCACAGAAATCTCTCAACTCTTCTTGCATGGCCAAGATCTTCTTTGAACTTGGATCCTGAGCTCCGGCTTCTTGGGTCACGCTATCAGAAGACTCCCTGCTATCAGAAAAATTGGGGAATGAAGAGCTAAAACTCTTCCAACTGCTGGATCTAACTTTCAAACCCTCCTTCTCCTTCAAAAAATCATAGAAGGCGACGAGCTGAAAGTATAGAAGCCTGAACTCCTCAGACTGCCCCTCGAGGACGCTGTCAATCGGCATAAACTCCTCATAGAGTTTGCCGAGGATGGGCAATCCGGTAATGGCACTCAGCTCCTTCAAAGAAAAACCAATCTCACCATTCGTCACAACGAAGGTATTGGTTTGTGGGAGGAATGACTCCAGCATAGCCATGAAGGCCTCGTCGGAAAAGATCACGGTCTCCCTAAAGGCGCGGACCGCATCAAAAATCCCGGCTTCCTTCAAAACGGCGCCACCAATCAGCAGGACGCGATCAGTCCACGACTTCCACTCAGAGTCAGCATTGAAGCGGCCACGAAGTCGGAAAGGCTTGATCCAATTGCTGCCGTCACCGCTGAAAATACCAAGGCCCACCGGTCTCAAATCGACCGACGGATAATCAGAGCCCTGGTAGCCGCTGGATGGCATCAACAGGTCCATATCAACAGGCGACCTCTCCGTATATCCAGGAGAACCGCCAACAAAAACCCCGGTCTTGATTACATTTGTCCTTCTCACCCAGCTTGGAGGATCTTCCCTCTTAGGGCACGTGGGGGCAAGGCTCAGAATCGAGACGGTGCGATCAAACGTCGACCGGGTAGCAACAGTCTTCTTCTCACCATCTGCTGTGAAAGAAAACTGAAAACATCTCCTCTGGTATGTCATGTCATCAGGGACTGCATCACCAAAGAAGAAGGTAGGCTTGGGCAAAACGCTCTGATCTTCCATCACCCATGGACGACTGCTTACCATGATCTTATAGAATTCCTCTCCCTTGAGAGTGATCAGTCGCTGTCTCATCTCATCTCTGTTGAGGGAGTCGCACTCTTCCAAATTTCCCTCAACATACTGGACCTTCTCAAAAGCCTGCTGAACGGCCGGATTAGAAGATCTAGAAGATCGACGAGGTACGCTTGTAGCAGGCTCTTTACCCTTGTTCGCTCTGGAGGAACCACCTGAAAAGGATGGAAAAGAAAAAGATCAAACATCAAAATGACAGAATCTCGCTAAAAAAATCTGGCGAAATTTTGACATGATGACGGGGCAATTCCGAAGAAAAGGAACTATCCCGAAAGAAATAAGAAAGCTTGAAGATGGGCTCAACATCGCCGCGAGCTCCGAAACTCCAAACTTTCGAAACCTCAAAGTCTCCGCAAAATTAGGAAGGGCTCAACATCACTGCGAGCTCCAAATTCCCAAATTTGCAAAAACTTTCAGGTATGCTATCACATCATGCTACAAATTTAATTTACAAATTAAAGGCATGCATGAACATCTAGGTTTGCAAAAAAAAATGCATTATCATGATGAGCAAAAAAAAAAAAAAAGAAAGAAAAAGAAACTTTCTCTAAAAAAAAAAGAGGGGAAAGAAAACAAAAAAAGAAAGAAAAGAAACTCTCTCAAAAAAAAAAGGGGAGGGAAAGAAAAAAAAAGAGAAAAAAAAAATGAGGGCTGGCCCACAGGCCACGTGGCCGTACGGCCAGATCCGTACGGATCTGTCCGTACGGCCCACAAAAAAAAAAACATGAAAAAAAAAGAAAGAAAAGAAAGCAAAAAAAAAAAAAAACCCGTGTGAAAAAAAAGGGAGGCAAACACGTGGAAAAGAAAAAAAAAAGAAGAAAAGAAAAGAAAGAAACAAAAAAAAAAAAAAAGAACTTTATTTTTCCTACAATGGAGTTTTCTTGAAAAAAAAGGGAGAACTTACTTGAAGCCATTGATGGAGAAGAAGAAGAAAAGTCTTGAAGATCTTGAAGAAGAAGAACTTTTGGTCTTGAAGCCCTCTTGAGATTATTGCAAAAGAAAGTAATAAGAGCAAGAGATCCAACCTTCTCCTTGCTTTTATAGAGGAGAGCAAACCAAAGAAGGAAAGAAGAAAGAGGTAAGTGTTACTAATTAGTAACCTTACCAAAAGAAAGAGATTAGAAAGATTCTTTCCCAAAAGAAAGATATCTTGAAGGATTTTATCCCAAAAAGAAATCTATGACGGATTCTTTCCCAAAAGAAAGATATCTTGAGATATTCTATCCCAAAAATAAAGGGATCATGAGAGATTCTCTCCAAGTAAAGATATTCTTGGATATTCTCTATCCAAATGAGATATTTTTGGATATTCTTTACAAAAATGACACCATATGAGATCTAAGCTATTTCAAAAGCTTAAGGTCCCATGGGTTAGCCCATATGAGCCAGGTTTGACCACCTAGGCACACACAAAAAAAAAAAAAAAAAAAAAAGAAAAAGAAAATTTTTTTGGGCTCTTAGTCAAAGAGAAATCCCTCTTACCAAGAGCATACAAAAATGGTTCCATGCCTCTTTTGAGTTGATTGGACCATACAAAAGAAAATTCCAAGCCCCATGAGCTTCCAAAAATCAAACCATCCAGCCTCATCTACCAAATTGAGCCAAATTCTTGAAATTGACATTCCATCAAACCAAATCCTGGTCCCCTAACTTGCCACATACAGCCTGTTAGGTCACAAGACCAAAACCAAAACCAAAACCTGATCCCCTAACTTGCCACATACAGCCTGTTAGGTCACAAGATCAAAACCAAAATTGATCCCCCAACATTCCACATACAGCTTGTTGGGTCACACGATCAAAACCAAACCCGACCCCCTAACCTGCCACATATAGCCTGTTAGGTCACAAGGTCAAAACCCAAATCCACATCCCTGATGTCATCTTCAAAACTTTGCCTCGAGATGGTACGTGATCCCTTTTACTACCATAAAATTCCCCTGGAAGCTCAAAAGGCTACAAATACCAAAAAGAAAGACTGCTCAAAGACTCTTGGTCAAGTCACAGGCTCTCCTTCAAAAATCTCTTCGAGGCACATCGACTACAAAAGTTAAGCAACTCGCCGCTGTACCTCGAGGGGGCATTTGTTGACACCAAAAATGTCACTTTGCCTTTTCAAGATCCAAAGAGCTACATGAAGTCGCAACCTGCCATAAATAGACAATGCTGCTTCCAAAAATCAAATCTTGTCAGAATCAAACAAAAACTGCAAGATTCTTCCAGACAGCCAAAAGAGGAGTACACAAGAAGTTTCGGGCCATTTCAAAATCATTTGGCCTAACTTCGCTTCTCCGACAGCCAAATCAGGCCTCTCGGCGGCAAAGCTCTCCGGGACCATGGTTTCCAAGACAGAGCCTATGGATCATCTTAAAATGACTCCAATAGGTTCCCTGTCAAATTTCAAGTCAATCGGACATCGGTTGACCGCACATCAAACCGCGACATCTTCATCGCGACAAAAAGCAAGTCTACTGGTGATAGGACCCCAAACGGCTTCAAAACTAAAAAAAAAAGCATATGGTTGGTCTTATTTATTGCTCAGGAGGCTTCACACCAAATTTCAGGTCATTCCGACATCGTTTGTCCCAGTTTCAGCTTCTGACGGAAAATCGGCAGCTCTGCGCGACAAAGTCTTCGGCTTTCTCAGGAAATTGGAAACTTTGCAAAATAAAATGCAAGGATTCTCATCAGGTTTCCTACAAAGAAATTAGGCCAATAAATGGTCAAAATGTCAAGGAAAAGTACAGAAGAAAAAAGAATCAAAAAACAGCAAAAACGGACGCAAAACGGGACACGAAAGGGGGAAAACCCCCCCAGGGTCGCAGACCCCTGCGACCCTGGGCCAGGGTCGCCGGCGACCTTGGAACCCGGGGTCGCCGGGAAAGCCCCGGAAACCCCGGTTTTCGCCGTTTTTTTCGCGATTCGAGGAGCTCAGCCTCTGGTACTTTCCAAAATTCATGCTTTTGAGACACCAAGTCCTCTGACATCCGTCCAAAACACGGGTCAATCATCAAGAGTATCGAAAACAATATTGATCGCCACCCGGTCAACCAAAAAAAAGTGTGCTTTCTACCCGACCGATCGAGAAATCGGCAGGACAAATGGCACCGATCCGCTGTTGGCAACAAACACCTGAAATTATATGGTCATCTGATGTCGATCTACATGAAGATCCATCGATGATCATCAACAGAAGAATCCCAAAAGACGTGGCACAGCCCGCGACTCTTCAGCTGCTCGGCGACCACTTAATGCGATTAATTGACTAACTTTATTACAGTCATTAATCCATTTCTTTGGACGGCCCAATCAGAAGCAAGCATTCGGGAGTTACAAGTCAAGAGATTCATGGCATTTAACCCATGAAACTCCTCCCATCATGGCGATTAAAGGCGATTAAATGCCCTCAATCTCCTCCGGCCAATCAGAAGCCAAGAAAAAGGAGTTACAAAATAAACAATTCAATTTTGTAACTCCTCCCATTATGCGGCTTAATGACAATAAAAGCCCATAAACCCACCTAAAAGGCTACCTAAAAGCCTATAAATAGGAGGGCTCTCCATCAACAAAGAAGACACACACAACATCAACAGACAGCAGACAAAAATCCAGAGAAAGGAAAAAGAGAGAAAACTCTGCGGAAATTCTACACCGGCCACCGCAACAAGGTGACAAAAGTCCCTTGGGGGGTACCCCCCCCCCAAGGTCCTTGCCTTCTCCTCCTGCCTCCAATGGCTTAGATATGGCTTTTCAGCCCGTCTACTCGGTTTTTTATTGGACATAGGACCTTCCTTTGGTCTTTGTCCTCTAAAAACCCGAGGTTATAGCCAAGCCAAGCGAATCAATAGCATCCTCTGTTCTCATCTGCATGGATGATGGCGAAGCCCACATATGGCTTGCGACCGTCAATCTAAACGAGTCCCCCACAATCTCCTGAGAAGTTAGATCCTCCTTTTCTTGCTTTTCATTGTAGTTTGTATTTTTTTTAAAAGAGACAAAAATCACAATTCTTGTCTTTCATTGTTGATAAGGATTGTAAATCGGCTATAAATGCCAAAATCGGCTATAAACGCCAAAAATCGGCTATAAACGCCAAAATCGGCTATAAATGCCAAAAAAATCGCCTTTCACGGCAAATCAAAAAATGTCTCTTTTCTTAAATATATGTGCAATGGAAAACTTGAAAGAAGTTGATTTCCTTTTTACTTGCGAAGGTTGATCTCCGGATCACCACTTGCAATTCCAAGTAAAAATAGAAAATCTGGCACACCCACAAAAAAAGAAAATGTTGATGCACGCCCCCCTTTGCCCCCCGGTTACGAAAGGGTCGGAACCAAATGGACTCCCACGTCCGCCGACCTCGGTAGGAACCCCGGGCATCCGGGAGCGCGGTCCATCAGATGTTGAGGAGGCAAAGTGATATTTTTGGTGTCAACAAATGCCCCCTCAAGGTACAGCGACGAGTTGCTTAACTTTTGTAGTCGATGTGCCTCGAAGAGATTTTGAAGGAGAGCTTGTGACTTGACCAAGAGTCTTTGAGCAATCTTTCTTTTGGTATTGTAACCTTTTGAGCTTCCAGGGGAATTTATTGTAGTGAATGGAATCATGTCATCTCGAGGCAAAGTTTTGAAAATGACATCAGGGATAAGGATTTGGGTTTTCTGTTTTGACCTTGTGAACTAACAAGTTGTATGTGGCAGGTTAGGGGGTCGGGTTTGGTTTTGACCGTGTGAACCAACAAGCTGTATGTGGTAAGTTGGGAGGTCGATTTTGGTTTTGATCTTGTGACCTAACAAGCTGTATGTGGCAAGTTAGGGGATTAGGATTTGGTTTTTGGTTTCGGTTTTGTGACCTAACAACCTGTATGTGGCAAGTTAGGGGACTGGGATGTGGTTTTTGGTCACTCTTTAGGACTATTTGGGTCCATTGGAGTGGTTTGAGTTTTTGTGAAATGTCAATTTCAAGATTTTGGCTCAATTTGGTATATGAGGCTGGATGGTTTGAATTTTGGAATCTCATGGGGCTTGGAATTCTTTTTTGTATGGTCCAATCAACTCAAAAGAGGCATAGAACCATTTTTGTATGCTCTTGGTAAGAGGGATTTCTCTTTAACTAAAAGCCCCTTTTTTTTTAAGTGCCTAGGTGGTCAAACCTGACACATATGGGCTAACCCATGGGACCTTAGGCTTTTGAAATGGCTTAGATCTCATATGGTTTCATTTTTGTAAAGAATATCTAAAAATATCTCCTTTGGATAGAGAATATCTAAGAATATCCTTACTTAGAGAGAATCTCTCATGTTCCCTTTATTTTGGGAGAGATTATGTCATAGTATCTTTCTTTGGGAGAGATTATATCAAATCTCCTCTTTTTTTGGAAGAAAATCTCTCATTGCTTTCTTTTGAGAGAGAATCCCTCAAGATATCTTTCTTCTGAGAAAGAATCTTTTTAATTTCTTTCTTTTGGTAAGGTTACTAATTAGTACCACATACCCCTTTTCCCGTTTCCTTCTTTGGTTTGCTCTCTTCTACAAAGGCAAAGGGAGGTTGGGTCTCTTGCTATTATTGCTTTATTTTGCAAAAATCTCAAGAGTGCTTCAAGACCAAGAGTTCTTCAAGAATCTTCAAGCTTTTCTTCTTCTTCTCCATCAATGGCTTCAAGAAAGTTCTCTTTTTCAAGAAGACTCCATGTAGAAGGTAGAAGATAGGATGGTTCAAAAAGGTTCTTTTCATTTCTTTTTTTTTTGTTTCTTTTGTTTCTTTCTTTTCTTTTGCAGTTGTTTTCTTTTTTTTCACACGCATTTTTTTCCCGTGCTTTATTTTTGCACGTTTTTTCTTTCTTTTTGTGGGCCGTACGGATAGATCCATACGGATCTGGCCGAACGGCCACGTGGCCTGTGGGCCAGCCCTTTCCCCCCCGTTTTTTTCTTTCTCTGTTTTTTTTTTTTTAGAAAGTTTCTTTTCTTTTTTTGATCTTTCCCCCTTTTTTTTGAGAAAGTTTCTTTTCTTTTTTTTCTTATATTTTTGTTTGCTCACCATGATTATGCATTTTTATGCAAATCTAGATGTTCATGCACGCTTTTTTTAATGCATGATATTTTGTATTGGGAGCATGATGTGATAGCATGCCTGAAAATCTTTGCAAATTTTTGGAATTTGGAGCTGGCAGCGATGTTGAGCCCTTCCTGATTTGTGGAGATTTTTAAGGTTTTGAAAGTTTGGAGTTTTGGAGCTCGCAGCGATGTTGAGCCCATCTTAAAGCTTTCTATTTCTTTCGGGGTATTTCCGTTTTCTTCAAAATTGCCCCGAAATCATGCCAAAATTTCGCCAGATTTTTTTTAGTGAAATTCTGTCATTTTGATGATGATCTTTTGTTTTCCAACCTTTGTAGGCGGTTCCTCTAGAACAAACAAGGGTAAAGAGCCTGTTACAAGCGTACCTCGTCGATCCGCCAGATCTTCCAATGCGGCCATTTAGCAGGCCTGGGAAAAGGTCCAGTATGCTGAGAGAAACCTCGAAGAGTGCGACTTTCTTAATAGAGATGAAATGAGGCAGCTGAAGGAAACCGCGATTCAGATCTGAAACTTCTCATAAAGAGACTACTATGGTTGATGCAAAGCATGACAGATTTTGAAAAATCTGATTTCTGCACTATGCAGCGGAAATCAGCCATAAAGAATCGCATAGAAACTCCATTAAATCATGATCAACATGTGTTTAATTAATAGAGATGATAGAAGACTATTACCTCGAAGATTTGTAGACTTCAAATCTCTGAAAAAATAGATCCAAGGGCCGGAACTCAGACTTGCAATTTGCAAACAAGTTGCTGGAATTTTCTTGCACTAGTATTGCCTTTGATCTTCTCCTCTATCTCACTTCCAAATCTGATTGGCTAAGATGGTGGGATGTTAATCTAGGAAATGAGAACTATTTCTCCAAGGGAAAATCTCAGACCACAAGCTTTCTTCTCTCAAGAAGAGAACCTCCAAAGGGCTGGGCGTGTGACTCTCTTAGTGTGCTACAAAGTGTTGGACGTCCAAGGGGGTATGAGTTTCTTTTATAGAAACTTTTGTGGAAACCTTTTCCATAAAAGTTATCTATCCTTATTCTAATCGATGTCCAAAAAGGAAAGACTAATTTCCTTTAAGAAACACTCCAATTTAGAAAAGGAAACTAAAAGGAACTTTCCATACAATTAGTAATCCTAGTTGTAGAACACTTACTAATTTTAAGTTCCTAATCCAAAAAGGAAACTAACTCATAGGAATACTAATCCAAAGAGGAGTCCAACTTCCCAAGTAGAGAGTCCTACTAAAAGTTGGAAACCTTACCCATGGAAATCCTATTATGGACGTCCCACATATCAATGCACACCATGGCCCACATACAATTTATCTAGAGTTAAATTCATGTATGCCATCAAAGGCCTATTTGAATTTAAACTCAAAATTATTTTTCCACTAAAATAATTCATCCTTATGTTATCTAAACATCTTAGGAAACCATGCCAATCTTGGTAAGTGACTAGAGAAGGGACCAAAAGACATATTTGCCATTGGCTCCCAAAATGACCAAAATGTCCATGCTAAACCCATAGCAACATAAAGACCATTTTAACCTTAACTCATTCCACTAAAGAGTTATGGTTGAACTCCAAGGACAAATATATATTATAATAAGCTCGTCATAAAATGACGGTTGTCTTCGACCTACTAAGTGTAATGACCTGAATGCCCCTCTATGTAACATCCATAATCGAGTCAGGTTATCATATGTACTATCAACCTTCCCGATTACATCTAAACCTTAGAACTTCATATCCTTAACATAATCATCATTCGAATATCATTCTCTTGATCCAGGGAGCGACCCACAAGTTCAATATCCATATGGAACATCCATATACTAAGATCTTAGATTTTGATGATTAATCGGATAATTCTAAGGGGACGATTATTCCATCATCAGATGGCATAGATTCTATATTGCATTTGCACGTCCCAACTGATCAAGTCCGAGTACCCAAAACACAGAGCTGTTGACCCATGAAAAGAATCTCACCCATAGTGAATCAAAGCACAAGAACTTGACTTCGTCAGTTCATCCACAAATGCTTAAGATTAAGAGCACTGGTTACTTAGTAGCATGAGGTGACTTGATCTCTTTTCTGTGATAGTACTATTTTAGAGATCACACCTACAACGGTCCTGTTCAATGCATGACACATACACTAATGAGATAGATCCGGGAAAGCCCTCCCGTGACTTAGGTATGTCACCCTATATAGGAGAGTATCTCATTATAACTTCTACCAAGATGAAGTGCCCAGCTCCATCTTTCAGTTATGAACAAATATGATGTTTCCAGTTGTCCATGAATTAGACCTATCTGTGTGTAGACACTACACACCTAATTCATTTACTAGAAACAATGGGCCTTACGCAACCATACATATATACATGTTTAAGCATAAAAGAGTCTTTCCATTAAATAACCAGTTAAATATCCAGTAACAAAAGATGAGAATGCAGCTAGTGGGCTTTAGGGCATACACCAATCCCAACAAACTCCCACTTACACTAAAGATCACTGCTTCCTAACCTAACACCCATAGACTCAACATGAGAAGTGAAGACTTTCTCAGTAAGAGTCTTAGTGAAGCGGTCAGCTAAGTTATTTGCTAAAGCAATATGCTCCACCACTATCTCTCCATCCTGAATGAATTCCGGATCAAGTGGTACTTTCTCTGAATGTGCTTTCCTTTCTTGTGATTCCTAGGCTCTTTGCACTGTGCTACAGCACCAGTGTTATCGCAGTACATGACAATCGGTTTATGCACTGCAGGAACAACTCCCAATTCCAACAGGAATTTTCTGAGCCATACCGCTTCCTTCGCAGCTTCCGATGCCGCCACATACTCTGCTTCCATGGTAGAATCAGCTATACAGGATTGCTTGACACTTCTCCATGATATAGCCCCTCCTGACAAAGTAAAGACATACCCTGAGGTAGACTTTCTGGCATCACTATCAGATTGGAAATCAGAGTCTGTATACGCCAATGGCGTTAGATCATCTGCTCGAAAGGTTAGCATATAATCTTTCGTTCTCCGAAGATACTTGAATATATGCTTAACAGCTGTCCAATGCATAGGTCCAGGGTTTGACTGATATCTGCTAACCATGCCAACGGCAAAGCAAATATCTGGTCTAGTACATAACATAGCATACATGAGGCTTCCAACAGCGGATGCATATGGAACTCTCCTCATGGTCTCTATCTCTTCAGATGTCTTTGGACATTGATCTCGAGACAGTGGTACTCCATGTCTAGAAGGTAGGAGGCCCTTCTTGGAGTCATGCATGTTAAACTTGACCAATATCTTCTCAATATAAGAAGATTGGGATAGGGCTAACATCTTATTCTTGCGATCACGCAAAAGCTTGATCCCTAAGATATAGCTGGCCTCACCCAAATCCTTCATCTGAAATTGAGAGGATAACCAAACCTTTGTGGATGACAATAAACCTACATAATTTCCTATGAGTAATATGTCATCTACATATAGAACAAAAAATGCAACTGCTTTCCCATTTCCTTTCTTATACACACATGGTTCATTAATGTTTTGATCAAAGCCAAAGGATTTGACTGCCTGATTAAACTTGATGTTCCATGCTCTAGATGCTTGCTTAAGTCCATAGATGGACTTCTTAAGTTTACAAACCATGTTATCTTGGCCACTAGCAATGAAGCCCTCTGGTTGCATCATATAGATGCATTCGTCAAGACTTCCATTAAGAAAAGCTGTCTTGACATCCATCTGCCATATCTCATAGTCATAATGACATGCGATGGCCAAGAGAATCCTTATGGACTTAAGCATAGCCACTGGTGAAAAGGTTTCCTCATAATCGATGCCCTCTTTCTGAGTATATCCTTTCGCCACCAGTCTTGCTTTGAAGGTTTCCACCTTCCCATCCACTCCTCTCTTTCTCTTGTAGATCCACTTGCACCCTATGGGTTTAATCCCTTCAGGTGCATCTACAAGTTCCCATACTTGATTGGAATACAAAGAATCCATTTCAGATTTCATCGCTTGCTGCCACATGTCAGCATCTATATCCGTTACTGCTTCATCATAACTAGTAGGATCCTCAACCAGATCTCCAGAGTCTGTCTTAAAAGACACTCCTAGATATCTTTCTGGCTGTCTAGGAATTCTCCCACTACGACGAGGCTCCGGAGTGTTTAAAGGAATATCTTGTTCATCTACTGTCTCAGGATCTGGTACAGATGTTATAGGAGATCCCGGAAGAATCTCCTCAAGGGTTTCTTTACAACTAAGCTCTTGGTGCATCATACAATCATCCTCCAAGTACCTAGCATGAGTGCTGATGAGCACTTTTTGCTCCTTTGGATGATAAAAGATGCCACCTCTCGTTCCCTTAGGATACCCAATGAAGTAGCACATTTCCGATCTGGGTTCCAGCTTGGTAGCTTTATCATTCAGTACATAGGCTGGACAACCCCAAATGTGAATATGTCTTAAACTAGGTTTTCGACTTGTCCACATTTCTTGGGATGTCCTAGGTACTGATTTAGAAGGTACCAGATTTAAAATGTATGCTGCTGCTTCTAGGGCATATCCCCAAAAAGATATAGGTAGGGTTGCATGACTCATCATGGACCTTACCATATCAAGAAGGGTACGGTTTCTTCTCTCTGCTACACCATTTTGCTGGGGTGTACCCGGTGCAGATAACTGAGATACAATCCCATGTTGTGTGAGGTACTCCTTGAACTCACCCAGGAGGTACTCGCCACCTCGATCAGATCGAAGGGCTTTGATATGTTTCCCTAGTTGTAGTTCTGCCTCAGCCTTGAATTGTTTGAACTTATCAAACGCCTCAGACTTGCGTCGCATTAGGTATACATATCCATATCTAGAGTAATCATCGGTGAAGGTGATGTAATACTCATACCCTCCTCGAGCTGGTTTGTTCATAGGACCACACACATCAGTGTGAATCAATTCTAACAACTCCTTTGACCTTAGTCCCTTTCCAGAGAATGACCGTTTGGTCATCTTTCCCTTGAGACGAGATTCGCACTGAGGAAAAGGTTCGAAATCTAATGAGCTCAAGGGCCCATCTTCTACCAACCTCTGAATCCGTTTTAGGTTAATGTGACCCAAACGTAAGTGCCAAAGATATGTGTCATTGATTGAAGATACCTTTCTCTTAAGGGAAGTTGAGCTTTCTTGTTGTACATTATGTAGTGTGGGAGCAATAGGATATATATAAAATAAGTTGTCATGTATTCTACCGGAACATATAATATTTCCATCTCTACTGATATCAATACCAGAATGGAAAGAAACTGAATAATTAAATTCAATTAATCTGGAAACTGAAATTAAATTCTTCCTCATGTCCGGAACATAGAAAACATTATTTAAAACTAATATCCTATTACATGGAAAATGTAAGGTAACTACTCCTACTGCAACTGCCCAAACTTTAGCTCCAGTTCCGACTCTAAAGGCAAACTCTCCTTTCTCAATTCTCTGCATTATCTGAAACCCCTGCAATGAATTGCAGATATGATTAGTGGCTCCCGAGTCTACTATCCATGAGTCAGTAGAATCAACAACTAGACAAGTTTCAATGTAGTATGAAAAAGATGTACCTTTCTTAACTGAGGCCAGGAACTTGGGACAATCTTTCTTCCAATGACCTTTCAGGCCACACTTGAAGCATTTCCCTTTGGGCTTTCCATCTGTACCCTTGTCCTTCTTATTACCAGCATTGTCCTTTTTCTGCCCTTTTCCCTTATTCTGCTTCTTCTTGGACTTCTTCCCTTTCAGGTTCAGTTTAGAGGAAGACTGGAAAAAATGAGCTTGGGCTTTGGGCTTCATGATAGCCTCTGCCGCCTGGAGTTCTTTCATTAACTCAGGTAGAGTCATGTCCATCTTGCTCATATTGAAATTGAGCTTGAACTGATTGAAAGAGTCCGGCAGAGTCTCGAGAATCATGTCAGTCTGACTCCCTGCATCAATCTCAGCCCCTAGAATCTCAGCTTCATTGAAACAATCTATCAGCTTGAGCATATGCTCTTTGACAGGTGTTCCCTCAGCCATCCTAGCATTCATGATAGTCCTCATAGCAGCTTGCCTGGCTGGCCTGCTCTTGTCTGCAAACATCTCAGACAAGGACATCATGATTTCATAGGCTGTGCCCATTTGCTCGTGCTGTGTTTGCAACACGTTGGACATGGAAGCGAGCATGTAGCATTTAGCCATGCTATTCGCTTTCTTCCATTTCCTCTCAGCCTCTCGCTGGTCATCAGTAGAATTAGCATCAATATCGGGACAGTTTTCCAGCAAGACATACTTGTACTCCTCGGCTGTGAGTACTATGTCAAGATTTCTTTTCCAGTCTATGTAGTTAGGGCCAGTCAGTTTATTCTCACGAAGAATGCACATCAACAGACTAAAAGAATCTCTACCCATCTTTTTCTGGATATAAAATGGTTTATAATTAGACATGCAGTATATATGTAATATGCATATGGTGCTTGTTATAAAAGGAAAAACAAAGCACGAAACTTTTTACATTATTCAACCCCAATCAAAATGTATCAATGTTTCAACCTCCTCATAGACCCTCCATTGAAGGGATGGCCGAGCCTACAGTTACGTTGAAATAAGGCAGACTTATTTGGATTATCACTATCTGGACACACATCCAGTGGTAGTCCAATCACTGATTGGTTTGGCCTCATATGACAAATAACCCTTAACTCCTTAAGGAGAGGTCATCACCGTCTTATGTCAAGTGTATAACCATCTCTTATGAAATTCCCAGAACGTCTATGATTAAGTCTTCCGAAGGGAAGAGACCTTTATCCTTCCTAGAAGTGAACTTTAGTAAAGAGCTCCACCGAAGGGATGGCCGCTCCCACCAACTCTTCATTGACATTCTATAGAAGTGATCTTTAGTAAAGAACTCCACCGAAGGGATGGCCGCTCCTACTAACACCTCATTATGAATATTCACATTAGTTCACCCATTAACCCATCAAAGCATTCTTTAGTTAAAGAACTCCACCGAAGGGATGGCCGTTCCCACTAACACTTTAATGAGATAACATGAACCGAAAATGGAAGGCCGTGGGGTCTTTCCTAAAACCCCTCTCCCACTTGATTATTTATCACTAGGGTTTATACTTTTTGACCTTTACATTGTTTTACTCAAAAGCTCTTTTTAAATCTAGCAAACTTGGTTAATTAAATTTATGACTTAAGTCATCTTAAAATCAAATAACCTTTGCTTTAAAACATTTGAGCAAATCCCTTCAAAGAGTCAAAAACCTATCTTGGGTTATGAAAACCCATAGGTAGCATCTAATTAGATTTTAGTTTAGCCTCCTTTGGAAACCAAGGGTACCAAGATAAACTAAACCCTATCCAATTTTAAACCTTAGACAAATAGAAGGTGCTGGTCTAAGTTCCGTTTAAAATAATTTGCCAAACTAAAAACAATCTAATACAATAAAGTGTTAGATATCGCGATCACTGAGAGGGGGGGGGGGTGAATCAGTGATTCTTTAAAAACAGGTCCAATTTAACAACAAAAGCAAATCAAATCACACAAGGACACCAGATTTAACGTGGTTCACCGAAAGGCTACGTCCACGGTTCAAAGACTGTCCGAACACCAATCCGGAACAGATCTGAATCTATTTAGTCGCACCAACGACAAAGAGCACCAACCCTTAGTTTCAGATAGCACCAACTATCTAGGAAGCACCTACTCCCTTGAGTTTCAGATAGCACCAACTATCTAGGAAGCACCGACTCCCTTTACAATTTATCTGCACCAACAGATAGGATCACCAAACCCCAGACACCAAGCACCAACTTGATGTTCTACAGAATAAGAGTAGAAACCTTTTTCTATAGCCCTTCCCCTCTACAATCTCTCTCTCTCAATCCCTTACAAATTGAAAATTAAAGCATAAACAGAGAGACACTTATCTTATGGACGAAACACCATCTTCAAGAGCACATCCTCGTCCACACTTGCTGTAGAAACTTGTAACAAGACTGCACACAGCAACAGCACTCTCTTCTCTCCAAAACTCTCTCTCTTTTCTTCTCTTTTCTCTTCTCTTCTTCTCTCTCTGGTGTCTTCTTAAAAACGAACCAAACATGCCTTTATATAGGTTATGGTAACCCTTAAGAGTGTTCAAAATAGGCTACAATTCGTTTAGAAAGAGTCCCAAACGAAATAGATGAGAATCCTGAATTTTCGTGCAATACTTCTGTTTCTGCGCAACTCTGGTTCCCGTGCTCGGTCGACATCCTGCCTTGCTCGGTCGACATCATACACAGTCTGGAAGCAGACAACTATCGTGCTCGGTCGACATCCTGGGGTCCCGGTCGACCGACGACACACTGTGTCACGAAAATAACTGGGAGCTTACTGAACTGTTTTCTGCAGGTTTTACCTTGCCCGGTCGACCGCATGGTGTGCCCGGTCGACCGACCACTCTGCTTCAGGAATGCTGAATTCCTGAACTGTTTCAACTCTGATTATTCTTTTAAGCTCTATCAACACCAACCTATTATCATCATGCTTGTGACATTGTGTTGACAATAATTCAAACTCAAAACAATGCTTGAGATACTAATCATTTCAATTCTTCATAAAGCTTCTCAAGTCATCTCAAATTCCAACAATCTCCCCCTTTGGAATTGTTGGCAACACTTTTGGAACTTCAACACTTAGAAACTAGTTGATCTTCATGACGCTTCTTCAGAACCATAGTCTCCCCCTGTCTTAAAAAAAATCAAAATCTCTAACACTTTTGATACCAAACTCCCCAAAGTTATCATAGCATAACTTCTTCTAAGCATAGCTTTCTCCTAGCTTAAGTCTTTCTCCCCCTTTGACAACAAGTCCAAAGGGACCAACGAAGGAGCGAATAGGATATTCAAGGAATACTTTGCTCCCCCTTTCAAGCACAACTCCTAAGGATTAGGAGAGTGAGTAACTCCTAATTTTTTCCGGAGATACTCGAAGACTTCTTTTGGCAGAGGTTTTGTGAAGATATCAGCAACTTGCTCAGTAGGTAGGACATATTCCAACTTTACCTCACCATCTGCAACCTTTTCCTTGAGAAAGTGATAGCGAATTGCCACATGCTTCGTTCTAGAATGTTGAACAGGATTCTTGGAGATGTGAATTGCACTTGTGTTGTCACAGAGGATCGGCGTAGGATCCGTTGTCGGAACTCCTAGATCAAAGAGCATTTGCCGCATCCATAACACTTGCGTACAACAAGTTGCCGCTGTAATATATTCCGCTTCCGCTGTAGAAAGGGATACTGAATCTTGTTTCTTACTGTGCCATGCTACCAACCTGTCACCGAGATAGAATGCACCACCGCTTGTACTCTTGCGATCATCTATACATCCAACCCAATCGGCGTCAGAGTATGCAACAAGAGTAAAGGATTTGCCTTTAGGATACCAAATGCCAAGCTCCATGGTACCTTTCAGATATCGAAATATCCTTTTTACTGCTGTGAGGTGCGTCTCAGTTGGTGATGCTTGAAATCGAGCCACCATACATACTGCTTGCAGAAGATCCGGTCTTGTAGCAGTCAAATAAAGTAAGCTTCCTATCATAGAACGATAAGTGGTGTGATCAACGGACGAACCCTTATCATCTTTGCTTAGCTTTGTGTTCGTTGTCATTGGTGTGCTCACTGGCTTGCTGTCTTCCATGTTAAATCGCTTCAGCATTTCCTTGATGTATTTCATCTGTGATATGAAGATACCATGTTTCAGCTGCTGAACTTGTAAACCAAGGAAGAACTTTAGTTCTCCAAGCATTGACTTCTCAAATTCTTTCTTCATCTCTTCAGCAAAATTCCTGCACATTTCTTCATCATTGCCACCAAAGTTTATGTCATCGACATAAACAATGACAACCAGCTGTTTGCTCAACTCTGTTTTGACATAAAGATTGCTATCAACCAGTCCTTTTCCAAAGCCGATCTTGCGGAGATATAGGTCCAGCCTTGCATACCACGCCCTTGGCGCTTGTTTCAGCCCATAAAGAGCCTTTTTCAACTTGCACACTAGGTCTGAATTTTTGCTAATAAGAAAACCATCAGGTTGCTCAATGTAGACCTCTTCTTCAAGTAATCCATTCAAGAAGGCTGACTTTACATCCATCTGAAATACCTTAAAGGTTTTGTATGCAGCCAATGCAAGAAACATACGAATGGCTTCCAGACGAGCCACCGGTGCAAAGGTCTCTTCAAAATCTATGCCTTCAACTTGAGCATAGCCTTTACAAACCAACCTTGCTTTGTTTCGTATGACCTGACCATCTTCATTCAGCTTATTCCGAAAGACCCATTTAGTACCAATAACATTCTTCTCCGTAGGTCTAGAGACTAGTTCCCATGTGGAGTTCTTCTCAATTTGCTCCAACTCCTCATGCATAGCTTTCAACCAACTTTCATCGAGACTGGCTTCAGCCACAGTCTTGGGTTCAATGGTGGACACAAGTGAGTAATTGCTAACTACACTTTCTCTTGTTTTAACACCGACCTCAGGATCTCCAATGATTTGATCCTTAGGGTGTTGCTCTACCCAAGTGCTTTTCTTTCTAGATGTAGCATCCTCTGAGTCATCCTTTGATTTCTCAGAATCATTAGGTTTAGCCACTTCATCATCAATCTCACTTGAGTCCTCAGAAACTGGACTGTCATAATGAGTTCCATTCTTTGATTCATGGTTTTCATCAATTCTAACATCAGCACTTTCTATGATTTTTCTGGTCCTTTTGTTAAGGCATCTGTAAGCCTTACTAGATGAGGAGTAACCCAGAAATATACCTTCATCAGCTCTTTCATCAAATTTGCCCGGATTTTGTTCAAGACGCTTGATGTAACACTTGCTACCGAAGACTCTGAAGTGTTTGACTGTTGCTTTTCTCCCAAACCATAGCTCATAAGGAGTTTTGTCTTCATGTGGCCTGATCAAGCATCGATTCTGAATGTTTACAGCCGTATGGATTGCCTCCTTCCAGTATTTGTCAGCTAGCTTGCTCTCAGTTAGCGTTGTACGAGCCATCTCTTGAACGGTGCGATTTTTCCGTTCCACAACTCCATTTTGCTGTGGAGTTCTAGGGGCTGAATACTGTCTTTGAATGCCATGGTGCTCACAATAGTTAGTTAACTCTTCAGATGTGAATTCACCACCTCGATCAGACCTTAAAATCTTGATACGTTTTCCAAGCATATTTTCAACCTGTGCTTTAAAAACTTTAAAACGATCAAGTGCTTGATGTTTATGCTTAAGAAACAATACCCATGTCATACGAGTATAATCATCAATGCATAACATAAAATACTTATCTCCATTGGTGCTTTGAGTTCGCATCGGTCCACAGAGATCAGTGTGCACTAGCTCAAGAGGTTTCTTTGAATGATGCTCCTTTGACTTGAACATTACCCTCGTTTGCTTTCCCTTTTGACAAGAATCGCAAATGGGGTTGGAAGGCTTTTCAACTGTAGACATACCTCTGACAGCCTTTGAATTGCAAATCTTTGACATGTTATCAAAGTTTAGATGCCCAAGGCGTTTGTGCCACAACCAACTTTCCTCTGTCCGACTCATCAAGCAAGTCTTTTCAGCTCCATCTGACAATGTATAGAGATTTCCAGCAGTCCTAGATCCAGTAGCCACTGTTTTGCCGTTGCTACACTTCTTGATAGCAAAACCATTCTTAGTGAAGACAACTTCGTGGCCTTTGTCACAGATCTGGCTCACACTAAGCAAGTTGTGTCTTAGTCCAGACACATATAAGACCTCGTCTGATCTGATCTTGTTTGCCTTTAGCTGAACAACACCTTTTCCGCAGATTTTGGCACCATCATTGTTACCAAACTTCACTGATCCGCCTTCATAGTGCTGTAATTTGACGAATTTTTCCTTATCACCTGTCATATGGCTTGAACAACCACTATCAAGGACCCATGGTGCTGTCTTCTTTTGTGCATTGAATGCCGTTTGCACAATGAGAGATTTCTTGGAATTACATTCCCTTTTCTTTGCCCTCCATGCTTTAACTAACTTGGGTTTCTTTTCAACCTGAAATTGGTTAGCTATAGGCAACCTACAATCCCTAGCCAAGTGTCCATAATTATGACACATATAGCACTCAATTTTGTGGCTGTTTAGGATTGAAAAAGGGTTCCTAGTCACAAATGGGCTGTTTCTAACATAGAATTTGCAATAAGCTCTTTTATGTCCATATCTATTACAATGATAGCAATAACCATAGAATCTGAACATTCTTCCTTTCTTAGGTGGCTGGTTAAACTCCACAACCCTTTTCTTATTGACCATCTCAATACTAGGCTGAATTTGATGCTTTGTAGCCTTGAGAGGTATGGCACTTTGTTTCATAAACAAAGAAGGTGCAGCTTTAGAGGACTCTCCGGTCTCAAATCCAATACCAAATTTATTGTGGAAGGGCTTTTGAACTTTCAGAATTTCATTGAGTTTCATTGTCCCTTCAATCGCTTGGAGTGCTTTGAGTTTTCGGCTATTTTCCAAGTTTTCAGCCTTTGCTCTAGCGATTTCAGTTTCAAGTTTCATAGCCTCTTCCTTTTTGATACTTATTTGATTTTGAAGGACTTCCACCATTCTTTTATATTCTTCAACTTGAGTTTTCAAAGCAATAATTGAGCTTTCAGATTCATGAAGAAGTTTCAGATTTTTCTTACTTGTTTTTCGTTCCATGCTAAGCTCCTCAAGTGCGGCAATGATTTCTTCTTCGAGATTGACCTCAGCCTCCTCTTCCTCTTCCAGCTCTTGCTCCTCTTCTTCTTCAACAGTAACCATGAAGAGAGCTTCAGTTGCCTCGGCTGATTCATCATCGTCTGAAGTTTCAGACGAGCTGTCATTATATTGACTGATGAAGCTTTTTGCTTTGCCCCTCTTTCTGAAATTTTTCTTCCACTTACTCTTATCAACATAAGAGTCATCATCATTATTTTCTTTCAGCGGACACTTCGCAGCAAAGTGACCAACACCGCCACAATTGAAGCATTTAAAGGGTAGCTTCCCTTTGTACTTTCCATTGCTTCCTTTCTTCAGCTTTCTAACAAATTGAGCCTCAAGCTCATCATCATCAGTATCAGAATCATGACCAGCAGTCTCTTTTCCCTTTTTCTGAACTTTGAAGGCCGTTTCTCTATCAAATGAAGACGTCTTACCTATGCGCATCTCATAGGCAGTGAGTGAACCATGCAACTCATCCATGGAAAATTCATTCAGATCTTTGGCTTCTTCTATGGCTGAGACTTTTGAATCAAACCGGGGAAGAAGAGATCTTAGAACCTTTTTGACGATGACTGGTTCTTTAATCTCCTCCCCTAGTCCACGAATGTCATTCGTGACTTCATTCACTCGTTGTAAATATGAGTCAACATTCTCGCTTTCCTCCATGCGAAGAGATTCAAATTGAGAGCGATGGGTTTGCAATTTTGCTTCTTTGATCTTCTCATCTCCTTCATGAATGCTTTTCAACTTGTCCCATATTTCCTTGGCTGTTTTGCATGCAATTACTTTGACCAGCTCGCTGTCCACAAGGCCACTAAAGAGTGCATTCTGCGCCTTAGAGTCGTTGTCTGCTAACTTCTTCGTTGCAGCATCATTGGGTACAATGGCAATATTGTAACCGACTCTGACAGTCTCCCAGACATCATAGCCAAGTGACTTAATGAAAGCCTGCATTCTGATCTTCCAGAAGGAGTAATTAGAACCATCAAACAAAGGTGCTTTCTTATTCCCTGTATTGGTTGCCATGTGATTTGACAAGAGATCACCCTTAGCGTGTTAAGCTTTTCAAGGGAACCTTACGCTCTGATACCAATTGTTAGATATCGCGATCACTGAGAGGGGGGGGGGGGGTGAATCAGTGATTTTTTAAAAACAGGTCCAATTTAACAACAAAAGCAAATCAAATCACATAAGGACACCAGATTTAACGTGGTTCACCGAAAGGCTACTTCCACGGTTCAAAGACTGTCCGAACACCAATCCGGAACAGATCTGAATCTATTTAGTCGCACCAACGACAAAGAGCACCAACCCTTAGTTTCAGATAGCACCAACTATCTAGGAAGCACCTACTCCCTTGAGTTTCAGATAGCACCAACTATCTAGGAAGCACCGACTCCCTTTACAATTTATCTGCACCAACAGATAGGATCACCAAACCCCAGACACCAAGCACCAACTTGATGTTCTACAGAATAAGAGTAGAAACCTTTTTCTACAGCCCTTCCCCTTTACAATCTCTCTCTCTCAATCCCTTACAAATTGAAAATTAAAGCATAAACAAAGAGACACTTATCTTATGGACGAAACACCATCTTCAAGAGCACATCCTCGTCCACACTTGCTGTAGAAACTTGTAACAAGACTGCACACAGCAACAGCACTCTCTTCTCTCCAAAACTCTCTCTCTTTTCTTCTCTTCTTCTCTCTCTGGAGTCTTCTTAAAAACGAACCAAACATGCCTTTATATAGGTTATGGTAACCCTTAAGAGTGTTCAAAATAGGCTACAATTCGTTTAGAAAGAGTCCCAAACGAAATAGATGAGAATCCTGAATTTTCGTGCAAGACTTCTATTTCTGCGCAACTCTAGTTCCCGTGCTCGGTCGACATCCTGCCTTGCTCGGTCGACATCATACACAGTCTGGAAGCAGACAACTATCGTGCTCGGTCGACATCCTGGGGTCCCGGTCGACCGACGACACACTGTGTCACGAAAATAACTGGGAGCTTACTGAACTGTTTTCTGCAGGTTTTACCTTGCCCGGTCGACCTCATGGTGTGCCCGGTCGACCGACCACTCTGCTTCAGGAATGCTGAATTCTTGAACTGTTTCAACTCTGATTATTCTTTTAAGCTCTATCAACACCAACCTATTATCATCATGCTTGTGACATTGTGTTGACAATAATTCCAACTCAAAACAATGCTTGAGATACTAATCATTTCAATTCTTCATAAAGCTTCTCAAGTCATCTCAAATTCCAACATAAAGATGCCAATTTTAGAGCCTAATGGTGGCCATGTTTCTAGGTGACAATTATAGCAATTATATAAAGCATTCATCCATGCATTCCATATATAAAAGCAAATAAAAGTATGCATTCCTTGATGGCTCCTTGCTCTTAGGATTTCAAATCCTAATCGAATTAGGACTCCTCATGCATCTAGAAGTCTTGACTCCTTGATCTCCAAGGACTCCAATTTCTTACAACCTTCTTGTCTTGAAACAAAACCAAAATTACATTGGAGATTCCTATGCTTTTCAAGAAAGCTTACATCAAGACTAGTTGGATTAAAATTAAGGAAACTTTACAACTTCCTATGATTGCTAACCGCGCAATCGTACACTTTCCAACTAATTAAAAAACATCCAAATCCACACAACATACATGCGAACCATCAAGGATGCTAATTATGGCTGCAAACAAAGAGGTTAGTGCATGCAAACTCACTATGTGCATCATTAAACAAATCTGGAAAATAAATTCCAGCAATGTTAATGAAACTTGCACACAACATGCATCACAACATAACTTTAATAGGGTGCCACCATACCCATAATGAATCTAGGATTAATTACACACAACATGGGATCATGATTTCACATGGAGTGGCTCTGATACCACTGAAGGAAACCGCGATTCAGATCTGAAACTTCTCATAAAGAGACTACTATGGCTGATGCAAAGCATGACAGATTTTGAAAAATCTGATTTCTGCACTATGCAGCGGAAATCAGCCATAAAGAATCGCATAGAAACTCCATTAAATCATGATCAACATGTGTTTAATTAATAGAGATGATAGAAGACTATTACCTCGAAGATTTGTAGACTTCAAATCTCTGAAAAAATAGATCCAAGGGCCGGAACTCAGACTTGCAATTTGCAAACAAGTTGCTGGAATTTTCTTGCACTAGTATTGCCTTTGATCTTCTCCTCTATCTCACTTCCAAATCTGATTGGCTAAGATGGTGGGATCTTAATCTAGGAAACGAGAACTATTTCTCCAAGGGGAAATCTCAGACCTCAAGCTTTCTTCTCTCAAGAAGAGAACCTCCAAAGGGCTGGGCGTGTGACTCTCTTAGTGTGCTACAAAGTGTTGGACGTCCAAGGGGGTATGAGTTTCTTTTATAGAAACTTTTGTGGAAACCTTTTCCATAAAGTTATCTATCCTTATTCTAATTGATGTCCAAAAAGGAAAGACTAATTTCCTTTAAGAAACACTCCAATTTAGAAAAGGAAACTAAAAGGAACTTTCCATACAATTAGTAATCCTAGTTGTAGAACACTTACTAATTTTAAGTTCCTAATCCAAAAAGGAAACTAACTCATAGGAATACTAATCCAAAGAGGAGTCCAACTTCCCAAGTAGAGAGTCCTACTAAAAGTTGGAAACCTTACCCATGGAAATCCTATTATGGACGTCCCACATATCAATGCACACCATGGCCCACATACAATTTATCTAGAGTTAAATTCATGTATGCCATCAAAGGCCTATTTGAATTTAAACTCAAAATTATTTTTCCACTAAAATAATTCATCCTTATGTTATCTAAACATCTTAGGAAACCATGCCAATCTTGGTAAGTGACTAGAGAAGGGACCAAAAGACATATTTGCCATTGGCTCCCAAAATGACCAAAATGTCCATGCTAAACCCATAGCAACATAAAGACCATTTTAACCTTAACTCATTCCACTAAAGAGTTATGGTTGAACTCCAAGGACAAATATATATTATAATAAGCTCGTCATAAAATGACGGTTGTCTTCGACCTACTAAGTGTAATGACCTGAATGCCCCTCTATGTAACATCCATAATCGAGTCAGGTTATCATATGTACTATTAACCTTCCCGATTACATCTAAACCTTAGAACTTCATATCCTTAACATAATCATCATTCGAATATCATTCTCTTGATCCAGGGAGCGACCCACAAGTTCAATATCCATATGGAACATCCATATACTAAGATCTTAGATTTTGATGATTAATCGGATAATTCTAAGGGGGCGATTATTCCATCATCAGATGGCATAGATTCTATATTGCATTTGCACGTCCCAACTGATCAAGTCCGAGTACCCAAAACACAGAGCTGTTGACCCATGAAAAGAATCTCACCCATAGTGAATCAAAGCTCAAGAACTTGACTTCGTCAGTTCATCCACAAATGCTCAAGATTAAGAGCACTGGTTACTTAGTAGCATGAGGTGACTTGATCTCTTTTCTGTGATAGTACTATTTTAGAGATCACACCTACAACGGTCCTGTTCAATGCATGACACATAAACTAATGAGATAGATCCGGGAAAGCCCTCCCGTGACTTAGGTATGTCACCCTATATAGGAGAGTATCTCATTATAACTTCTACCAAGATGAAGTGCCCAGCTCCATCTTTCAGTTATGAACAAATATGATGTTTCCAGTTGTCCATGAATTAGACCTATCTGTGTGTAGACACTACACACCTAATTCATTTACTAGAAACAATGGGCCTTACGCAACCATACATATATACATGTTTAAGCATAAAAGAGTCTTTCCATTAAATAACCAGTTAAATATCCAGTAACAAAAGATGAGAATGCAGCTAGTGGGCTTTAGGGCATACACCAATCCCAACAGCAGCGACTAATCGCTCTCAAGGGAGAGGAATTCTACAAGATCATGGTAAGAAACCGTCCTTAGGTTATGGATGATCAGAGGGTGTTGCCCAAGCCTACCTTCTTCTTTGGTGATGCAATCCCTAACGACGTGACATACTTGAGAAGATGTTTTCAGTTCTCTTACACGGCTGATAGTGAGGAGAGAACTGTTATTACCCGGTTGACTTTTGATCGTACTATCTCAATAATGAGCCTTTCTCCCTCATGCTCTAAGAGAGAAGATCCACCAAGCGAGGTGAAAAGGACCAACGCGTCAAGATCGGGGTTTTTGTTAGCGGTCCTTCCAGATATGCGGAGAAGTCGTATGCCCATATGGACATGTTGATGCCGGACAGCGGCTACCAGGGCTCTGGTAATCCGTCGGTCGATTTTGGACAGGTGGGCCTTGGCATTTTCAAGGGTGACGACAGCAATTGGGTGAAGCCTTTTCGACTTCGTGGCCATTTCAGTGCTGACTCCGATTGGAAGTCATGGACTAATCATGTCTAGTTGATTGGTGGCACCGTTTTGAAGGAAGCCGGGATTTTCGATGCGGTCCGTGCCTTTAGGGAAACGTGATTTTTTCCGACGTGGTCTTCATGTCTTTATTGGAGTCATTCTTCCACAAACCAATACCTTCATTGTCACGAATGGTGAGATTGGTTTTTCTTTGAAGGAGTTGAGTGCCATTACTGGGTTGCCTATCCTTGGCAAACTCTATGAAGACTTCATGCTGATTGACAGCATCCTTGAGGAGCAGTCAGAGGAGTTCAGGCTCCTGTACTTTCAGCTTGTCGCCTTTTATGACTTTTTGAAGGAGAAGAAGGGCTCGAAAGTCAGGTCCAACAGTTGGAAGAGTTTTGGCTCACCCTAACTTTTTTGACAGTAGGACATCTTCTGATAGCATGACCCGAGAAGCCAAGGCTAAGGATCCGGGTTCGAAGAAGACTTCGGCTATGCAAGAAGAGTTAAGGGGTTTCTTCGCGAGTTCAGACACCATTTGCTCTGACATTGCACTGCGGAGAGATCTCGCTATTTACCTTACACATTGGCTAGGTGAGGCAGTTTTTGCTGGAGGAGATGGAACGCACATTAGGCCGCATTGTATTTTTTCGACTTGTCCGATGGCGTTTGGAGAGCGGCTTGCTTTGGTGCCTGCTCTTTACTCCTACAATTGTACCGAACTGCAGGCTTGGGCTCCCTATGAATAGGGTATTTTCAGCCCATATCTTTTATTTGTGGTTTGTATACACTGTCTTGGCTTCCATCGGCTGGGTGCTACACAGGATGATGATCCTTTGATGATTCGATTGGCTAAGGGTAAAGACGTCTTCGAATCGCTTTTGTTTGCCCACATGAGGATCCGATGGTTCAGGGACGTCGAGATGGGGCAATCTTCAGTGAAGCTTTCTTCGGAGTTACGGAAGAAGGCTTTTGATTTTGGTGCATCCCGTGACTCCACCAGGGCAGGGTCGGGAAGGCATTACTCCTTGACAAATATAGAGAAGGAGTGGCTTTTTAGCATACGTGTCGGCACAATGTTGTAACGTAGACATCTTTTCGTCGACATCCAGCCGTATGTACCTTCTCGCTTTGCGCTGCAGTTGGGCTTTTCTCAAGGCGTTGTTGGAGTGCCTTCGAGTATAGTGAAACGCTTTGGAGGTTTGCAGGATAGGAGAAATGCATGGGCTTTCTATAGTGCTGAAGACACTACTACCATGGTTTCTTATCCTGTATTGTCGACTTTTCGGACTGCCGGCTTCACGAAGTGGTTCACGGAGAGCTTTTTGGCATATCGAGGGCTTTCCAAGATGGAGCTTGATGTAAAGCTGTCTTGTGGAAAAGGCATTAGAAAGTCGGATGGCATCCGGCGAGAGGAAGTTTTGGCCATCCTTTCTGGAGAGAAGCACAAGATAGGCTTTCTCGGTGACAAGGGCCTCATCGGTTCTGAGGCTGTCCGGGAAGTACTTGATGAGGCTTTAGAGCAGCTAGAACAGGAGGAAACTGAGCTTGATGCTTTGATGCAATTGGCACAGAGGCGAGCTTCCGTGGAGTCTGCTGGCAAGAGTAGACCATCCAATGAGGAGTCAAACGAAAAACCTGACTATGACAGTGGGGTGTTCTTCTAGGAAGCGAGCCCGCAGAAGCAAGAGGAAGAGGAGTTAGCATCGTAGTAAAGGGCAACACGAAGACTATCCTGATATGGAATTCCCTCTTACTATTGTTGACACCAAAAATGTCACTTTGCTTCTTCAAGATCCAAAAAGCTACATGAAGTCACAACCGGCCATAAATAGGCAATGCTACTTCCCAAAAAATAAAATATTGTCAGAATCAAACAAAAACTACAAGATCCTTCAAGATAGTCGAAAGAGGAGTACACAAGAAGTTTCGGGCCATTTCAAAATCATTTGGCCTAACTTCGCTTCTCCGAGAACTGAAAAGGAGCTTCTGGCGGCGAAAGCATCAGAGACACCAAATCTTCGATCAGAGCCGATGGATAGTCTCAAAATAAATCCAAAAGGCTCCATGTCAAGTTCCGAGTCAAACCAACAACGTTTGACCCTACATCAACCCTCGAACAAGTAAATCAAGCCTCTCGGCGGCGAGAACCACCGAGGCCATCACTCGTTAGATAGAGCACATGGACGGCTCCAAAATGCTTACAAAGGGCTGCATGTCAAGTTTCAGGTCATTTCGACAACATTTGACCAGACTTTGACGCTCGGAAGCCAAATCAGGCCTCTCGGCGGCGAAGCTCCCCGAGACCATGGTTTCCAAGACAGATTCTATGGATCATCTTAAAATGACTACAATAGGTACTCTGTCAAATTTCAGGTCAATCGGACATCGGTTGACCGCACATCAAGCCGCGACATCTTTATCGCGACAAAAACAAGTCTACTAGTGATAGGACCCCAAACGGCTTCAAAACTCAAACAGAAGCCTATGGTTGGTCTTATTTATTGATCAGGAGGCTTCACCCCAAATTTCAGGTCACTCCGATATCATTTGGCCCAGTTTCAGCTTCTGACGGAAAATCGGCAGCTCTACACGACAAAGTCTTCGGCTTTCCCGGAAAATTGGAAACTTTGCACTCCAAATTTGCACTCCAAAATGCAAGGATTCTTGTCAAGTTTTCTCTAGGGAAATCAGGCCAATAAATGATCAAAAATGTCAAGAAAAAATACAGAAGAAAAAAGAATAAAAAAACATCAAAACGGCCGCAAAACGGGACAAGAAGGGGAAAATTCCCCCCATGGTCGCAGGCGGCATGGCCCATGGTTTCCGGCAACCATGGATCCCGGATTCGCCGGGTTCGCCCCGGAAAGCCTCTTTTTTTGTCATTTTTCGCGATTTGAAGCTTCCGACTCCTGGGATTTTCCAAAATTCATACTTTTGAGGCACCAAATCCTTTGACATCCGTCAGAATCACGGGTCAATCATCAAGAGTATCAAAATGAGTATCAAAATCAACATTGATCGCCAACCGGTTAACCAAAAAAGTTTGCTTTCTACCCGAGCGATCGAGAAATCGACAGGACAGATGACACCGACCCGCTGTTGGCAACCAATACCTGAAATTACATGCATCCTTGATGTTTATTAACCACTTTGTTCCATTCAAGAGCCTCCCAATAGTAGAATAAAATTCAGTACAAAAATAATAAAATTCAACTCCCTTGCACAATGCTAAAAAGAAGCCCTTAAACCACGTTTTCATGAGACGAAGAACGGATTGGCATAACCTGATGGGAAGAGAAGAAAGCCCCTAATCAGGAAACTGAGAACCCAAAACCAAAAGCCAAAGTCTAGAGAGAGAGGAGTTCTAAACTAAGATCTTTCAGGTAATTGAAAATCTATTTACAATATATAAAGTTGTAGCGCATTTCTGTATTTGCTAGGAAATAATGTTGAATTAGCACACAGGTTAAAACATATAGACAGTACATCAGTGCTAATTTCTTAAAAGGACATATATAAGAAATATAGACCTGTATTCGCTTGTGTTTCTTTTCTTTTGGTTACATTTAGTGTTATTTATAGTAGTATATTGGACTATTGTGTTGGTTCATATTCCAATATCACTTTGTGTTGTCACTTTAGCAACAAACCCATTAAAGTAAATGAAACCACATTGGGCACTAAGGATAGCGTAAATATAAAAAATACAGAGAGAGAGAAATTTTACCAAGATAATCTCCAATGTCTAGATGAGTTATATCCATCTTCCTAAATAATTTCATAGCACCTGGGTTTTTAAAAGAGTCACAAAGTCAGGACAAACATTTCCAGTCAGCCCAATCGCAACAGAAAATGATGTCTACAGTCTAATACAAAAGCATCTTATGAAATTTACATGAATGTTTTGGATCTTCACAAAGTGGACTGAACATGCACGGATTTGATTCAACCTTGTTTTAACGCATGGTCTGGTCAACCTTATGTAATCAATCCCCTGTACATATATTAGAATAAACCAGATATGATAGCAAGTGACATGTGTGGTACTGGAAAAAAAATCTAATCATTCATCTGGAAAAAGTAAAATGGGTGACATCAAAGACTAGAGAAAGGATATAGGATTTAAATTTTACATAAAACTAGTTACTTGCTTATATTTCTTATAGATTCGCTTGGTTACTATGTTCTTGGATTCATCAAAAAATGTGGGAACTTATCTTCTTTTAATGGATGAATGTAACTCACTGGAGCCCGTTTGCTCGGTGATTGTATACAGAGGCTAATTAAAATCTTGAATTAAAAAAAATTTATATACCTGGTCAGGATCAGTCGAGCCTGCTGGATCATGACTGCCCTCTCCAAACGAGTCATGTCTTGCCCTGTGGCCGCTGCCAGCGTCAGGTGCCTGTAATTATTTAGAATATAGTTAAAAATAATTAAAAAAACATAAATATTGACACATCAATGACATAATTGACAATTTAAATGTACAAATTTTTTTCTTACTGAGTAGTGGGTGGTGGGTCTGAAAAGAGGAGCTAGCACCGGATGACTCCGTTCGCGCAATGTGCGAGCGTGGAATGCCCGTCCCATACGTGAGCATGTATCCATGCCCGTCCCGGCCAACGATGGAGTGGAATATCTCATCCCTCTGCGATGGCAAACTACGCTGGTCCTCGGGCAACTGCTCCAGGCGTGACTGATATTGGGCCTGTGTAGTTGATTCATTTAATATAATATTATGCATAACAAGACATATTAATAGACGGATATTTTAAGTGACTTCCAATGCTAAAACTTACGAGGATAGCTGCAACCTCCGGGTGGCGAGGGTCTCGAGAAAGCATCCATACGGACATCCTGTCGACCGGATCGCCCTTGGAACCTATTTGATTGAGAGTTATATTATTTGTATAATATCATACAAAATGAAAATAATAAAAATTACATATACGATCTAACGTTTTTACCTCATGCCAGACCTGGGTGATGTGTCGAGTCCCCAACCTGTGTGCGGGACCCTGCATTGCGTGGTTCCGCGCATTGGTATCCGCCTCTCTCTATTTTAATAATTTATCAATTAATTTCTGTTAGTTACGATAGTCACTAATAAACTGTTAAAATGAAAATAAAAAAGTACATACAAGTTTCTCACCTTTGCCTCCTCACTCGTCCAGTACCGGACAAGTTGAGTCCACTGATCTGGGAGAATGCCCGTCGGAACTCGCTCAAGTATGTCGGGGGCATCCTGGTGTGGCTTCCAATGCTGCATTTTCATTTTATTTTTATGATCCTTCCACATCTTCCGGCACTTCGACATGCAAACTGGCCGGAAGAGCTCAGGACATGCCCTCAAATTATCCTGAAAATGACAAATAATTTTTCATTTAGTTATGGTTTAAATTGACACATCCTGCGGAGAAATGTTAAATTATTACCTTAACTTGCATCCAGATACGATCCAATGACTCCACTGGGAATGCCTCCCAATCAAGTGTAGTCAAAGGGAATGCATGTGGATCCCGGACCATATGTCCCAACTGGCTGATGAGATGGCGAGCAAGCAGACCCACCGGGTGGTATGTCTCATCAAATGCCACGTCAATGGGATGACCGGAATTCCACGTCCGGATCCCTCTAACAGGGCCTCTCCCCCTACTGGTAGATGGGCCCGTTCTCACAAAACCTGTTCAAATAAGAGATAATCTAATTAAATTGAAATAAAATCATTTGCTGGAATTAAGATATTTTAATTAAATAAACTTATACCGGTCTGTGTATCGGCTGCTGCTGAACGAGATGGTGAAGGTGTAGCAGTCGATGGACTCGAATGAGAGGTTGATGGCATACTCGGTGAGGCCATTGAACCCGGCTGGGCGGCACCAGATGTAGGTCTACTGTCCCCAGATGGCGTGTTGGCCTGGGACTGGCGCAGTAGCTCGTCCATCATCAGCAGACGATCTCTCCTCTTACCCCCCGACATATCTGTTCAAATGTTTGTAAGATAAATTAATTTAAATAGATAATTGTAATTAACATTGATGGACCGTGCTCCTGCCTGGTCCTACCGAGGTCGGTGAACGTGGGAGTCCGTTGGGTCCGACCCTTTCATAACCGCGGGGGGGGGGGGGGGGGGGGGGGGGGGGGGGGGCAGAGGCATGCATCAACATTTCTTTTGTGTGGGTGTGCCAGATTTTTTATTTTTACTTGGAATTGCAAGTGGTGATCCGGAGATCAACCTTCGCAAGTAAAAAAGAAATCAACTTCTTTCAAGTTTTCCATTGCACATATATTTAAGAAAAGAGACATTTTCTTGATTTGCCGTGAAAGGCGATTTTTTTGGCATTTATAGCCGATTTTTGGCGTTTATAGCCGATTTTGGCATTTATAGCCGATTTACAATCCTTATCAATAATGAAAGACAAGAGTTGTGATTTTTGTCTCTTTTAAAAAAAATACAAACTACAATGAAAAGCAAGAAAAGGAGGATCTAACTTCTCAGGATACTATGGAGGACCCGTTCAGATTGACGGTCGCAAGCCATATGTGGACTTCGCCATCATCCATGCAGATGAGAACAGAGGATGCTATTGATTCGCTTGGCTTGGCTATAACCTCAGGTTTTTAGAGGACAAAGACCAAAAGGAGGTCCTATGTCCAATAAAAAGCCAAGTAGACGGGCTGAAAAGCCATGTCTAAGCCATTAGAGGCAGAAGGAGAAGGCAAGGACCTTTGGGGGGGGGGGGGGGTACCCCCCAAGGGACTTTTGTCACCTTGTAGCGGTGGTCGGTGTAGAACTTCCGCAGAGTTTTCTCTCTTTCCTTCTCTGAATTTCTATGCTTTGTCCGTGTCTCTCTGTGTGTTTTCCGATTTTTTTTTTATTTCTTTGGAATGCTCTCCTATTTATAGGCTTTTAGGTAGCCATTTAGGAGGGTTTATGAGCCTTAATTGTCATAAAGCTACATAAAGGGAGGAGTTACAAGATTGAATTCTTTATTTTGTAACTTCTTTTGTCTTCGCTTCTGATTGGCTGGAGGAGATTGAGGGCATTTAATCACCTTTAATCGCCATGATGGGAGGAGTTTCATGGGTTCAATGCCATGAATCTCTTGACTTGTAACTCCCGGATGCTTGCTTCTGATTGGTCCGTCCAAGAAATGGATTAATGACTGTAATAAAGCTAGTCAATTAATCGCATTAAGTGGTCGCCGAGCAGTTGAAGAGTCGCGGGCCGTGCCGCGTCTTTTGGGATTCTTCTGGCGATGATCATCGATGGATCTTCATGTAGATCGACATCAGATGACCATGTAACTTCAGGTGTTGGTTGCCAACAACGGGTCGGTGCCATCTGTCCTGTCAATTTTTCGATCGGTTGGGTTGAAAGCACACTTTTTTTTTGTTGACCAGTTGGCGATCAATGTGGATTTCGATACTCTTGATGATTAACCCGTGTTTTTGACGGATGTCAGAGGATTTGGCGTCTCAAAAGTATGAGTTTTGGAAAATACCAGAGGCTGGACGCTTCGAATCGCGAAAAAACGGCGAAAAATGGGGTTTTCGGGGCCCACCGAGCGATCCCGGGCCCTAGGGTCGGGGGGGTTTTCCCCCTTTTGTCCCGTTTTGTGTCCGTTTTTACTGTTTTTCGATTCTTTTTTTCTCTGTATTTTTCGTTGAAATTTTTGATCATTTATTGGCTTGATTTCCCTGTAGAAAACCTGATGAGAATCCTTGCATTTTATTTTGCAAAGTTTCCAATTTTCTGAGAAAGCCGAAGACTTTGTCGCGCAGAGCTGCCGATTTTCCGTCAAAAGCTGAAACTGGGTCAAACGATGTCAGAATGACCTGAAATTTGGGGTGAAGCCTGCTGAGCAATAAATAAGACCAACCATAGGCTTTTGTTTGAGTTTTGAAGCCGTTTGGGGTCCTATCACCAGTAGACTTGCTTTTGTCGCGATGAAGATGTCACGGTTTGATGTCTGGTCAACCGATGTCCGATTGACTTGAAATTTGACAGGGAACCTATTGGAGTCATTTTAAGATGATCCATAGGCCCTGTCTTGGAAACCATGGTCCCGGGGAGCTTCGCTGCCGAGAGGCCTGATTTGGCTTCCGAGCGTCAAAGTATGGTCAAATGTTGTTGAAATGACCTGAAATTTGACGTGTAGCCTTTGTAAGCATTTTGAAGCCGTCCGTGTGCTCTATCTGATGAGTGATGGCCTCGGTGGTTCTCGCCGCCGAGAGGCTTGATTTAGCTGTACGAGGGTTGATGTAGTGTCAAACGTTGTCGGTTTGACTCGAAACTTGACGTGGAGCCTTTTGGATGTATTTTGAGACCATCCATCGGCTCTGATCGAAGATTTAGTGTCTCCGATGTTTTCGCCGCCGGGAGCTCCTTTTCAGCTGCCGGAGAAGCGAAGTTAGGCCAAATGATTTTGAAATGGCCCGAAACTTCCTGTGTACTCCTCTTTTGGCTGTCTTGAAAGATCTTGCAGTTTTTGTTTGATTCTGACAAGATTTGATTTTTTGGAAGTAGCATTGCCTATTTATGGCAGGTTGCGACTTCATGTAGCTCTTTGGATCTTGAAGAGGCAAAGTGACATTTTTGGTGTCAACAAACATTTAAAAATAGTTATCGTAGCTTCCATCATGAAATACCAAACCAGTCAAATAATGCCAAAGCAATAATAAACCAACTAATTATCATAGCTCCCATCATGAAATACCAAACCAGTCATCACAGAATTTCAAATAGTTACCATTACCATCTCCACAAATTCAAAGCACTAGTAACAGTAAGCAATTCAACATTAAAACCTAATCAGTCCCAACACCAGAAAGAACGAAACTTTCTCAAAAACTCTACAGACACAATAGTTCAGAAATTGAAATTAATACATTAATATAAGAGAATATTGTTTGATAAAAAAATAATCCCACCACAAAAAGAAGCAAAGAAACCCTTCATTTGTTATAACCATGAAAGGAAAAAGAATGGAAGGGAAATCATTAGAATAACGAAGTAATTGGCGTGCATCCCAAATTAATCAATAATGGAATAAACACCTATTGAACATGACGACCAAAACAAAATCACATAAATTATCTTGAAAATTTTCTCAAAAGGGTTCATAAAATGGGACACGTATCTAAGACAATGGACCTGGACCTATTTCATTGATTAATTATTTATTTATGATAGGATTAATAAGTCTTTTATGTGTGGTAGGCCCTTGAAAATGTACCACTTGTCCTGGCATTTGAAAACTATTCAGGGACCTTCTCTTGCAAAAGCTGTAAAAGATCCACCTCACACATAATTGAAACACAAGATCTAGATTCAAACACATCTTTACAATTGGACCTTTACACATTTACATCATTATAATTCTTATTTGGGGCCTACTTGTTTGCTTGAATTCTAAGAATTTCCACCAAAGAGATGGGTGGGAATTTCAAATGTTGTTTTTCCTCTAGATTTACAAATGCTCAAATGCCTCTTTTAGCATTTTGAAAACCTGATAATTGGAAATTTGAAGAAAGTTTTGAGAAAAAGAAAAAAAGCAAGTTCAAAAGGCTATATTCTTGAAAACTCAGAAAACAAATGTTATATCCAAATGCTATAGGCTAAGATGCATAGATAATTTTTTTTAGACCAAGCTACAAATTCATGAGAGAAGCCTAGGGTGATTTTCAGGTATCCCTTTATATCCATCTATCCCACATTTTATTTCAACCAAAATGACGCACACAATCCAATTGATTAAATCTAACACCGACATTAACTTTGAATATGGCCCCCACAAAAAAGATTTTATCACCATGCCCCTACCCAGTGTTCTTTTCCTCCTTGGCAAGTCTGGAACCGTCTCTGTACTATCTCCAGAAGGACCAGAACCTTCTCAATTCTCAACTCCTCTTGAATCTTCTACACTATTTTTTCTCTCTCTATCCCGCATGGGAATAACAAGAGAGATCAATAGCCTAGACATTATAGTAGCAAAGTGAAGACCCATCCACTGTGGGATCAAGCAGATTACCAATGACAAAATATTTCCCCAACTTCAAAAATTATTCTTAATATCTCCCCAACTGGTTTGTGACTAATGACAACTACACGGCAATTATAATCTTTGGTAAACCTTTTTCTATTCTTTGGAGACCACTTTCTTTTTCTACAAGAGAACTCCAAACCTTTGATTCAGTCAGGAGTCACAAGGTCATGTTGGGATGAATGATACAGCTGATTGTGACCGACTCCTAATGAGTTTTTTTAGGACACCTATAATGAGCTTTTGCAAATGCACATCTAAAAGAGGAAAAGAGCGCCTGTTTCTTTGCAGTACATGTGACAATTCCTATTGGGGGTTATCAAACGCCCCAAATTCTCTTCCCCAGTTAGATTTGCAACTGCTCAAGTGGAAAAAAAAGTACTACTTAGCATTTCTTAAGTAGGGATTTTAAAAATTATATAAGCAACAACCCACAAGGTTGGACTCTCTTAAATCTCTGAGCTTAAACAAAAAATTTCAAAAGCTACGAATTTCCTCTGCAAGAATGAAGAGATGGGGCGATAGAGGATCGCCTTGACACAAACCACAAGAGGAGCTGAAAAAACCACAATGGCTTTTATTGATTAGGATTAATCATTTGCTATTGTGGCTTTTATTGATTAGGATTAATCATTTGCTAGTGCAAATCTGTTCTCTTATCAGGTAGATCCACTCGGAGGAGAGTTGCTTTAACAGTGAAATTGCTTTAATTTTCATTTTTTTTCTATTTTAAAAACTTATCTTATTAAATTTACAAATTGTGTGAAAATACCACAATAAACTCTCATTATGAGTCCGGGTTGTAAGGAGTAGAGCTCTATAGTTAGATCCACCTATTGCAAATTCAAGCTACTCAAGATGAATACCCTACCCATATATGAGATGTTTCAAAATCTTACACTAGCAAGAGTTGGTCCAAACATATGATTGAACATATTGTTGATGATGAGATTAATCAATATGATTAATAATGCATAAACCAAACCAAACCAAACCAAGCCTTTTCCCACTAGGTGGGGTCGGCTATATGGATTTGACGACGCCAATCAAATCTGTTTAGGGCCATGTCCTCCGTTAGATCCATGTAGGCAAGATCATGCATAAGATTTTATTAATTATCATTAATCATATACTCAATCTTACGGGGCAGCCAACTCCCTTGTGAGTAAAATTTTCGGACATCCAATATGAGGGTAGTTTAATCATGTTGAATGGGCTCGGATTTTTAATAGATGGATTTTAGCACATTTGTTCAATTGCTTTACCATGGAAAAAGCTTGAAAAAGGGGAATAGGTTTTCCACACTATAATAAAAACCATGTATGATCCTGCTACTTTTCCTTAAAAAAAAATGAAAAGAAGTTCCTCATTCCTTAAAAACCATTTTTGATGGAGAGGGATGGAAATCAATTCTCCATGAAATGTGAAAAACCTTCTCCACTGAATTGGATTTTCGCATAGCCGCAAAAACTAGAGTTTCACTCTTTCCATATATATATATATATATATAGAGAGAGAGAGAGAGAGTCAAATGAGATAATTAGAGGATTAACTCTTATCATTAATTTCATTCATAAAACGGGGTATTATTTCCTGTTGGAGACTATGAGGCTCCAACTATTCAGGAGGAAATCAAGGGTAAGATTAATTTTTAAGAGCAAATCCTACTTAAAACCCGCAATGAGATTTTTTTGAAATCCTTAGTCTCCTAAGACATACCAGCTTCCACTGCTCCTGAGGGCCATGGATGGCTATGTTCCAAAACCACCCCCACCACCATATAAGGTGAGTCAAACACTTATACTCAGAAAGAGGGGACTCGGACATCCAAACCAAGAAACAGTAAAAGCAAAGTAAAGTCTCTCTCCTGTCACCTTCACACTCACCATCAGAAATTCCAAGCATATGAAAATTTGCATAAAACCCCCAATCAAATCCGTGGACAATGTATTTGGATTTGATTTATATCAAAACTTAAAAAGTGTCCAACCACATACCTACCTAGATGGAAAATGACACAGATTAAGACCCTAAGACTCGAAACAGGAAAAGCCAATAAATAATTCGCTATAACCTTTTTTTTTTCAATTTACTAACCCTTTTGAACATTCCACGCTTGTACATGGAAATGCATCAACTGGGAAATTAGCAAGCATTTCTATCTTTTCTAGTCATTTGCCCAAATTCCATGCCAGGATCAAAATCAAAGATACCCTAAAAAAAGTGACATATTCATCCTAAATTAGAAATCAAATGCATCAAAACCCACATCAGAAAAAAAGGAGTTTAATTTTAAACTCACCGAGGTTAGGCTCTGCAGTCCTTGATGTCGTCAATCTGGCCCTTTTCTTCCTTGGCATCGCACCGAGAGAGAGAGAGATGAGAGGAGATGAGAGTTGCAGTGAAGAGGTCGCAAAACCCGTGCAGAAGAGACAGAGAGACGAGATGACAACCGGGAGAGATGTCGGAGAGTTCGCGCGAACTGGGCTACCTTCGTCGGAGAGATCGAGCGCCGAGATGACAACCGGTAGAGCTTCACGGGAATTGGGGAGAGACCGAGAGAGAGACGCGTGTGGGGGGAAATGAAAATGGGGAGGGAAAGGAAGAGGTCGCGCTGGAGCAGGGCAGGAGCAGGGGGAAAAAAGGGGGAAGGGAAAAGTGAAAGGAAAATGGTCTCGGGTGGGTTTATTAAAGGGGCATTAGCGACCGCCATAAGCGGTCGCTAATGAGCCCTCTGGCAGTCGCTAATGAGTCTATTTATGACCACCAGAAGCGGCCACCCACGTTTTGGTGTGCCAAAAGAGGATTTTCTAGTAGTGATGCTTAAAGCATTTAAAAGTTTAATGCACATAAAAAGATTTGATTGAAGTGATATGCAAATCACATGTACAAAATGCTAACTTATTGATGATATGACAATCAAAAGTTCACAAGTTGTATGAAAATTAATTATGTCTAAACATGTGATGGATGTGCGATGTTGTTTTCAAAACAAACTAGTTTGACTAAGGTTTTAAAGATTGAAAATAGCAATGAAGATTCAACCAAGTAAATGAAACATGTTATAAAAGAAATCAAAGGTTTTTACAAAATTTATAAAGTTTTAAAACAAAACTTGGTTTGAATCAAAGTGAAAAATCCATCACAACTTAAATTAAATATTGAATGAAAGTCATGGATTCAACACAACATAGTTATCATGCTAAAAATCATTTACCAAAGATTTAAACAAAGCATATAACATATGATTATGAAAAGTAAAAAAACTTACTTAGAGATTTAACTTAATTAATCCAAGCTTTATCTTTTCATTTGACCCTTTAGCCTTCTTTAGTTCATTCCCCTCGATATGGCCTCAAAACACCTCAAGAATGGCCTCAAGAATCATCAAAAACGGTTTTGGAATGAACTTGCCTTTATAGAAAAAGTGGGCCGACGATTACTTGTCGGTCAGCCGACATTCAGAGTTCGGTTAACCGAACTCCCAACGGTCACTTTCTAATGGTCATAATTTTGAAAGTTTGCTAATCGAAGTGTATTTATCAGTTAGCCGAACTGGATTTCGGTTAACCGAAATGGTGACGACACTTGACCGACATTCCCAAAAATCACAGATTTCTCATTCTGGATCCGGGACCGACAGCTGACCGAAGTGGGTTCAGTCCATGTTCGGTTAACCGACATGCTGAGTTCGGTTGACCGACAGCTGCGTCAAAATCCCAACTTTTGTATATTTCAAAGTATTTTCTTGTGGGGATTTTTGTGTCACTAAACCAAGCATGGAAACATGATTTAAATCAATCTAAGTGTTTTAAAATCATGAAACATAAAAAGCCAAATATGATTCGAAACTTTAAAAACAATGGCTAGCTTGATTTATAAAAATTCTTTTCAAATTAAATGCATCCAAGTTTAAAACCAAAACATGCATGAACTATAAGATTTACAAGATTTAAAACAATGCATGTGTAAATCAAGATTTCAAGATTTCTTAATCAATGCATGTGTGAAAATTCAAATGATGACTAAAATGAATAAAGCATCCATTAAATTGCAATATACAAAATACCTAACAATCTCCCCCTTTGCAATTTGATGGCAACTTACTCAACACCGAATTTACACACTAAGTCTTCAGCTCCTCCTTAGCTGGACAAGGCTCGAAATCTTCTTGGATGCTCCTTTGACTTGGCTTGGAATCTAGGTCTTTTTCTTCATTCTCCTTGATGCTTGGAGCTCGATTATTCTTCAAGCTTTCTTTTCTTCTTTAGCCAAGCATCTTCTTTAGCTCCCTAGCTTTCTTCTTTCATCTCTCCCCCTTTGACCATGCATACTTTCCCTTTGGCAAGATATGCATTCTCTCCCCCTTTGGAAGAAAGTACAAAATCTCCCCTTTGATAAGATGGCTATATTCTCCCCCTAATTCTCTCCCTTTAGACAACTTGAACACTTTCTCCCCCTTTGACATTAAATTGCAAAGGTACCTACACACATGAAAAAAATATACCTTTTAGTAGCACCTGTTAACAAAAGAAATCGAAAATGAAATTCATAACAGGGTATCATGTATGAGTTAATAAGTTGTAAGGGTAAAGAGCCAATACAAGGGTGAATTTGATCAAAGCTAATGCTTCCTTAGAAGGTTTACACTCCCCCTCAATCCATAATCTCCTTTTATCAAACTTTGGACAAGAATTTAACTATTTGGTGCAAGAAGAAGATGGTTTAACTAATTGAGGGTTATCTTCAAGGGAAGGATTAGATACCAATTGATAGCAATTGACTATAAAGCTCAATATGATCAAATTACCAAAATAAAGAGCAAGGTCAAGGAGAAAGCAATCATGGATACCAATTGGAATAAAGAATACCAATTGAGATTTAAGGATAAGACTATTAACTCAATCACTCTGAAATGGAGTTAAAGGAATATAACTACTAGGATTAATCCAAATTAGAGTTATCCATGATGTTATGGGGTTTACTAAACATAGCATCAATCAATATAACTATGAAAATCATATGCTATATATGAATAATTTGAAATCATTTCATCCAACTATTAAATATGACTATCATGTGCAAGATGAATGAAATGAAGTTCAAACATGAAGCCTACCTCAACCATAAACCAACCAAGATTATGAATATGTAAACATGGTGGTCATGAGATTTACCTATATGAGCAAGAGAGGTGGCAAACATGAAGATTATGATGCTAATGGAATGTGACAGAATAAAGACATATTACTATTAAGTTGAAACCAATGTACACAAGGTCTATCACATTCTCAAGATATGACATCAATTGGATATAACAACAATTGAAAATGATATTAATTGAAACCAATTGAATATGAAACATGATCAAGAGCAAGGATGTGACAAACACAAAATTCCATCAATCATCATAAATGAATATTCATCACTTTTAATGATATAACTAATGAGCATAGTGATGAACATGTTAAATTGCATAAAAGGATATAGCTTGGTGATGTATGCAATTTTTAAAGTATCAAATCATATGAATTCAACATCTATAAGATCCATCAAACAATAGATATAACTATGAAATACAAGGAATTGATTTTAAAGAGGTTCATATGATCAAGAATACTACTATGAAGTTGAAACATGTATAAAGATGGCATCATTAAGAAAATACACATTAATCAACATCATAACCATCCATTTCAAATAATGGCTAGAAGGCATAAAGGATGGATTTAAGAGTTCAAGTATGGTATCTACAAATATAACTAAGATCAAAACCATACATGGAACTAATTGTCATTTGCATAGAGAGGATTGATTAAAATCAAGATCTAACATGTAAAATCTCTATTCTAGCAAATGTACTATGAGAATCATGAAATATTATTACTATGCAATGAAAAGATGCACAAGACTATGTATAGAAAGTAAATCAATTTCATGATCCACAAATCATACAATTCAATTTGCTTATAAAAAGAATGTAACTAGAAAAAGCAAAGAAGCAAATTGCTTATAACAACATCCATTTCCATTTAAGGTAATATAACCATATGCATAAGGAAATGAGAACATGGAACATGCTTTGATGAATATAACTAATGGTGTTTTAAAGCATTTCCAATCCTACAATCTTCAAATCAATTCAATAAACAAAATCCAACAATGAGCATAGAAAGAATGATTTTGAAGATAACACATTATCAATTTGTATTTTAAAGATATAACTTAAGTGTTCATACAAATTGGTTTTTCAAAACAATAATTTTCCATATGAAAGTATAACTTAGAAATCCATGGAAAATCCAAATTGTTTCAAATCAATTTTTTTTAAAACAAATCTTTCTAAGACATCCAAACAAATGATTTTGCAACATCAATTGATTATGAAAGATCTAGCTATGAAAGCTTTTGAAACCGTAATCAATTGAACATGTATAGAAATGCAATACAAGATATATATAACTATATGAGAGCAACGATGCAAATCTATCATGAGAAAATTATAATCAAATGATTTTGAAAACCATGATATGTAACTAGAGAAGTACATGAAGACAAAATCAATTGATTATAAGAAAACAATGCATTTTAAAAGATGCATGTAACTTATGAAAGAACATAAATGTAAATGAATCATGACCAACAAAATGATTTAACTAAAAAGGATAGGTTGGTCAATGAGGTTCAAAGCCTTAAGGTTTGTCTAAGAGTCTAAATTTAGGAATCCACCTAAGGCCTTGATTAGAGGGTTGATCTTTGAGGTCTAGTTTAGAAGTCCCACCAACTTTAGGAGATTTGACTTGATAAATTTTTAATTTGGACTTATCACCATGATAGTTAGATTTGACTAAATTTAGCTTAGATTGGTGATTAGTCTTTTGTGGTTGTTGAGTTTGTTTATTAGGGGACTGAACCATTTTTCTTTTCTTCTTATTTCCTCCCTTTATTTGACTTTTGAATTTTAAATTTAACTTTGTAACTTTCTTCAAAAGTTCTTTCATGTGTTGATTTAAGGGAGGTAGATTGAGAAACTTTTTGTTGATAGATTATTTTATCTTTGGTTTAACTTGTTTAACCTTTTTAGAATCTATCTTAGGAGACTCCTTTTTAATTGGTTTAACTTGTTTAATCTTTTTAGAGTCTTCCTTGATTTTTAGTGTCTTATCCATCATTGAGTTTGATTTTAATTTCTTAGGTTCATAGATGGGTTTAGACACATGGCTTCTTCTTAGTTTGCACTCAAACCTAAAATGCCCTTCAATGCCATAATAATTACATGTAGTCATGGGCAAGGAAGAATGAGTGCTAGAGAATGAGGACTCACCTTTCACAAATATGTTGGTGAATATAGGGTCATGTGAAAAATGCCTATCAAATCCAAGACCCGTCCTATCTCTTTGAGATTTACCCAATTTAAATAATTCTTCAAATCTCTCTTCACCTTGGGTAAATTTGCACTCATATTTTTGTTTGTAACTTTCAAGTTGAGTGACTTGTTTTTGAAGGGTTGAATTTTCATTTTTAATATTTATGAGTTCATTTTCAATTCCCTTAAATTTGTTTAGTTCTTCATGGGCAAGTTTTAACTCAAATTTAAGTTCATTAACAACATTAGATCCAAGTTCTAAGGTTTTTAAATTACTTAGAGCATTAGACAAGTTTTCCTTGGAAATTGTCAACTTGGATTCTAAATAGATAATGTTTTCATCTTGCCTTTTTAATGTATCTCTTAGATTTAAATTTTCTTTATTAAGTTCATCACAATTTATCTTAATTTCATTGAGTTCATCTTGACTGTTAGATAGATTATGCAAAGAGATCATAAACTTAGAGTCTAAACAATGTATAACTTCTTCTTTCTCTCTAAGTTCATCTTTTAAAGACACTAATTCTTTGTTTAGGTTTTTAGATTCTTCTTTTAATTTTTTATTATTCTTAACAAGCTTTAAGTAGAATGTATTCAAATCATCATAAGCTTGATGAATATCATCTTCATTTTCAATATTTTCTTCTTCTCTTAATTCAAATTGAGATTTTTTAAGTTCAAAGTTCAAATCTCCAATTGTTGGAAGAAGGAGGGGTCTAGAAGAATCTACAAAAGAATCTACACAATCTAGAATAGTGGAATCCATTCTAATGATTTTTATAAAATACACAACTTGGGTTCTAACTCTAGGTTAGCTAAAAAGGATCAACTCCGGGTGTTTAATAAGCCCTAAATGGAGTAACCTTTATCTGATACCAATTGAAAGTCCGGGATCCTTACCCTAGAGGGGGGGGGGGGGGGGGGGGGGGGTAGGGTGAATATGGTGAGCTACTAATTAGTGACCAAATCAGACCAATTTTAAACTTCTTTAAAATAACTAGTCACAAGTGATGATTATCAAACAAAATGAGGAAGCTAATAAAAACAATCACCACAAAGCACGCACCATCACACAATCATTTATAGTGGTTCGGCCTCAATGCCTACATCCACTACCGGCTTGTGAACCAACACCCCACCGGATTTTCACTATCTATTCTTTTCAATAGGCTAAGCAATAACATTTACAAGTGTGCTTCTCTAGGCTAAGCAATAACCTATCAATGTGTTTTTCTAGACTAAGCAATAACCTTTACACAATGCTTTTCCAAGCCTAAGCAATAACTTCTACACTATGCTTTTCTTAGGCTAAGCAATAACCTTACAAGCCTAAGATTTTCTTTCTCAAAGAAGTGTCTTACAAAAACACTAGAAGAGAAATAATTTAAGCTCAATTACAATGCCTCTAATTAGGCGGATATGAAAATGAAAATCTAACTCACACAAACACTACATGAATGCAAAGATGTATGCTCATGATGTGTCTGTGTGAAAACTTCAATCAAGATTAAAAGTGAGCTCAATCAAAACATCCTTAAAGCATTTAAAAGTTTAATGCACATAAAAAGATTTGATTGAAGTGATATTCAAATCACATGTACAAAATACTAACTTGTTGATGATATGAAAATCAAAAGTTCACAAGTTGTATGAAAATTAATTATGTCTAAACATGTGATGCATGTGCAATGTTGTTTTCAAAACAAACTAGTTTAACTAAGGTTTTAAAGATTGAAAATAGCAATGAAGATTCAACAAAGTAAATGAAACATGTTATAAAAGAAATCAAAGGTTTTTACAAAACATGATTTATAACATTTTAAAACAAAACTTGGTTTGAATCAAGGTGAGAAATCCATCACAACTTAAATCAAAGATTGAATGAAAGTAATGGATTCAACACAACATAGTTATCATGCTAAAATTCATTTAAACAAAGCATATAACATATGATTATGAAAAGTAAAAAAACTTACTTAGAGATTTAACTTCATTAATCCAAGCTTTATCTTTTCATTTGACCCTTGAGCCTTCTTTTGTTCATTCCCCTCGATATGGCCTCAAAGCACCTCAAGAATGGCCTCAAGAATCATCAAAAATGGTTTTGGAATGAACTTGTTTTTATAGAAAAAGTGGGCCGACGGCTACTTGTCGGTCAGTCAACATTCAGAGTTCGGTTAACCGAACTCCCAATGGTCACTTTCCTATGGTCATAAGTTTGAAAGTTTGCTAATCGAAGTGTATTTATCAATTAGCCGAACTGGATTTCGGTTAACCGAAATGGTGACCGACACTTGACCGACATTCCCAAAAATCACAGATTTCTCATTATAGATCCGGGACCGACAGCTGACTGAAATGGGTTCAGTCCATGTTCGGTTAAATGACATGCTGAGTTCGGTTGACCGATAGCTACGTCAAAATCCCAACTTTTGCATATTTCAAAGTATTTTCTTGTGGGGATTTTTGGGTCATTAAACGAAGCATGGAATCATGATTTAAATCAATGTAAGTGTTTTAAAATCATGAAACATAAAAAGCCAAATATGATTCGAAACTTTAAAAACAATGGCTAGCTTGATTTATAAAAATTCTTTTCAAATTAAATGCATCCAAGTTTAAAAGCAAAACATGCATGAACTATAAGATTTACAAGATTTAAAACAATGCATGTGAAGTCAAGATTTCTAAATCAATGGATGTGTGAAAATTCAAATGATGACTAAAATGAATAATGCATTCATCAAATTGCAATAACAAAATCCCTAACAATCATCAAAAACAAAAGTGGCCTTCCATATGTAAAAATACAAATTTTCCAGGCCTTTAAAACCTTGAAATACCAATGGCATTGACATCTAAATGCGGTTTTCTATTGACATGTATACCAAAATATTTGCCGGCCCAAGAAAATGTAAGGAACAAAAAACATGCAATTCCTTTATTGTTGTTCTGGTGGATTCAAACAGCTCCCCTTGTTGTGTCCACGCTCTTTATAATTGGAGTAGGTCACCACTCTGTGTTGTCAGTTTCTAGTCTCTACTCGGACTCTGTTCTTTTTTGGTTGGCTCGACTGCTTGCTGGCTAATGGAGAAGTACCCATTCAATGTGCTCCCACTGATTCCTATCACTTGTAGCATGAATTACATCATTATATGTCCTCTGATACATGCTTGTATGGTACCAATACTTAGAGTAGTCATATGGATTTGCATTCCTCGCTTTCATTGCAGCCACAACAAGTGAGCAAGGGATGCTGATGACTTCCCACTTGTGACATGTGCATGATCTCTTCTCAAAATCTACTACATCCATGTACTCAGCTGTCTCGAATTAAAATTTAACCAAACCGGCGACCCTAACGTGGAGCATGCATGTTTCTTCCATTTCATTGTTAAGGTACTTCTCTGCATATGGAGTAAGACATAATGTTATGTTTTGAGTTTGGATATGGCGCCTTTGGAAGAACTCCATCAACTTTGCACTTATTTCTTCAACATGATTTGTAATAAGGAGGACCCTTGTGTTCTTGAGGAGACTGTTTGAGCACTTTGCATCGTTATTGGTTAGCATATCATACCTCCGTCCATGGACATACACCATAGCCCAGTACTGAAGCCCAATCGCCTCAATGTATTGAAAAGAATGCCTACTATTGAATTTATATCGTTCATGTAAACCTTGTATTCGTAAGGTTTGTATGCCTGGACAACTTTCCAAAACTTCTTTATTATACCATGATCGATAAAAGCTTTCGTGATACTTTCAGCTATGTGAAGACAGAAAAAACAATGCCCTGCACTCGGGAGTGTGGATGAGACCCTTTTGACAGTCAGACATAATTGTCAAATTGGTTGCCTCGCCCATTACTATCGATAGGTTGGCAAGGAACCACTCCAAACTATCACGGCTCTCTGCTTCGGCAAAGGCGAATGCTATTGAAAACAACTAATGATTCACATCATGTGTGACAACAAATAGCAGTACTCCAGGATATTTGTCACAAAGGTGTGAACCATCCACTGCTATCAAAGGCTTTAAAGAAGGTTGGAATGGCCATAAGCATGGACCGACTGCCTAGAAGAAGCGCCTGAATTGATCATCCGATGTGATGTCAATGTTTGTCACTGTGCATGGGTTGGTCCTTTGTAGCTCAAAGCAATAAAGTGGTAGTATCTGGAATGACTCTTCATAGGACCCTCAAACTTTACTCAATGCCAACTCCCTTACCGCATGTGCTTTCCTATAGGTAATGCGGGTTCCAAACTCTTTTTAAAGTTCATTGATTATCTCTTTCGGTCTTTGATCATTATTGCACCTTAGCTTCCTTCAATGAACTTCGCTATCAACTGAGCATATGTTTGCCAGTGAGCGGTCCCCATCATTGCTTTGGAGCAAGAATGATTCGGATTGTGCTTCCAAACCTTGAAATGTGGACCTGAATCCACCATAGAGGCGTGTATTCGCCAATAACAGTTGTACTCTTTGCAACAGGCAGTGACCATCTTCATTTTGGTCTTTATGTGCTTCAACATGAAGTTGTTGTAAATTGCATACTTGGCTATGCCTCTTCTGAACACTTCACGGTCGGGAAACCCATGACCGAGCCACATATCCCTCGCAAAACTTTATACTCTTTCAGATATGACCGCTTCAGAGACCATCGTGTCCACAAACGTGTTGTCCGACATACTAGTTGATCCATTCAAACTAGTATTTTCGCTTCTCTGGCCTCATTCTATCTAAAACACATCCGTTGAACCCCACTCCATAGGCTTAAAAACTGGGTGAACACCTATAAAAGTATGAACAGCCTTAGAACCATCATTCATCACCACATCATTTGACTCGTGAGACATGGGTTGGGCCTCATCTGTCATATCATTCATTAGAGATGGGAAGTTAACTTAATATCCTCTTTAAAGTTGATTGATGGACCTGTTTCTTTTATGCGCTCGCAGATGTATCGTGAGAGTCCATCGGGTCCAACCATTTCACGGCCGGAGGCTCATGAAGCGAGCATCAATATGTTTTTGTATGGGTATGCCATATTTTCTACTCTACTTGGAATTGCAAGTGGTGGTTCGGAGATCCACCTTCGCAAGTAGAAAAGGAAATCAACTTTTTTTCTAGTTTTTCATTGCACATATAAAGAAAAGAGACATGTTTGTTTTCGATTGCCGTGAAAGGCGATTTCATTTGTTTTGTCGTAAAACGCGATGCTTGCCGTAAAAGATGGTTTTTTTGCTGTGAAAGGCAATTTACAATTCTTATCAATAGTGAAAGACAAGAGTTAAGTTATGCTTTTTTATGTCTCTTTAAAAATACAAAATAAAATGAAAAGCAAGAAAAGGGGGATCTAACTTCTTAGGGGATTGTGGGGACTCATTCAGATTAATGGTCGCAAGTCGTATGTGGACTTCGCCAGCATCCTTCATATGAGAATAGAGGATGCTCTTGATTCACTTGGCTTGGCTTAAACCTCAGATTTTTAGAGGAGAAAGACCAAGAGGAGGTCCTATGTCCAATAAAAAACTAAATAGACGGGCTAAAAAGCCACGTCTAAGCCATGGAGACAGAAGGAGAAGTCCTTGGGGGGGGGGGGGGGGGTGCCCCCTCAAGTGACTTTGATCACCTTGCAGCGGTGGTCGCGACAGGACTTCTATAGTGGAGGTGAGGTCGTTGTAGTAACGTTGGCAGAGTTTTCTCTTTTCTGATCTATTTTCCGGCGATCCGATCTTTTGAATTCCCATATGTTCTTCTTGGAATGACCCTCCTTTTATAGGCTTTTTGTAGCCATTAGGAGGATTTATGGGCTTTAAATGTAATAAAGCCACATAATGGGAGGAGTTACAAGTTTTAATTCATTATTTTTGTAACTCCTTTTTCTTGGCTTCTGATTGGCCCGTGGAGAATTAAGAGCCTTTAATCGCCTTTAAGTTCCATGATGGGAGGAGTTGCATGGGTTACTGTCTTGTTTATGGCTAACCAGTAACTCCCATTTGCTTGCTTCTGATAGGGCCATCCAAGATAATGAGTTAATGACCACATTAACTTGTCATAAAGCAGGTCATTTAACTGCATTAAGTGGTCGCCAAGTCACTTGAAGGGTCGCGGAGCGTGCCATGTCTTTTGGAATTCTTCTTGAGATGATTGTCGATGGATCTTCATGCTGATCGATGTCGGATGACCATGCAACTTCAGACATTGATTGCTACCAATGGCCCAGTGCCACCTGTCCTATCGATTTCTCGATCGATCGGGTAGAAAGTGCGCTTTCTTGGTCGGCCGGTTGGTGATTTCGAAGCGATCAATGATGATTTGATGCTCTTGATGACGGACCCATGACGTTGATGAAGATCGACGGATTTTGTGCCTCAAAAGTCAGAATTTTGGAAAACCACAAGGGCCAGACATCTCGAAACGCAAAAAGGGACCGAAAAACGGTCATTCGGCAAAAATTCGGTGACCCAGATTTCTAGGGTCGCCGACGACCATGCACCCGGCTACCATGGGGATTCTTATCCCTTCTGGTCGTCGATTTTCGGTAGTCTTTCTGGTTTTTTCGATTTTTTTTTCTTCAGTATTTTTCTTAAAATTTTTGTACATATTTTGCCCTGACTCCCCTGCAAAAAACTTGATGAGAAGCCTTCTGTATCAGAGTGCAAAGTTTCTAATTTTTCGGGAAAGCCGAAGACTTTGTTGCGTAGAGTTGCCGATTTGCCGTTATAAGCCAAATCTAGGTCAAACGATGTCGGAATAACGTGAGATTTGACGTGAAGCCTCCTGAGCAATAAATAAGACCAACCATAGGATTTTACTTGAGTTTGAAATCCGTGTGGGGTCCTGTCGCCAGTGGACTTGATTCTATCACGAAGAAGATGCCGTGCTTTGATATAAGGTCAACCGATGTCTGATTGACCCAAAATTTGGCAGGGAGCCTATTGGAGTCATTTTAAGATGATTTGTTAGTCAGAACTGTGCGAACTACCGCGGGATTAAATTGATGAGCCATACGATGAAATTATGGAAGAGAGTTATTGAGAGAAGACTAAGAAGAACAACAAATATTTCAGAGAATCAATTTGGTTTCATGCCTGGGAGATCAACCATGGAGGCTATCTTTCTCCTGAGGAGGTTAATGGAACAGTGTAGAGAAGGTAAGAGAGATTTACATATGGTGTTCATTGACTTGGAGAAGGCCTATGACCGGGTTCCTAGGGAGATTCTTTGGAAAGTTCTGGAAAAGAAAAGAGTTTGTGTCACTTATATTGAGGCGATAAAGGATATGTATGATAGAGTCGTGACATCTATAAGGACGACTGGCGGCGAAACTAAGGAGTTTCCTATCACGAATTGTCTACACCAAGGCTCAGCGTTAAGCCCGTACTTGTTTGCCCTAGTTATGGATGAGATTACAAGACATATCCAGGATGAGGTGCCGTGGTGTATGCTATTTGCAGATGACATTGTTTTAGTGGATGAGACGAGAGAAGGAGTGAATGCTAAACTTGAATTGTGGCGGAAAACATTAGGGACAAAAGGGTTTAGGCTAAGTTGATGCAAAATGAAATATATGGAATGCAAGTTTAGTCAAAGTAGGACACCTGGTAACATAGAAGTAAGTTTGGGCACACAAAAGATAGTAGAAAAAGAAAACTTTAGGTACCTTGGATCTATGGTGCAACAGGATGGAGGGATTGATACTGATGTAAGTCACAGGATTCAAGCCGGGTGGACCAAATAGAGGAGTGCTTTGGGGGTCTTGTGTGATCGGAAAGTCCCCCTCAAGGTTAAAGGAAAGTATTATAAGGTGGCGGTACGGCCAGCGTTGTTATATGGATCAGAGTGTTGGGCAGTAAAGCATAATCTGTCAAGAAGATGGAAGTTACGGAGATGAGAATGCTAAGATGGATGTGCGGGATCACAAGGAGAGATAGGCTTAGGAATGAGGAGATTAAGGGCATAGTAGGAATAGTACCGATTGGAGATAAAATGAGAGAAAATCGACTGAGATGGTTCGGCCATGTTAGAAGGCGTCCAACAAAGGCACCTGTTAAAAGGTGTGAAAGCATGGAGTTTGCCAAGAGTAGGAGAGGGAGAGGGAGACCCAAGAGAAGTTGGGAAGAAACTATTAAACATGATCTTGCCTACATGGATCTAACGGAGGACATAGCCCTAAACAGATTTGATTGGCGTCGTCAAATCCATATAGCCAACCCCACCTAGTGGGAAAAGGCTTGGTTTGGTTTGGTTAGCTCTGATTTGGAAACCATGGTCCCGGGGAGTTTTGCCGCCGAGAGACCTGATTTGGCTTTCGAGAGTCAAAGTCTGGTCAAATGTTGTCGAAATAACCTGAAACTAGACATGTAGCCCTTTGGAAGCATTTTGAAGTTACCCATGTGCTCTATTTGATGAGTGATGGCTTCGGTGGTTCTCGCCGTCGAGAGACTTGATTTTGTTGCTCGAGGGTTGATGTAGGGTCAAGCATTGTTGGTTTGACCTGAAACTTAACGTGGAGCTTTTTAGAGGTATTTTAAGACCATCCACAGACTCTGATCGAAGATTTGATGTCTTCGATGCTGTCACCACCGGGAGCTCCTATTCAGCTACTGGAAGGGTGAAGTTAGGCCAAATAATGTTGAAATGGCCCTGAAACTTCATGTGTACTCTTCTTTTGGCCATTTTGAAGGATCTTGTAGTTTTTGTCTAATTCTAACAAGATTTGATTTTTGAAGTAGCATTGCTTGTCTGTGGTAGGCTGCGGCTTCATGTAGATTCTTGATGTTAACGTGGCAAAGTGACAGTTTTGGTGTCAACAAATGCCCCCTTGAGGTACAGTGACGAGTTCCCTAACTTTTGTAGTCGATGTTCCTCGAAGAGGACTTTGAAGGAGAGCTTCTGACTTGATCAAGAGTCTTCGAGCAGTCTTTCCTTTGGTAGAGTGAGCCTTTTGAGTTTCTAGGGAAATTTTATGGTAGTGAAAGGGATCACGTACCATCTTAAGGCAAAGTTTTGAAATGACATGAGAGATTTGGAGTTGGGTTTTTAGATTTTCTTTTTGGCCTTGTGACCTAACAAGCTGTATGTGGCAGGTTAGGGGGTCGGATTTGGTTTTTTGGTTTTGACCTTATGACCCAACAACCTGTATGTAGCAGGTTAGGGAGGATTTGGTTTTTGACATTGTGACCTAACAAGTTGTATGTGGCAAGTAAGGGGGTCGGTTTTTGGTTTTGACCTTGTGACCCAACAAGCTGTATGTGGCAGGTTGGGGAGGGGCGTCAGGATTTGGTTTTTTGTCACTCTTTGGGACTATTTGGGTCCATTGGAGTGGTTTGGATTTTTGTGGAATGCTGAAAAGCCACTCCTTCTCTGCGTTCGTCAAGGAGTAATGCCTTCCCGACCCCGCCCTGGTAGAGTCTCGGGAGGCACCAAAATCGAAAGCCTTCTTCCGTAACTCCGGAGAAAGCTTCACTAAAGACTGCTCCATTTCGACGTCCCTGAGCCGTCGGATCCTCATCCGGGCAAACAAAATTGATTCGGACACGGCTTTGCCTTTAGCCAGCCGAATCATCAGAGGATCATCATCCTGTGCAGCACCCAGCTGGTGGAAGCCAGGACAGAGGTACACGTACCACGAATAAATGATGTGGGCTGAAAATACCCTATTCATAGGGAGCCCAGCTGAACAAAAAAAGCAGCAGCCTGCAGTTTGGTACACAGGTAGGAGTAAAGAGCTGGCACCAAAGCAAGCTGCTCTCCAAACGCCATCTGACAAGCCGGAAAAATACAATGCAACCTGATGTGCGTTCCATCTCCTCCAGCAAAAATAGCCTCACCAAGCCAATAAGTGAGGTAAACAGCGAGATCTCTCCACAGTGCAATGTCAGGACATATGGCATTTGTACTCGCACAGAAAACTCTCAACTCTTCTTGCATAGCCAAGATCTTCTTCGAACTTGGATCCTGAGCCCTGGCTTCCTGGGTCGCACTATCAGAAGCCTCCCTGCTATCACAAAAAGTTGGGGAAAGAAGAGCTAGAACTGTTCCAACTGCTGGATCTAACTTTCAAACCCTCCTTCTCCTTCAAAAAATCATAGAAGGCGACGAGCTAAAAGTACAGAAGCCTGAACTCCTCAGACTGCTCCTCAAGGACGCTGTCGATTGGCATAAACTCCGCATAGAGTTTGCCAAGGATGGGCAATCCAGTAATGGCGCTCAGCTCCTTCAAAGAGAAACCAATCTCACCATTCATCACAACGAAGGTATTGGTTTGTGGAAGGAATGATTCCAGCATAGCCATGAAGGCCTCGTCGGAAAAGATCACGGTCTCCCTACAGGCGCGGACCGTATCAAAAATCTCGGCTTCCTTCAAAATGGCACCACCAATCAGCAGGACGCGATCAGTCCACAACTTCCACTCGGAGTCAGCATTGAAACGGCCATGAAGTCGAAAAGGCTTTATCCAATTGCTGCCGTCACCGCTGAAAATACCAAGGCCCACCGGTCTCAAATCGATCGACGGATAATCAGAGCCCTGGTAGCCGCTGGATGGCATCAACAGGTCCATGTCAGCAGGCGACCTCTTCGTGCATCCAGGAGAACCGCCAACAAAAACCCCGATCTTGATTACATTTGTCCTTCTCACCTAGCTTGGAGGATCTTCCCTCTTAGAGCACGTGGGGGCAAGGCTCATGATCGAGACGGTGCGATCAAACGTCGACCGGGTAGCAACAGTCTTCTTCTCACCATCTTCTGTGAAAGACAACTGAAAACATCTCCTCTGGTATGTCATCTCATCAGGGACGGCATCACCAAAGAAGAAGGTAGGCTTGGGTAAAACACTCTGATCTTCCATTACCCATGGACGACTGCTTACCATAATCTTATAGAATTCCTCTCCCTTGAGAGCGATCAGTCGCTGCCTCATCTCATCTCTGTTGAGGGAGTCGCACTCTTCCAGATTTCTCTCAACATACTGGACCTTCTCAAAGGCCTGCTGAATGGCCGGATTAGAAGATCTAGCAGATCGACGAGGTATTGTAGCAGGCTCTTTACCCTTGTTCGTTCTGGAAGAACCACCTACAAAGGATGGAAAAGAAAAAGATCAAACATCAAAATGACAGAATCTCGCTAAAAAAAAATTTGGCGAAATTTTGACATGATGCCGAGGCAATTCCGAAGAAAAGGAACTATCCCGAAAGAAATAGAAAGCTTGAAGATGGTCTCAACATTGCTGCGAGCTCCGAAACTCCAAACTTTCGCAACCTCAAAGTCTCCTCAAAATTAGGAAGGGCTCAACATCGCTGTGAGCTCCAAATTCCCAAATTTGCGAAAACTTTCAGGTATGCTATCACATCATGCTACAATTCAATTTACAAAAAATATACATGCATGAACATCTTGGTTTGCGAAAAAAATGCGTTATCATGATGAGCAAAAAAAGAAAGAAGAAAAGAAACTTTCTAAAAAAAAAAGGAGAAAGAAAAAGAACAAAACAAAAGAAAAGAAACTTTCTAAAAAAAAAGAGAGAAAGAAACTAAAAAAAAAGGGAAAGAAAAGGGGCTGGCCCACAGGCCACGTGGCCGTACGGCCAGATCCGTACGGATCAGTCCGTACGGCCCATAAAAAAAAACATGCAAAAAAAGAAAAGAAAAAGAAAGCATAAAAAAAATGTGTAAAAAAAAGCAAACATGTGGAAAAGAAAAAAAAAAGAAACAAAAAAGAAAGAAAGAACTTTTTTTCCTACAATGGGGTTTTCTTGAAAAAAGGGAACTTACTTGAAGCCATTGATGGAGAAGAAAAAGAAAAGTCTTGAAGATCTTGAAGAAGAAGAGCTCTTGGTCTTGAAGCCCTCTTGGGATTGTTGCAAAAGAAAGCAATAAGAGCAAGAGATCCAACCTCCTCCTTGCTTTTATAGAAGAGAGCAAACCAAAGAAGGAAAGAAGAAAGAGGTAAGTGTTACTAATTAGTAACCTTACCAAAAGAAAGAAATTAGAAAGATTCTTTCCCAAAAGAAAGATATCTTGAGGGATTCTCTCCCAAAAAGAAATCAATGAGAGATTTTCTCCCAAAAGATAGGATCAATAAAAGATTCTTTCCCAAAGGAAGATATCTTGAGATATTCTCTCCCAAAATAAAGGGAACATGAGAGATTCTCTCCAAGTAAAGATATTCTTAGATATTCTCTATCCAAAGGAGATATTTTTGGATATTTTTTACAAAAATGACACCATATGAGATCTAAGCCATTTCAAAAGCTTAAGGTCCCATGGGTTAGCCCATATGAGCCAGGTTTGACCACCTAGGCACTAAAAAAAAAAAAAAATTTGGGCTTTTAGTCAAAGAGAAATCCCTCTTACCAAGAGCATACAAAAATGGTTCCATGCCTCTTTTGAGTTGATTCGACCATACAAAAAAGAATTCCAAGCCCCATGAGCTTCCAAAAATCAAACCATCCAGCCTCATCTACCAAATTGAGCCAAAATCTTGAAATTGACATTCCACAAAAATCCAAACCAAATCCTGGTCCTCTAACTTGCCACATACAGCCTGTTAGGTCACAAGACCAAAACCAAAAAGCAAAACCCGATCCCCTAACTTGCCACATACAGCCTGTTAGGTCACAAGATCAAAACCAAAATTGATCCCCCAACATTCCGCATACAGCTTGTTGGGTCACACGGTCAAAACCAAACCCGACCTCCTAACCTGCCACATACAGCTTGTTAGGTCACAAGGTCAAAACCCAAATCTACATCACTGATGTCATCTTCAAAACTTTGCCTCGAGATGGTACGTGATCCCTTTCACTACCATAAAATTCCCCTGGAAGCTCAAAAGGCTACAAATACCAAAAATAAAGACTACTCAAAGACTCTTGGTCCAGTCACAGGCTCTCCGTCACAAATCTCTTCAAGGCACATTGACTACAAAAGTTAAGCAACTCGTCGCTGTACCTCGAGGGGAACATTTGTTGACACCAAAAATGTCACTTTGCCTCTTCAAGATCCAAAGAGCTACATGAAGTCGCAACCTACCATAAATAGGCAATGCTACTTCCAAAAAATCAAATCTTGTTAGAATCAAACAAGAACTGCAAGATGCTTCAAGACAGCTAAAAGAAGAGTACACAAGAAGTTTCGGACCATTTCAAAATCATTTGGCCTAACTTCGCTTCTCCGGTAGCTGAAAAGGAGCTCCCGGCGGCGAAAGCATCGGAGACACCAAATCTTCGATCAGAGCCGATGGATGGTCTAAAAATACAACCAAAAGGCTCCACGTCAAGTTCCGAGTCAAACCGACAACGTTTGACCCTACATCAACCCTCGAACAGCTAAATCAGGCCTCTCGGCGGCGAAGCTCCCCGGGACCTTGGTTTCCAAGACAGGGCCTAGGGATCATCTTAAAATGACTCCAATAGGTTCCCTGTCAAATTTCAAGTCAATCAGACATCGGTTGACCGCACATCAAGCCGCGACATCTTCATCGCGACAAAAGCAAGTCTACTGGTGATAGGACCCCAAACGGCTTCAAAACTCAAACAAAAGCCTATGGTTGGTCTTATTTATTGCTCAGGAGGCTTCACCTCAAATCTCAGGTTATTCCGACATCGTTGGCCCAGTTTCAGCTTCTAACGGAAAATCGACAGCTCTGCGCGACAAAGTCTTCGGCTTTCTCAGAAAATTAGAAACTTTGCGCAATAAAATGCAAGGATTCTCGTCAGGTTCTCTACAGGAAAATCAGGCCAATAAATGATAAAAAATGTAAAGGAAAAATACAGAAGAAAAAAGAATAAAAAAATAGCAAAAACGGACACAAAACGGGACAAAAGGGGGGAAAACCCCCCCAGGGTCGCAGGCCCCTGTGACCCTGGGGCCCGGAATTGCCGGTAGAGCCCCGGAATTGCCGGTAGAGCCCCGGAAACCCCATTTTTCGCCGTTTTTTCACAATTCGAAGCATCTGGCCTCTGGTATTTTCCAATATTCATACTTTTGAGACACCAAATCCTCTGACATTCGTAAAAAACACGGGTCAATCATCAAGAGTATCAAAATCAACATTAATCGCCAACCAGTAAACCAAAAAAAAGTGTGCTTTCTACCCGAGCGATCGAGAAATCGACAGGACAGATGGCACCGACCCGCTGTTGGCAACCAACACCTGAAGTTACATGGTCATCCGATGTCGATCTACATGAAGATCCATCGATGATCATCGCCAGAAGAATCCTAAAAGACGCGGCACGGCCCGCGACTCTTCCACTGCTCGGCGACCACTTAATGCGATTAATTGACTAGCTTTGTTACAGTCATTAATCCATTTCTTTGGACGGCCCAATCAGAAGCAAGCATCCGGGAGTTACAAGTCAAGAGATTCATGGCATTTAACCCAGAAACTCCTCCCATCATGGCAATTAAAGGCGATTAAATGCCCTCAATCTCCTCCGGCCAATCAGAAGCCAAGAAAAAAGAGTTACAAAATAAAGGAATTAAATCCTGTAACTCCTCCCATTATGCGGCTTAATGACAATAAAAGCCCATAAACCCTCCTAAATGGCTACCAAAAAGCCTATAAATAGGAGAGCACTCCAAGAAGAAAGGACAGCACAGAAAACACACAACACACTACAGAAAATTTGAAAACTCATAAAGAAAAAGGCATCAGAAATCTAAGAGAGAAAACTCTGCGGAAGTTCTACACCGACCACCGCTACAAGGTGACAAAAGTCCCTTAGGGGGTACCCCCCCAACGTCCTTGCCTTCTCCTTCTGCCTCCAATGGCTTAGACGTGGCTTTTCAGCCCGTCTACTTGGTTTTTTATTGGACATAGGACCTCCTTTTGGTCTTTGTCCTCTAAAAACCTGAGGTTATAGCCAAGCCAAGCGAATCAATAGCATCCTCTGTTCTCATCTGCATGGATGATGGCGAAGTCCACATATGGCTTGCGACCGTCAATCTGAACGGGTCCCCCACAATCTCCTGGGAAGTTAGATCCTCCTTTTCTTGCTTTTCATTGTAGTTTGTATTTTTTCAAAATAGACAAAAACCACAACACTTGTCTTCCATTATTGATAAGAATTGTAAATCGGCTATAAACGCCAAAATCGGCTATAAACGCCAAAAATCGGCTATAAATGCCAAAAAATCGCCTTTCACGGCAAATCAAGAAAATGTCTCTTTTTCTTAAATATATGTGCAATGGAAAACTTGAAAGAAGTTGATTTCCTTTTTACTTACGAAGGTTGATCTCCGGATCACCACTTGCAATTCCAAGTAAAATAGAAAATCTGGCACACCCACACAAAAAAAGAAATGTTGATGCACGCCTCTGCCCCCCTCCGGTTATGAAAGGGTCGGACCCAAATAGACTCCCACGTCCGCCGACCCTGGTAGAACCGAGCGGAAGCGTTGTTCCATCACGGATCTCCATGGTCGCCGGCGATCCTGGGCCAGGGTCACAGGCTACGACCCTAGGGTATTTTTTCCCTTCAATCGTCGTTTTTAGGCCGTTTCGATGTTTTTTCTGATTCTTTTTTCATTTGTATCTTTCTTGACATTTTTTCACATTTGTTGGCTTGATTTCCCTATAGAAAACTTAATGAGAATCCTTGCATTTTGGAGTACAAAGTTTCCAATTTTCTGGGAAAGCCGAAGACATTGTCGCGTAGAGTTGCCGATTTTCCGTCAGAAGCCGAACTAGGTCAAACAATGTCAGAATGACCTGAAATATGAGGTGAAGCCTCCTGAGAAATAAATAAGACCAACCACAGGCTTTTGTTTGAGTTTTGAAGCCGTATGGGGTCCTGTCACCAGTAGACTTGATTTTGTCGCGAGGAAGATGTCGCGCTTTGATGTGCGGTCAACCGATGTCCGATCCTGAAATTTGACAGGGAGCCTATTGGAGTCATTTTGAGATGATCCACAGGCTCTATCTTGGAAACCATGGTCCCGGGGAGCTTCGCCACCGAGAAGCCTGATTTGGCTTCCGAGAGTCAAAGTTTGGTCAAATGTTGTCGAAATGACCTGAAACTTGACGTGTAGCCCTTTGTAAGCATCTTGAAGCCGCCCATGTGCTCTGTTTGATGAGTGATGGCCTCGGTGGTTCTCGTCGCCAAGAGGCTTGATTTAGCTGTTCGACTTGGAACTTGACGAGGATCCTTTTTGATGTATTTTGGGACTACCCACAGGCTCTAATTAAAGATTTGGTGCATTCGATGTTGTCGTCGCCAGGAGCTCCTATTCAGCAGCCAGAGGAGCGAAGTTGGGCCAAATGATTTTGAAATGGCCCGAAACTTCTTGTGTACTCCTCTCTTGGCTTTCTTGAAGGATCTTGCGGTTTTTATTTGATTCTGACAAGATTTGATTTTTTGAGAAGTAGCATTGCCTATTTGTGATAGGGTGCGACTTCATGTAGCTTTCTTGATGTTGAGGAGGCAAAGTGATATTTTTGGTGTCAACAAATGCTCCCTCAAGGTACAGCGACGAGTTGCTTAACTTTTGTAGTCGATGTGCCTCGAAGAGATTTTGAAGGAGAGCTTGTGACTTGACCAAGAGTCTTTGAGCAGTCTTTCTTTTGGTATTGTAACCTTTTGAGCTTCTAGGGGAATTTATTGTAGTGAATGGAATCATGTCATCTCGAGGCAAAGTTTTGAAAATGACATCAGGGATGAGGATTTGGGTTTTCTGTTTTGACCTTGTGAACTAACAAGTTGTATGTGGCAGGTTAGGGGGTCGGGTTTGGTTTTGACCGTGTGAACCAACAAGCTGTATGTGGTAAGTTGGGAGGTCGATTTTGGTTTTGATCTTGTGACCTAACAAGCTATATGTGGCAAGTTAGGGGATCAGGATTTGGTTTTTGGTTTTGGTTTTATGACCTAACAACCTGTATGTGGCAAGTTAGGGGACCGGGATGTGGTTTTTGGTCACTCTTTAGGACTATTTGGGTCCATTGGAGTGGTTTGAGTTTTTGTGAAATGTCAATTTCAAGATTTTGGCTCAATTTGGTATATGAGGCTGGATGGTTTGAATTTTGGAATCTCATGGGGCTTGGAATTCTTTTTTGTATGGTCCAATCAACTCAAAAGAGGCATAGAACCATTTTTGTATGCTCTTGGTAAGAGGGATTTCTCTTTGACTAAAAGCCCCCTTTTTTTTAAGTGCCTAGGTGGTCAAACCTGACACATATGGGCTAACCCATGGGACCTTAGGCTTTTGAAATGGCTTAGATCTCATATGGTTTCATTTTTGTAAAGAATATCTAAAAATATCTCCTTTGGATAGAGAATATCTAAGAATATCCTTACTTGGAGAGAATCTCTCATGTTCCCTTTATTTTGGGAGAGATTATCTCATAGTATCTTTCTTTGGGAGAGATTATATCAAATCTCCTCTTTTTTTGGAAGAAAATCTCTCATTGCTTTCTTTTGAGAGAGAATCCCTCAAGATATCTTTCTTCTGAGAAAGAATCTTTTTAATTTCTTTCTTTTGGTAAGGTTACTAATTAGTACCACATACCTCTTTTCCAGTTTCCTTCTTTGGTTTGCTCTCTTCTACAAAAGCAAAGGGAGGTTGGGTCTCTTGCTATTATTACTTTATTTTGCAAAAATCTCAAGAGTGCTTCAAGACCAAGAGTTCTTCAAGAATCTTCAAGCTTTTTTTCTTCTTCTCCATCAATGGCTTCAAGAAAGTTCTCTTTTTCAAGAAGACTCCATGTAGAAGGTAGAAGATAGGATGGTTCAAAAAGGTTCTTTTCATTTCTTTTTTTTTTGTTTATTTTGTTTCTTTCTTTTCTTTTGCAGCTGTTTTCTTTTTTTTCACACGCATTTTTTTCCCGTGCTTTATTTTTACACGTTTTTTTTTCTTTTTGTGGGCCGTACGGATAGATCCATACGGATCTGGCCGAACGGCCACGTGGCCTGTGGGCCAGCCCTTCCCCCCCCCCTTTTTTTTCCTTCTCTTTTTTTTTAGAAAGTTTCTTTTCTTTTTTTGATCTTTCCCCCTTTTTTTTTGAGAAAGTTTCTTTTCTTTTTTTTATTATATTTTTGTTTGCTCACCATGATTATGCATTTTTATGCAAATCTAGATGTTCATGCACGCTTTTTTTAATGCATGATATTTTGTATTGGGAGCATGATGTGATAGCATGCCTGAAAATCTTTGCAAATTTTCGGAATTTGGAGCTGGCAGCGATGTTGAGCCCTTCCTGATTTGTGGAGATTTTCAAGGTTTTGAAAGTTTGGAGTTTTGGAGCTCGCAGCGATGTTGAGCCCATCTTAAAGCTTTCTATTTCTTTCGGGGTATTTCCGTTTTCTTCAAAATTGCCCCGAAATCATGCCAAAATTTCGCCAGATTTTTTTTAGTGAAATTCTGTCATTTTGATGATGATCTTTTGTTTTCCAACCTTTGTAGGCGGTTCCTCTAGAACAAACAAGGGTAAAGAGCCTATTACAAGCGTACCTCGTCAATCCGCCAGATCTTCCAATGCGGCCGTTTAGCAGGCGTGGGAAAAGGTCCAGTATGCTGAAAGAAACCTCGAAGAGTGCGACTTTCTTAATAGAGATGAAATGAGGCAGCGACTAATCGCTCTCAAGGGAGAGGAATTCTACAAGATCATGGTAAGAAACCGTCCTTAGGTTATGGATGATCAGAGGGTGTTGCCCAAGCCTACCTTCTTCTTTGGTGATGCAATCCCTAACGACGTGACATACTTGAGAAGATGTTTTCAGTTCTCTTACACGGCTGATGGTGAGGAGAGAACTATTATTACCCGGTTGACTTTTGATCGTACTATCTCAATAATGAGCCTTTCTCCCTCATGCTCTAAGAGAGAAGATCCACCAAGCGAGGTGAAAAGGACCAACGCGTCAAGATCGGGGTTTTTGTTAGCGGTCCTTCCAGATATGCGGAGAAGTCGTATGCCCATATGGACATGTTGATGCCGGACAGCGGCTACCAGGGCTCTGATTATCCGTCGGTCGATTTTGGACAGGTGGGCCTTGGCATTTTCAAGGGTGACGACAGCAATTGGGTGAAGCCTTTTCGACTTCGTGGCCATTCAGTGCTGACTCCGATTGGAAGTCATGGACTAATCATGTCCTGTTGATTGGTGGCACCGTTTTGAAGGAAGCCGGGATTTTCGATGCGGTCCGTGCCTTTAGGGAAACGTGATTTTTTCCGACGTGGTCTTCATGTCTTTATTGGAGTCATTCCTTCCACAAACCAATACTTTCATTGTCACGAATGGTGAGATTGGTTTTTCTTTGAAGGAGTTGAGTGCCATTACTGGGTTGCCTATCCTTGGCAAACTCTATGAAGACTTCATGCTGATTGACAGCGTCCTTGAGGAGCAGTCAGAGGAGTTCAGGCTCCTGTACTTTCAGCTTGTCGCCTTTTATGACTTTTTGAAGGAGAAGAAGGGCTCGAAAGTCAGGTCCAGCAGTTGGAAGAGTTTTGGCTCACCCTAACTTTTTTGACAGTAGGGCATCTTCTGATAGCATGACCCGAGAAGCCAAGGCTAAGGATCCGGGTTCGAAGAAGACTTCGGCTATGCAAGAAGAGTTGAGGGGTTTCTTCGCGAGTTCAGACACCATTTGCTCTGACATTGCACTGCGGAGAGATCTCGCTATTTACCTTACACATTGGCTAGGTGAGGCAGTTTTTGCTGGAGGAGATGGAACGCACATTAGGCCGCATTGTATTTTTTCGACTTGTCCGATGGCGTTTGGAGAGCGGCTTGCTTTGGTGCCTGCTCTTTACTCCTACAATTGTACCGAACTGCAGGCTTGGGCTCCCTATGAATAGGGTATTTTCAGCCCATATCTTTTATTTGTGGTTTGTATACACTGTCTTGGCTTCCATCGGCTGGGTGCTACACAGGATGATGATCCTTTGATGATTCGATTGGCTAAGGGTAAAGACGTCTTCGAATCACTTTTGTTTCCCCACATGAGGATCCGATGGTTCAGGGACGTCGAGATGGGGCAATCTTCAGTGAAGCTTTCTTCGGAGTTACGGAAGAAGGCTTTTGATTTTGGTGCATCCCGTGACTCCACCAGGGCAGGGTCGGGAAGGCATTACTCCTTGACAAATATAGAGAAGGAGTGGCTTTTTAGCATATGTGTCGGCACAATGTTGTAACGTAGACATCTTTTCGTCGACATCCAGCCGTATGTACCTTCTCGCTTTGCGCTGCAGTTGGGCTTTTCTCAAGGCGTTGTTGGAGTGCCTTCGAGTATGGTGAAACGCTTTGGAGGTTTGTAGGATCGGAGAAATGCATGGGCTTTCTATAGTGCTGAAGACACTACTACCATGGTTTCTTATCCTGTATTATCGACTTTTCGGATTGCCGGCTTCACGAAGTGGTTCACGGAGAGCTTTTTGGCATATCGAGGGCTTTCCAAGATGGAGCTTGATGTAAAGCTGTCTTGTGGAAAAGGCATTAGAAAGTCGGATGGCATCTGGCGAGAGGAAGTTTTGGCCATCCTTTCTGGAGAGAAGCACAAGATAGGCTTTCTCGATGACAAGGGCCTCATCGGTTCTGAGGCTGTCCGGGAAGTACTTGATGAGGCTTTAGAGCAGCTAGAACAGGAGGAAACTGAGCTTGATGCTTTGATGCAATTGGCACAGAGGCGAGCTTCCGTGGAGTCTGCTGGCAAGAGTAGACCATCCAATGAGGAGTCAAGCGAAAAACCTGACTATGACAGTGGGGTGTTCTTCTAGGAAGCGAGCCCGCAGAAGCAAGAGGAAGAGGAGTTAGCATCGTAGTAAGGGGCAACACGAAGACTCTCCTGATATGGAATTCCCTCTTACTATTGTTGACACCAAAAATGTCACTTTGCTTCTTCAAGATCCAAAAAGCTACATGAAGTCGCAACCGGCCATAAATAGGCAATGCTACTTCACAAAAAATAAAATATTGTCAGAATCAAACAAAAACTGCAAGATCCTTCAAGATAGTCGAAAGAGGAGTACACAAGAAGTTTCGGGCCATTTCAAAATCATTTGGCCTAACTTCGCTTCTCCGAGAACTGAAAAGGAGCTTCTGGCGGCGAAAGCATCAGAGACACCAAATCTTCGATCAGAGCCGATGGATGGTCTCAAAATAAATCCAAAAGGCTCCATGTCAAGTTCAGAGTCAAACCAACAACGTTTGACCCTACATCAACCCTCGAACAAGTAAATCAAGCCTCTCGGCGGCGAGAACCACCGAGGCCATCACTCTTTAGATAGAGCACATGGACGGCTCCAAAATGCTTACAAAGGGCTGCATGTCGAGTTTCAGGTCATTTCGACAACATTTGACCAGACTTTGACGCTCGGAAGCCAAATCAGGCCTCTCGGCGGCGAAGCTCCCCGAGACCATGGTTTCTAAGACAGATTCTATGGATCATCTTAAAATGACTACAATAGGTTCTCTGTCAAATTTCAGGTCAATCGGACATCGGTTGACCACACATCAAGCCGCGACATCTTTATCGCGACAAAAACAAGTCTACTAGTGATAGGACCCCAAACGGCTTCAAAACTCAAACAGAAGCCTATGGTTGGTCTTATTTATTGATCAGGAGGCTTCACCCCAAATTTCAGGTCACTCCGATATCGTTTGGCCCAGTTTCAGCTTCTGACGGAAAATCGGCAGCTCTACGCGACAAAGTCTTCGGCTTTCCCGGAAAATTGGAAACTTTGCACTCCAAATCTGCACTCCAAAATGCAAGGATTCTTGTCAAGTTTTCTCTAGGGAAATCAGGCCAATAAATGATCAAAAATGTCAAGAAAAAATATAGAAGAAAAAAGAATAAAAAAACATAAAAAACGGCCGCAAAACGGGACAAGAAGGGGAAAATTCCCCCCAGGTCCGCAGGCGGCATGGCCCATGGTTGCCGGCAACCATGGATCCCGTATTCGCCCCGGAAAGCCTCTTTTTTTGTCATTTTTCGTGATTTGAAGCTTCCTACTCCTGGGATTTTCCAAAATTCATACTTTTGAGGCACCAAATCCTTTGACATCCGTCAGAATCACGGGTCAATCATCAAGAGTATCAAAATCAACATTGATCGCCAACCGGTTAACCAAAAAAGTTTGCTTTCTACCCGAGCGATCGAGAAATCGAAAGGACAGATGACACCGACCCGCTGTTGGCAACCAATACCTGAAATTACATGCATCCTTGATGTTTATTAACCACTTTGTTCCATTCAAGAGCCTCCCAATAGTAGAATAAAATTCAGTACAAAAATAATAAAATTCAACTCCCTTGCACAATGCTAAAAAGAAGCCCTTAAACCACGTTTTCATGAGACGAAGAACAGATTGGCATAACCTGATGGGAAGAGAAGAAAGCCCCTAATCAGGAAACTGAGAACCCAAAACCAAAAGCCAAAGTCTAGAGAGAGAGGAGTTCTAAACTAAGATCTTTCAGGTAATTGAAAATCTATTTACAATATATAAAGTTGTAGCGCATTTCTGTATTTGCTAGGACATAATGTTGAATTAGCACACAGGTTAAAACATATAGACAATACATCAGTGCTAATTTCTTAAAAGGACATATATAAGAAATATAGACCTATATTCGCTTGTGTTTCTTTTCTTTTGGTTACATTTAGTGTTATTTATAGTAGTATATTGGACTATTGTGTTGGTTCATATTCCAATATCACTTTGTGTTGTCACTTTAGCAACAAACCCATTAAAGTAAATGAAACCACATTGGGCACTAAGGATAGCATAAATATAAAAAATACAGAGAGAGAGAAATTTTACCAAGATAATCTCCAATGTCTAGATGAGTTATATCCATCTTCCTAAATAATTTCATAGCACCTGGGTTTTTAAAAGAGTCACAAAGTCAGGACAAACATTTCCAGTCAGCCCAATCACAACAGAAAATGATGTCTACAGTCTAATACAAAAGCATCTTATGAAATTTACATGAATGTTTTGGATCTTCACAAAGTGGACTGAACATTCACGGATTTGATTCAACCTTGTTTTAACGCATGGTCTGGTCAACCTTATGTAATCAATCCCCTGTACATATATTAGAATAAACCAGATATGATAGCAAGTGACATGTGTGGTACTGGAAAAAAATCTAATCATTCATCTGGAAAAAGTAAAATGGGTGACATCAAAGACTAGAGAAAGGATATAGGATTTAAATTTTACATAAAACTAGTTACTTGCTTATATTTCTTATAGATTCGCTTGGTTACTATGTTCTTGGATTCATCAAAAAATGTGGGAACTTATCTTCTTTTAATGGATGAATGTAACTCACTGGAGCCCATTTGCTCGGTGATTGTATACAGAGGCTAATTAAAATCTTGAATTAAAAAAATTTTATATACCTGGTCAGGATCAGTCGAGCCTGCTGGATCATGACTGCCCTCTCCAAACGAGTCATGTCTCGCCCTGTGGCCGCTGCCAGCGTCAGGTGCCTGTAATTATTTAGAATATAGTTAAAAACAATTAAGAAAACATAAATATTGACACATCAATGACATAATTGACAATTTAAATGTACAAATTTTTTTCTTACTGAGTAGTGGGTGGTGGGTCTGAAGAGAGCGGGCCGCGACTCTGTGATAGACGAGCCTCTAGCTCTGCCAACTCCACTCTCATCTCGGCCCTCATCTCCTCCCTGATCGCTGCCTTCATGGACTGCACCAACTCCTCGACCTCCTCATTTGTACGGTAGCGCAAGCCCTGGGAGGATCTAGCACCGGATGACTCCGTTCGCGCGATGTGCGAGCGTGGAATGCCCATCCCATACGTGAGCGTGTATCCATGCCCGTCCCGGCCAACGATGGAGTGGAATATCTCATCCCTCTGCGATGGCAAACTACGCTGGTCCTCGGGCAACTGCTCCAGGCGTGACTGATATTGGGCCTGCGTAGTTGATTCATTTAATATATTATTATGCATAACAAGACATATTAATAGACGGATATTTTAAGTGACTTCCAATGCTTAAACTTACGAGGATAGCTGCAACCTCCGGGTGGCGAGGGTCTCGAGAAAGCATCCATACGGACATCATGTCGATCGGATCGCCCTTGGAACCTGTTCGATTGAGAGTTATATTATTTGTATAATATCATACAAAATGAAAATAATAAAAATTACATATACGATCTAACGTTTTTACCTCATGCCAGACCTGGGTGATGTGTCGAGTCCCCAACCTGTGTGCGGGACCCTGCATTGCGTGGTTCCACGCATTGGTATCCGCCTCTCTCTATTTTAATAATTTATCAATTAATTTCTGTTAGTTACGATAGTCACTAATAAACTGTTAAAATGAAAATAAAAAAGTACATACAAGTTTCTCACCTTTGCCTCCTCACTCGTCCAGTACCGGACAAGTTGAGTCCACTGATCTGGGAGAATGCCCGTCGGAACTTGCTCAAGTATGTCGGGGGTATCCTGGTGTGGCTTCCAATGCTGCATTTTCATTTTATTTTTATGATCCTTCCACATCTTCCGGCACTTCGACATGCAAACTGGCCGGAAGAGCTCAGGACATGCCCTCAAATTATCCTGAAAAGGACAAATAATTTTTCATTTAGTTATGGTTTAAATTGACACATCCTGCGGAGAAATGTTAAATTATTACCTTAACTTGCATCCAGATACGATCCAATGACTCCACTGGGAATGCCTCCCAATCAAGTGTAGTCAAAGGGAATGCATGTGGATCCCGGACCATATGTCCCAACTGGCTGATGAGATGGCGAGCAAGCAGACCCACCGGGTGGTATGTCTCATCAAATGCCACGTCAATGGGATGACCGGAATTCCACGTCCGGATCCCTCTAGCAGGGCCTCTCCCCCTACTGGTAGATGGGCCCGTTCTCACAAAACCTGTTCAAATAAGAGATAATCTAATTAAATTGAAATAAAATCATTTGCTGGAATTAAAATATTTTAATTAAATAAACTTATACCGGTCTGTGTATCGGCTGCTGCTGAACGAGATGGTGAAGGTGTAGCAGTCGATGGACTCGAATGAGAGGTCGATGGCATACTCGGTGAGGCCATTGAACCCGGCTGGGCGGCACCAGATGTAGGTCTACTGTCCCCAGATGGCGTGTTGGCCTGGGACTGGCGCAGTAGCTCGTCCATCGTCAGCAGACGATCTCTCCTCTTACCCCCCGACATATCTGTTCAAATGTTTGTAAGATAAATTAATTTAAATAGATAATTGTAATTAACATTGATGGACCGCGCTCCTGCCTGGTCCTACCGAGGTCGGCGGACGTGGGAGTCCGTTGAGTCCGACCCTTTCGTAACCGGGGGGGCAGAGGCATGCATCAACATTTCTTTTGTGTGGGTGTGCCAGATTTTTTATTTTTACTTGGAATTGTAAGTGGTGATCCGGAGATCAACCTTCGCAAGTAAAAAAGAAATCAACTTCTTTCAAGTTTTCCATTGCACATATATTTAAGAAAAGAGACATTTTCTTGATTTGCCGTGAAAGGTGATTTTTTTGGCATTTATAGCCGATTTTTGGCGTTTATAGCCGATTTTGGCATTTATAGCCGATTTACAATCCTTATCAATAATGAAAGACAAGAGTTGTGATTTTTGTCTCTTTTTAAAAAAATACAAACTACAATGAAAAGCAAGAAAAGGAGGATCTAACTTCTCAGGATACTATGGAGGACCCGTTCAGATTGACGGTCGCAAGCCATATGTGGACTTCACCATCATCCATGCAGATGAGAACAGAGGATGCTATTGATTCGCTTGGCTTGGCTATAACTTCAGGTTTTTAGAGGACAAAGACCAAAAGGAGGTCCTATGTCCAATAAAAAGCCAAGTAGACGGGCTGAAAAGCCATGTCTAAGCCATTGGAGGCAGAAGGAAAAGGCAAGGACCTTGGGGGGGGGGGGGTACCCCCCAAGGGACTTTTGTCACCTTGTAGCGGTGGTCGGTGTAGAACTTCCGCAGAGTTTTCTCTCTTTCCTTCTCTGAATTTCTGTGCTTTGTCCGTGTCTCTCTGTGTGTTTTCCGATTTTTTTTTTTATTTCTTTGGAATGCTCTCCTATTTATAGGCTTTTAGGTAGCCATTTAGGAGGGTTTATGAGCCTTAATTGTCATAAAGCTACATAAAGGGAGGAGTTACAAGATTGAATTCTTTATTTTGTAACTTCTTTTGTCTTCGCTTCTGATTGGCTGGAGGAGATTGAGGGCATTTAATCACCTTTAATCGCCATGATGGGAGGAGTTTCATGGGTTCAATGCCATGAATCTCTTGACTTGTAACTCCCGGATGCTTGCTTCTGATTGGTCCGTCCAAGAATGGATTAATGATTGTAATAAAGCTAGTCAATTAATCGCATTAAGTGGTCGCCGAGCAGTTGAAGAGTCGCGGGCCGTGCCGCGTCTTTTGGGATTCTTCTGGCGATGATCATCGATGGATCTTCATGTAGATCGACATCAGATGACCATGTAACTTCAGGTGTTGGTAGCCAACAACGGGTCGGTGCCATCTGTCCTGTCAATTTTTCGATCGGTCGGGTTGAAAGCACACTTTTTTTTGTTGACCAGTTGGCGATCAATGTGGATTTCGATACTCTTGATGATTAACCCGTGTTTTTGATGGATGTCAGAGGATTTGGTGTCTCAAAAGTATGAATTTTGGAAAATACTAGAGGCCGGATGCTTCGAATCACGAAAAACGGCAAAAAACGGGGTTTCCGGGGCCCACCGAGCGATCCCGGGCCCCAGGGTCGGGGGGGTTTTCCCCCTTTTGTCCCGTTTTGTGTCTGTTTTTGCTGTTTTTCGATTCTTTTCTTCTCTGTATTTTTCGTTGAAATTTTTGGTCATTTATTGGCTTGATTTCCCTGTAGAAAACCTGATGAGAATCCTTGCATTTTATTTTGCAAAGTTTCCAATTTTCTGAGAAAGCCGAAGACTTTGTCGCGCAGAGCTGCCGATTTTCCGTCAAAAGCTGAAACTGGGCCAAACGATGTCAGAATGACCTGAAATTTGGGGTGAAGCCTGCTGAGCAATAAATAAGACCAACCATAGGCTTTTGTTTGAGTTTTGAAGCCGTTTGGGGTCCTATCACCAGTAGACTTGCTTTTGTCGCGATGAAGATGTCGCGGTTTGATGTCTGGTCAACCGATGTCCGATTGACTTGAAATTTGACAGAGAACCTATTGGAGTCATTTTAAGATGATCTATAGGCTCTGTCTTGGAAACCATGGTCCCGGGGAGCTTCGCTGCCGAGAGGCCTGATTTGGCTTCCGAGCGTCAAAGTATGGTCAAATGTTGTTGAAATGACCTGAAATTTGACGTGTAGCCTTTGTAAGCATTTTGAAGCCATCCGTGTGCTCTATCTGATGAGTGATGGCCTCGGTGGTTCTCGCCGCCGAGAGGCTTGATTTAGCTGTACGAGGGTTGATGTAGTGTCAAACGTTGTCGGTTTGACTTGAAACTTGACGTGGAGCCTTTTGGATGTATTTTGAGACCATCCATCGGCTCTGATCGAAGATTTAGTGTCTCCGATGTTTTCGGCGCCGGGAGCTCCTTTTCAGCTGCCGGAGAAGCGAAGTTAGGCCAAATGATTTTGAAATGGCCTGAAACTTCCTGTGTACTCCTCTTTTGGCTGTCTTGAAGGATCTTGCAGTTTTTGTTTGATTCTGACAAGATTTGATTTTTTGGAAGTAGCATTGCCTATTTATGGCAGGTTGCGACTTCATGTAGCTCTTTGGATCTTGAAGAGGCAAAGTGACATTTTTGGTGTCAACAAACATTTAAAAATAGTTATCGTAGCTTCCATCATGAAATACCAAACCAGTCAAATAATGCCAAAGCAATAATAAACCAACTAATTATCATAGCTCCCATCATGAAATACCAAACCAGTCATCACAGAATTTCAAATAGTTACCATTACCATCTCCACAAATTCAAAGCACTAGTAACAGTAAGCAATTCAACATTAAAACCTAATCAGTCCCAACACCAGAAAGAACGAAACTTTCTCAAAAACTCTACAGACACAATAGTTCAGAAATTGAAATTAATACATTAATATAAGAGAATATTGTTTGATAAAAAAAATAATCCCACCACAAAAAGAAGCAAAGAAACCCTTCATTTGTTATTACCATGAAAGGAAAAAGAATGGAAGGGAAATCATTAGAATAACGAAGTGATTGGCGTGCATCCCAAATTAATCAATAATGGAATAAACACCTATTGAACATGACGACCAAAACAAAATCACATAAATTATCTTGAAAATTTTCTCAAAAGGGTTCATAAAATGGGACACGTATCTAAGACAATGGACCTGGACCTATTTCATTGATTAATTATTTATTTATGATAGGATTAATAAGTCTTTTATGTGTGGTAGGCCCTTGAAAATGTACCACTTGTCCTGGCATTTGAAAACTATTCAGGGACCTTCTCTTGCAAAAGCTGTAAAAGATCCACCTCACACATAATTGAAACACAAGATCTGGATTCAAACACATCTTTACAATTGGACCTTTACACATTTACATCATTATAATTCTTATTTGGGGCCTACTTGTTTGCTTGAATTCTAAGAATTTCCACCAAAGAGATGGGTGGGAATTTCAAATGTTGTTTTTCCTCTAGATTTACAAATGCTCAAATGCCTCTTTTAGCATTTTGAAAACCTAATAATTGGAAATTTGAAGAAAGTTTTGAGAAAAAGAAAAAAAGCAAGTTCAAAAGGCTATATTCTTGAAAACTCAGAAAACAAATGTTATATCCAAATGCTATAGGCTAAGATGCATAGATAATTTTTTTTAGACCAAGCTACAAATTCATGAGAGAAGCCTAGGGTGATTTTCAGGTATCCCTTTATATCCATCTATCCCACATTTTATTTCAATCAAAATGACGCACACAATCCAATTGATTAAATCTAACACCGACATTAACTTTGAATATGGCCCCCACAAAAAAGATTTTATCACCATGCCCCTACCCAGTGTTCTTTTCCTCCTTGGCAAGTCTGGAACCGTCTCTGTACTATCTCCAGAAGGACCAGAACCTTCTCAATTCTCAACTCCTCTTGAATCTTCTACACTATTTTTTCTCTCTCTATTCCGCATGGGAATAACAAGAGAGATCAATAGCCTAGACATTATAGTAGCAAAGTGAAGACCCATCCACTGTGGGATCAAGCAGATTACCAATGACAAAATATTTCCCCAACTTCAAAAATTATTCTTAATATTTCCCCAACTGGTTTGTGACTAATGACAACTACACAGCAATTATAATCTTTGGTAAACCTTTTTCTATTCTTTGGAGACCACTTTCTTTTTTTACAAGAGAACTCCAAACCTTTGATTCAGTCAGGAGTCACAAGGTCATGTTGGGATGAATGATACAGCTGATTGTGACCGACTCCTAATGAGTTTTTTTAGGACACCTATAATGAGCTTTTGCAAATGCACATCTAAAAGAGGAAAAGAGTGCCTGTTTCTTTGCAGTACATGTGACAATTCCTATTGGGGGTTATCAAATGCCCCAAATTCTCTTCCCCAGTTAGATTTGCAACTGCTCAAGTGGAAAAAAAAGTACTACTTAGCATTTCTTAAGTAGGGATTTTAAAAATTATATAAGCAACAACCCACAAGGTTGGACTCTCTTAAATCTCTGAGCTTAAACAAAAAATTTCAAAAGCTACGAATTTCCTCTGCAAGAATGAAGAGATGGGGCGATAGAGGATCGCCTTGACACAAACCACAAGAGGAGCTGAAAAAACCACAATGGCTTTTATTGATTAGGATTAATCATTTGCTATTGTGGCTTTTATTGATTAGGATTAATCATTTGCTAGTGCAAATCTGTTCTCTTATCAGGTAGATCCACTCGGAGGAGAGTTGCTTTAACAGTGAAATTGCTTTAATTTTCATTTTTTTTCTATTTTAAAAACTTATCTTATTAAATTTACAAATTGTGTGAAAATACCACAATAAACTCTCATTATGAGTCCGGGTTGTAAGGAGCAGAGCTCTATAGTTAGATCCACCTATTGCAAATTCAAGCTACTCAAGATGAATACCCTACCCATATATGAGATGTTTCAAAATCTTACACTAGCAAGAGTTGGTCCAAACATATGATTGAACATATTGTTGATGATGAGATTAATCAATATGATTAATAATGCATAAGATTTTATTAATTATCATTAATCATATACTCAATCTTACGGGGCAGCCAACTCCCTTGTGAGTAAAATTTTCGGACATCCAATATGAGGGTTGTTTAATCATGTTGAATGGGCTCGGATTTTTAATAGATGGATTTTAGCACATTTGTTCAATTGCTTTACCATGGAAAAAGCTTGAAAAAGGGGAATAGGTTTTCCACACTATAATAAAAACCATGTATGATCCTGCTACTTTTCCTTAAAAAAAATGAAAAGAAGTTCCTCATTCCTTAAAAACCATTTTTGATGGAGAGGGATGGAAATCAATTCTCCATGAAATGTGAAAAACCTTCTCCACTGAATTGGATTTTCGCATAGCCGCAAAAACTAGAGTTTCACTCTTTCCATATATATATATATATAGAGAGAGAGAGAGAGTCAAATGAGATAATTAGAGGATTAACTCTTATCATTAATTTCATTCATAAAACGGGGTATTATTTCCTGTTGGAGACTATGAGGTTCCAACTATTCAGGAGGAAATCAAGGGTAAGATTAATTTTTAAGAGCAAATCCTACTTAAAACCCGCAATGAGATTTTTTTGAAATCCTTAGTCTCCTAAGACATACCAGCTTCCACTGCTCCTGAGGGCCATGGATGGCTATGTTCCAAAACCACCCCCACCACCATATAAGGTGAGTCAAACACTCATACTCAGAAAGAGGGGACTCGGACATCCAAACCAAGAAACATAAAGCAAAGTAAAGTCTCTCTCCTGTCACCTTCACACTCACCATCAGAAATTCCAAGCATATGAAAATTTGCATAAAACCCCCAATCAAATCCGTGGACAATGTATTTGGATTTGATTTATATCAAAACTTAAAAAGTGTCCAACCACATACCTACCTAGATGGAAAATGACACAGATTAAGGCCCTAAGACTCGAAACAGGAAAAGCCAATAAATAATTCACTATAACCTTTTTTTTTTCAATTTACTAACCCTTTTGAACATTCCACGCTTGTACATGGAAATGCATCAACTAGGAAATTAGCAAGCATTTCTATCTTTTCTAGTCATTTGCCCAAATTCCATGCCAGGATCAAAATCAAAGATACCCTAAAAAAAGTGACATATTCATCCTAAATTAGAAATCAAATGCATCAAAACCCACATCAGAAAAAAAGGAGTTTAAAAAAAACTCACCGAGGTTAGGCTCTGCAGTCCTTGACGTCGTCAATCTGGCCCTTTTCTTCCTTGGCATCGCACCGAGAGAGAGAGATGAGAGGAGATGAGAGTTACAGTGAAGAGGTCGCAAAACCCGTGTAGAAGAGACAGAGAGATGAGATGACAATCGGGAGAGATGTCGGAGAGTTCGCGCGAACTGGGCTACCTTAATCGGAGAGATCGAGCACCGAGATGACAACCGGTAGAGCTTCACGGGAACTGGGGAGAGACCGAGAGAGAGACGAGTGTGGGGGGAAATGAAAATGGAGAGGGAAAGGAAGAGGTCGCGCTGGAGCAGGGCAGGAGCAGGGGGAAAAAAGGGGGAAGGGAAAAGTGAAAGGAAAATGGTCTCGGGTGGGTTTATTAAAGGGGCATTAGCGACCGCCATAAGCGGTCACTAATGAGCCCTCTGGCGGTCGCTAATGAGTCTATTTGTGACCACCAGAAGCGGCCACCTGCGTTTTGGTGTGCCAAAAGAGGATTTTCTAGTAGTGATGCTTAAAGCATTTAAAAGTTTAATGCACATAAAAAGATTTGATTGAAGTGATATGCAAATCACATGTACAAAATGCTAACTTATTGATGATATGACAATCAAAAGTTCACAAGTTGTATGAAAATTAATTATGTCTAAACATGTGATGCATGTGCAATGTTGTTTTCAAAACAAACTAGTTTAACTAAGGTTTTAAAGATTGAAAATAGCAATGAAGATTCAACCAAGTAAATGAAACATGTTATAAAAGAAATCAAAGGTTTTTACAAAATTTATAAAGTTTTAAAACAAAACTTGGTTTGAATCAAAGTGAAAAATCCATCACAACTTAAATCAAATATTGAATGAAAGTCATGGATTCAACACAACATAGTTATCATGCTAAAAATCATTTACCAAAGATTTAAACAAAGCATATAACATATGATTATGAAAAGTAAAAAAACTTACTTAGAGATTTAACTTAATTAATCCAAGCTTTATCTTTTCATTTGACCCTTTAGCCTTCTTTAGTTCATTCCCCTCGATATGGCCTCAAAACACCTCAAGAATGGCCTCAAGAATCATCAAAAACGGTTTTAGAATGAACTTGCTTTTATAGAAAAAGTGGGCCGACGATTACTTGTCGGTCAGCCGACATTCAGAGTTTGGTTAACCGAACTCCCAACGGTCACTTTCTAATGGTCATAATTTTGAAAGTTTGCTGATCGAAGTGTATTTATCAGTTAGCCGAACTGGATTTCGGTTAACCGAAATGGTGACGACACTTGACCGACATTCCCAAAAATCACAGATTTCTCATTCTGGATCCGGGACCGACAGCTGACCGAAGTGGGTTCAGTCCATGTTCGGTTAACCGACATGCTGAGTTCGGTTGACCGACAGCTGCGTCAAAATCCCAACTTTTGTATATTTCAAAGTATTTTCTTGTGGGGATTTTTGTGTCACTAAACAAAGCCTGGAAACATGATTTAAATCAATCTAAGTGTTTTAAAATCATGAAACATAAAAAGCCAAATATGATTCGAAACTTTAAAAACAATGGCTAGCTTGATTTATAAAAATTCTTTTCAAATTAAATGCATCCAAGTTTAAAACCAAAACATGCATGAACTATAAGATTTACAAGATTTAAAACAATGCATGTGTAAATCAAGATTTCAAGATTTCTTAATCAATGCATGTGTGAAAATTCAAATGATGACTAAAATGAATAAAGCATCCATTAAATTGCAATATACAAAATACCTAACAATCTCCCCCTTTGCAATTTGATGGCAACTTACTCAACACCGAATTTACACACTAAGTCTTCAGCTCCTCCTTAGCTGGACAAGGCTCGAAATCTTCTTGGATGCTCCTTTGACTTGGCTTGGAATCTAGGTCTTTTTCTTCATTCTCCTTGATGCTTGGAGCTCGATTATTCTTCAAGCTTTCTTTTCTTCTTTAGCCAAGCATCTTCTTTAGCTCCCTAGCTTTCTTCTTTCATCTCTCCCCCTTTGACCATGCATACTTTCCCTTTGGCAAGATATGCATTCTCTCCCCCTTTGGAAGAAAGTACAAAATCTCCCCTTTGATAAGATGGCTATATTCTCCCCCTAATTCTCTCCCTTTAGACAACTTGAACACTTTCTCCCCCTTTGACATTAAATTGCAAAGGTACCTACACACATGAAAAAAATATACCTTTTAGTAGCACCTGTTAACAAAAGAAATCGAAAATGAAATTCATAACAGGGTATCATGTATGAGTTAATAAGTTGTAAGGGTAAAGAGCCAATACAAGGGTGAATTTGATCAAAGCTAATGCTTCCTTAGAAGGTTTACACTCCCCCTCAATCCATAATCTCCTTTTATCAAACTTTGGACAAGAATTTAACTATTTGGTGCAAGAAGAAGATGGTTTAACTAATTGAGGGTTATCTTCAAGGGAAGGATTAGATACCAATTGATAGCAATTGACTATAAAGCTCAATATGATCAAATTACCAAAATAAAGAGCAAGGTCAAGGAGAAAGCAATCATGGATACCAATTGGAATAAAGAATACCAATTGAGATTTAAGGATAAGACTATTAACTCAATCACTCTGAAATGGAGTTAAAGGAATATAACTACTAGGATTAATCCAAATTAGAGTTATCCATGATGTTATGGGGTTTACTAAACATAGCATCAATCAATATAACTATGAAAATCATATGCTATATATGAATAATTTGAAATCATTTCATCCAACTATTAAATATGACTATCATGTGCAAGATGAATGAAATGAAGTTCAAACATGAAGCCTACCTCAACCATAAACCAACCAAGATTATGAATATGTAAACATGGTGGTCATGAGATTTACCTATATGAGCAAGAGAGGTAGCAAACATGAAGATTATGATGCTAATGGAATGTGACAGAATAAAGACATATTACTATTAAGTTTAAACCAATGTACACAAGGTCTATCACATTCTCAAGATATGACATCAATTGGATATAACAACAATTGAAAATGATATTAATTGAAACCAATTGAATATGAAACATGATCAAGAGCAAGGATGTGACAAACACAAAATTCCATCAATCATCATAAATGAATATTCATCACTTTTAATGATATAACTAATGAGCATAGTGATGAACATGTTAAATTGCATAAAAGGATATAGCTTGGTGATGTATGCAATTTTTAAAGTATCAAATCATATGAATTCAACATCTATAAGATCCATCAAACAATAGATATAACTATGAAATACAAGGAATTGATTTTAAAGAGGTTCATATGATCAAGAATACTACTATGAAGTTGAAACGTGTATAAAGATGGCATCATTAAGAAAATACACATTAATCAACATCATAACCATCCATTTCAAATAATGGCTAGAAGGCATAAAGGATGGATTTAAGAGTTCAAGTATGGTATCTACAAATATAACTAAGATCAAAACCATACATGGAACTAATTGTCATTTGCATAGAGAGGATTGATTAAAATCAAGATCTAACATGTAAAATCTCCATTCTAGCAAATGTACTATGAGAATCATGAAATATTATTACTATGCAATGAAAAGATGCACAAGACTATGTATAGAAAGTAAATCAATTTCATGATCCACAAATCATACAATTCAATTTGCTTATAAAAAGAATGTAACTAGAAAAAGCAAAGAAGCAAATTGCTTATAACAACATCCATTTCCATTTAAGGTAATATAACCATATGCATAAGGAAATGAGAACATGGAACATGCTTTGATGAATATAACTAATGGTGTTTTAAAGCATTTCCAATCCTACAATCTTCAAATCAATTCAATAAACAAAATCCAACAATGAGCATAGAAAGAATGATTTTGAAGATAACACATTATCAATTTGTATTTTAAAGATATAACTTAAGTGTTCATACAAATTGATTTTTCAAAACAATAATTTTCCATATGAAAGTATAACTTAGAAATCCATGGAAAATCCAAATTGTTTCAAATCAATTTTTTTTAAAACAAATCTTTCTAAGACATCCAAACAAATGATTTTGCAACATCAATTGATTATGAAAGATCTAGCTATGAAAGCTTTTGAAACCGTAATCAATTGAACATGTATAGAAATGCAATACAAGATATATATAACTATATGAGAGCAACGATGCAAATCTATCATGAGAAAATTATAATCAAATGATTTTGAAAACCATGATATGTAACTAGAGAAGTACATGAAGACAAAATCAATTGATTATAAGAAAACAATGCATTTTAAGAGATGCATGCAACTTATGAAAGAACATAAATGTAAATGAATCATGACCAACAAAATGATTTAACTAAAAAGGATAGGTTGGTCAATGAGGTTCAAAGCCTTAAGGTTTGTCTAAGAGTCTAAATTTAGGAATCCACCTAAGGCCTTGATTAGAGGGTTGATCTTTGAGGTCTAGTTTAGAAGTCCCACCAACTTTAGGAGATTTGACTTGATAAATTTTTAATTTGGACTTATCACCATGATAGTTAGATTTGCCTAAATTTAGCTTAGATTGGTGATTAGTCTTTTGAGGTTGTTGAGTTTGTTTCTTAGGGGACTGAACCATTTTTCTTTTCTTCTTATTTCCTCCCTTTATTTGACTTTTGAATTTTAAATTTAACTTTGTAACTTTCTTCAAAAGTTCTTTCATGTGTTGATTTAAGGGAGGTAGATTGAGAAACTTTTTGTTGATAGATTATTTTATCTTTGGTTTAACTTGTTTAACCTTTTTAGAATCTATCTTAGGAGACTCCTTTTTAATTGGTTTAACTTGTTTAATCTTTTTAGAGTCTTCCTTGTTTTTTAGTGTCTTATCCATCATTGAGTTTGATTTTACTTTCTTAGGTTCATAGATGGGTTTAGACACATGGCTTCTTCTTAGTTTGCACTCAAACCTAAAATGCCCTTCAATGCCATAATAATTACATGTAGTCATGGGCAAGGAAGAATGAGTGCTAGAGAATGAGGACTCACCTTTCACAAATATGTTGGTGAATATAGGGTCATGTGAAAAATGCCTATCAAATCCAAGACCCGTCCTATCTCTTTGAGATTTACCCAATTTAAATAATTTTTCAAATCTCTCTTCACCTTGGGTAAATTTGCACTCATATTTTTGTTTGTAACTTTCAAGTTGAGTGACTTGTTTTTGAAGGGTTGAATTTTCATTTTTAATATTTATGAGTTCATTTTCAATTCCCTTAAATTTGTTTAGTTCTTCATGGGCAAGTTTTAACTCAAATTTAAGTTCATTAACAACATTAGATCCAAGTTCTAAGGTTTTTTAAATTACTTAGAGCATTAGACAAGTTTTCCTTGGAAATTGTCAACTTGGATTCTAAATAGATAATGTTTTCATCTTGCCTTTTTAATGTATCTCTTAGATTTAAATTTTCTTTATTAAGTTCATCACAATTTATCTTAATTTCATTGAGTTCATCTTGACCGTTAGATAGATTATGCAAAGAGATCATAAACTTAGAGTCTAAACAATGTATAACTTCTTCTTTCTCTCTAAGTTCATCTTTTAAAGACACTAATTCTTTGTTTAGGTTTTTAGATTCTTCTTTTAATTTTTTATTATTCTTAACAAGCTTTAAGTACAATGTATTCAAATCATCATAAGCTTGATGAATATCATCTTCATTTTCAATATTTTCTTCTTCTCTTAATTCAAATTGAGATTTTTTAAGTTCAAAGTTCAAATCTCCAATTGTTGGAAGAAGGAGGGGTCTAGAAGAATCTACAAAGAATCTACACAATCTAGAATAGTGGAATCCATTCTAATGATTTTTATAAAATACACAACTTGGGTTCTAACTCTAGGTTAGCTAAAAAGGATCAACTCCGGGTGTTTAATAAGCCCTAAATGGAGTAACCTTTATCTGATACCAATTGAAAGTCCGGGATCCTTACCCTAGAGTGGGGGGGGGGGGGGGGGGGGGGGGGGGGGGGGGGGGGGTGAGGTGAATAGGGTGAGCTACTAATTAGTGACCAAATCAGACCAATTTTAAACTTCTTTAAAATAACTAGTCACAAGTGATGATTATCAAACAAAATGAGGAAGCTAATAAAAACAATCACCACAAAGCACGCACCATCACACAATCATTTATAGTGGTTCGGCCTCAATGCCTACATCCACTACCGGCTTGTGAACCAACACCCCACCGGATTTTCACTATCTATTCTTTTCAATAGGCTAAGCAATAACCTTTACAAGTGTGCTTCTCTAGGCTAAGCAATAACCTATCAATGTGTTTTTCTAGACTAAGCAATAACCTTTACACAATGCTTTTCCAAGCCTAAGCAATAACCTCTACACTATGCTTTTCTTAGGCTAAGCAATAACCTTACAAGCCTAAGATTTTCTTTCTCAAAGAAGTGTCTTACAAAAACACTAGAAGAGAAATAATTTAAGCTCAATTACAATGCCTCTAATTAGGCGGATATGAAAATGAAAATCTAACTCACACAAACACTACATAAATGCAAAGATGTATGCTCATGATGTGTCTGTGTGAAAACTTCAATCAAGATTAAAAGTGAGCTCAATCAAAACATGCTTAAAGCATTTAAAAGTTTAATGCACATAAAAAGATTTGATTGAAGTGATATTCAAATCACATGTACAAAATACTAACTTGTTGATGATATAAAAATCAAAAGTTCACAAGTTGTATCAAAATTAATTATGTCTAAACATGTGATGCATGTGCAATGTTGTTTTCAAAACAAACTAGTTTAACTAAGGTTTTAAAGATTGAAAATAGCAATGAAGATTCAACAAAGTAAATGAAACATGTTATAAAAGAAATCAAAGGTTTTTACAAAACATGATTTATAACATTTTAAAACAAAACTTGGTTTGAATCAAGGTGAAAAATCCATCACAACTTAAATCAAAGATTGAATGAAAGTAATGGATTCAACACAACATAGTTATCATGCTAAAATTCATTTAAACAAAGCATATAACATATGATTATGAAAAGTAAAAAAACTTACTTAGAGATTTAACTTCATTAATCCAAGCTTTATCTTTTCATTTGACCCTTGAGCCTTCTTTAGTTCATTCCCCTCGATATGGCCTCAAAGCACCTCAAGAATGGCCTCAAGAATCATCAAAAATGGTTTTGGAATGAACTCGTTTTTATAGAAAAAGTGGGCCGACGGCTACTTGTCGGTCAGTCAACATTCAGAGTTCGGTTAACCAAACTCCCAATGGTCACTTTCCTATGGTCATAATTTTGAAAGTTTGCTAATCGAAGTGTATTTATCAGTTAGCCGAACTGGATTTCGGTTAACCGAAATGGTGACCGACACTTGACCGACATTCCCAAAAATCACAGATTTCTCATTATAGATCCGGGACCGACAGCTGACCGAAGTGGGTTCAGTCCATGTTCGGTTAAATGACATGCTGAGTTCGGTTGACCGATAGCTGCGTCAAAATCCCAACTTTTGCATATTTCAAAGTATTTTCTTGTGGGGATTTTTGGGTCATTAAACCAAGCATGGAATCATGATTTAAATCAATGTAAGTGTTTTAAAATCATGAAACATAAAAAGCCAAATATGATTCGAAACTTTAAAAACAATGGCTAGCTTGATTTATAAAAATTCTTTTCAAATTAAATGCATCCAAGTTTAAAAGCAAAACATGCATGAACTATAAGATTTACAAGATTTTAAACAATGCATGTGAAGTCAAGATTTCTAAATCAATGGATGTGTGAAAATTCAAATGATGACTAAAATGAATAATGCATTCATCAAATTGCATTAACAAAATCCCTAACAATCATCAAAAACAAAAGTGGCCTTCCATATGTAAAAATACAAATTTTCCAGGCCTTTAAAACCTTGAAATACCAATGGCATTGACATCTAAATGCGGTTTTCTATTGACATGTATACCAAAATATTTGTCGGCCCAAGAAAATGTAAGGAACAAAAAACATGCAATTCCTTTATTGTTGTTCTGGTGGATTCAAACAGCTCCCCTTGTTGTGTCCACGCTCTTTGTAATTGGAGTAGGTCACCACTCTGTGTTGTTAGTTTCTAGTCTCTACTCGGACTCTGTTCTTTTTTGGTTGGCTCAACTGCTTGCTGGCTAATGGAGAAGTACCCATTCAATGTGCTCCCACTGATTCCTATCACTTGTAGCATGAATTACATCATTATATGTCCTCTGATACATGCTTGTATGGTACCAATACTTAGAGTAGTCATATGGATTTGCATTCCTCGCTTTCATTGCAGCCACAACAAGTGAGCAAGGGATGCTGATGACTTCCCACTTGTGACATGTGCATGATCTCTTCTCAAAATCTACTACATCCATGTACTCAGCTGTCTCGAATTAAAATTTAACCAAACCGGCGACCCTAACGTGGAGCATGCATGCTTCTTCCATTTCGTTGTTAAGGTACTTCTCTGCATATGAAGTAAGACATTATGTTATGTTTTGAGTTTGGATATGGCGCCTTTGGAAGAACTCCATCAACTTTGCACTTATTTCTTCAACATGATTTGTAATAAGGAGGACCCTTGTGTTCTTGAGGAGACTGTTTGAGCACTTTGCATCGTTATTGGTTAGCATATCATACCTCCGTCCATGGACATACACCATAGCCCAGTACTGAAGCCCAATCGCCTCAACGTATTGAAAAGAATGCCTGTCTATTGAATTTATATCGTTCATGTAAACCTTGTATTCTTAAGGTTTGTATGCCCGGACAACTTTCCAAAACTTCTTTATTATACCATGATCGATAAAAGCTTTCGTGATACTTTCAGCTATGTGAAGACAGAAAAAACAATGGCCTGCACTCGGGAGTGTGGATGAGACCCTTTTGACAGTCAGACATAATTGTCAAATTGGTTGCCTCACCCATTACTATCGATAGGTTGGCAAGGAACCACTCCAAACTATCACGGCTCTCTGCTTCGGCAAAGGCGAATGCTATTGAAAACAACTAATGATTCACATCATGTGTGACAACAAATAGCAGTACTCCAGGATATTTGTCACAAAGGTGTGAACCATCCACTGCTATCAAAGGCTTTAAAGAAGCTTGGAATGGCCATAAGCATGGACCGACTGCCTAGAAGAAGCGCCTGAATTGATCATCCGATGTGATGTCAATGTTTGTCACTATGCATGGGTTGGTCCTTTGTAGCTCAAAGCAATAAAGTGGTAGTATCTGGAATGACTCTTCATAGGACCCTCAAACTTTACTCAATGCCAACTCCCTTACTGCATGTGCTTTCTTATAGGTAATGCGGGTTCCAAACTCTTTTTAAAGTTCATTGATTATCTCTTTCGGTCTTTCATCATTATTGCACCTTAGCTTCCTTCAATGAACTTCGCTATCAACTGAGCATATGTTTGCCAGTGAGCGGTCCCCATCATTGCTTTGGAGCAAGAATGATTCGGATTGTGCTTCCAAACCTTGAAATGTGGACCTGAATCCACTATAGAGGCGTGTATTCGCCAATAACAGTTGTACTCTTTGCAACAGGTAGTGACCATCTTCATTTTGGTCTTTATGTGCTTCAACATGAAGTTGTTGTAAATTGCATACTTGGCTATGCCTCTTCTGAACACTTCACGGTCGGGAAACCCATGACCGAGCCACATATCCCTCACAAAACTTTATAATCTTTCAGATATGACCGCTTCAAAGACCATCGTGTCCACAAACGTGTTGTCCGACATACTAGTTGATCCATTCAAACTGGTATTTTCGCTTCTCTGGCCTCATTCTATCTAAAACACATCCGTTGAACCCCACTCCATAGGCTTAAAAACTGGGTGAACACCTATAAAAGTATGAACAGCCTTAGAACCATCATTCATCACCACATCATTTGACTCGTGAGACATGGGTTCGGCCTCATCTGTCATATCATTCATTAGAGATGGGAAGTTAACTTAATATCCTCTTTAAAGTTGATTGATGGACCTGTTTCTTTTATGCGCTTGTAGATGTACCATGAGAGTCCATCGGGTCCAACCATTTCACGGCCGGAGGCTCGTGAAGCGAGCATCAATATGTTTTTGTATGGGTATGCCATATTTTCTACTCTACTTGGAATTGCAAGTGGTGGTCTAGAGATCCACCTTCGCAAGTAGAAAAGGAAATCAACTTTTTTTCTAGTTTTTCATTGCACATATAAAGAAAAGAGACATGTTTGTTTTCGATTGCCGTGAAAGGCGATTTCATTTGTTTTGTCGTAAAACGCGATGCTTGCCATAAAAGGTGGTTTTTTTGCCGTGAAAGGCGATTTACAATTCTTATCAATAGTGAAAGACAAGAGTTAAGTTATGCTTTTTTATGTCTCTTTAAAAATACAAAATACAATGAAAAGCAAGAAAAGGGGGATCTAACTTCTTAGGGGATTGTGGGGACTCATTCAGATTAATGGTCGCAAGTCGTATGTGGACTTCGCCAGCATCCTTCAGATGAGAATAGAGGATGCTCTTGATTCACTTGGCTTGGCTTAAGCCTCAGATTTTTAGAGGAGAAAGACCAAGAGGAGGTCCTATGTCCAATAAAAAACTAAATAGACGGGCTAAAAAGCCACGTCTAAGCCATGGAGACAGAAGGAGAAGTCCTTGGGGGGGGGGGGGTGCCCCCTCAAGTGACTTTGGTCACCTTGCAGCGGTGGTCGCGACAGGACTTCTATAGTGGAGGTGAGGTCGTTGTAGTAACGTTGGCAGAGTTTTCTCTTTTCTGATCTATTTTCCGGCGATCCGATCTTTTGAATTCCCATATGTTCTTCTTGGAATGACCCTCCTTTTATAGGCTTTTTGTAGCCATTAGGTGGATTTATGGGCTTTAAATGTAATAAAGCCACATAATGGGAGGAGTTACAAGTTTTAATTCATTATTTTTGTAACTCCTTTTTCTTGGCTTCTGATTGGCCCGTGGAGAATTAAGAGCCTTTAATCGCCTTTAAGTTCCATGATGGGAGGAGTTGCATGGGTTAATGTCTTGTTTATGGCTAACCAGTAACTCCCATTTGCTTGCTTCTGATAGGGCCATCCAAGATAATGAGTTAATGACCACATTAACTTGTCATAAAGCAGGTCATTTAACTGCATTAAGTGGTCGCCAAGTCACTTGAAGGGTCGCGGAGCGTGCCATGTCTTTTGGAATTCTTCTTGAGATGATTGTCGATGGATCTTCATGCTGATCGATGTCGGATGACCATGCAACTTCAGACATTGATTGCTACCAATGGCCCAGTGCCACCTGTCCTATCGATTTCTCGATCGATCGGGTAGAAAGTGCGCTTTCTTGGTCGGCCGGTTGGTGATTTCGAAGCGATCAATGATGATTTGATGCTCTTGATGACGGACCCATGACGTTGATGAAGATCGACGGATTTTGTGCCTCAAAAGTCAGAATTTTGGAAAACCACAAGGGCCAGACATCTCGAAACGCAAAAAGGGACCGAAAAACGGTCATTCGGCAAAAATCCGGTGACCCAGATTTCTAGGGTCGCCGACGACCATGCACCCGGCTACCATGGGGATTCTTATCCCTTCTGGTCGTCGATTTTCGGTAGTCTTTCTGGTTTTTTCGATTTTTTTTTCTTCAGTATTTTTCTTAAAATTTTTGTACATATTTTGCCCTGACTCCCCTGCAAAAAACTTGATGAGAAGCCTTCTGTATCAGAGTGCAAAGTTTCTAATTTTTCGGGAAAGCCGAAGACTTTGTTGCGTAGAGTTGCCGATTTGCCGTTATAAGCCAAATCTAGGTCAAACGATGTCGGAATAACCTGAGATTTGACGTGAAGCCTCCTGAGCAGTAAATAAGACCAACCATAGGCTTTTACTTGAGTTTGAAATCCGTGTGGGGTCCTGTCACCAGTGGACTTGATTCTATCACGAAGAAGATGCCGTGCTTTGATATAAGGTCAACCGATGTCTGATTGACCCAAAATTTGGCAGGGAGCCTATTGGAGTCATTTTAAGATGATTTGTTAGTCAGAACTGTGCGAACTACCATGGAATTAAATTGATGAGCCATACGATGAAATTATGGAAGAGAGTTATTGAGAGAAGACTAAGAAAAACAACAAATATTTCAGAGAATCAATTTGGTTTCATGCCTGGGAGATCAACCATGGAGGCTATCTTTCTCCTGAGGAGGTTAATGGAACAGTGTAGAGAAGGTAAGAGAGATTTACATATGGTGTTCATTGACTTGGAGAAGGCCTATGACCGGGTTCCTAGGGAGATTCTTTGGAAAGTTCTGGAAAATAAAAGAGTTTGTGTCACTTATATTGAGGCGATAAAGGATATGTATGATAGAGTCGTGACATCTATAAGGACGACTGGCGGCGAAACTAAGGAGTTTCCTATCACGAATTGTCTACACCAAGGCTCAGCGTTATGCCCGTACTTGTTTGCCCTAGTTATGGATGAGATTACAAGACATATCCAGGATGAGGTGCCGTGGTGTATGCTATTTGCAGATGACATTGTTTTAGTGGATGAGACGAGAGAAGGAGTGAATGCTAAACTTGAATTGTGGCGGAAAACATTAGAGACAAAAGGGTTTAGGCTAAGTTGATGCAAAACGAAATATATGGAATGCAAGTTTAGTCAAAGTAGGACACCTGGTAACATAGAAGTAAGTTTGGGCACACAAAAGATAGTAGAAAAAGAAAACTTTAGGTACCTTGGATCTATGGTGCAACAGGATGGAGGGATTGATACTGATGTAAGTCACAGGATTCAAGCCGGGTGGACCAAATAGAGGAGTGCTTCGGGGGTCTTGTGTGATCGGAAAGTCCCCCTCAAGGTTAAAGGAAAGTATTATAAGGTGGCGGTACGGCCAGCGTTGTTATATGGATCAGGGTGTTGGGCAGTAATGCATAATCTGTCAAGAAGATGGAAGTTACGGAGATGAGAATGCTAAGATGGATGTGCGGGATCACAAGGAGAGATAGGATTAGGAATGAGAAGATTAAGGGCATAGTAGGAATAGTACCGATTGGAGATAAAATGAGAGAAAATCGACTGAGATGGTTCGGCCATGTTAGAAGGCGTCCAACAGAGGCACCTGTTAAAAGGTGTGAAAGCATGGAGTTTGCCAAGAGTAGGAGAGGGAGAGGGAGACCCAAGAGAAGTTAGAAAGAAACTATTAAACATGATCTTGCCTACATGGATCTAACGGAGGACATAGCCCTAAACAGATTTGATTGGGGTCGTCAAATCCATATAGCCAACCCCACCTAGTGGGAAAAGGCTTGATTTGGTTTGGTTAGCTCTGATTTGGAAACCATGGTCCCGTGGAGTTTTGCCGCCGAGAGACCTGATTTGGCTTTCAAGAGTCAAAGTCTGGTCAAATGTTGTCGAAATAACCTGAAACTAGACATGTAGCCCTTTGGAAGCATTTTGAAGTTACCCATGTGCTCTATTTGATGAGTGATGGCTTCGGTGGTTCTCGCCGTCGAGAGACTTGATTTTGTTGCTCGAGGGTTGATGTAGGGTCAAGCATTGTTGGTTTGACCTAAAACTTAACGTGGAGATTTTTAGAGGTATTTTAAGACCATCCACAGACTCTGATCGAAGATTTGATGTCTTCGATGCTGTCACCACCGGGAGCTCCTATTCAGCTACTGGAAGGGTGAAGTTAGGCCAAATAATGTTGAAATGGCCCGAAACTTCATGTGTACTCTTCTTTTGGTCATTTTGAAGGATCTTGTAGTTTTTGTCTAATTCTAACAAGATTTGATTTTTGAAGTAGTATTGCTTGTCTGTGGTAGGTTGCGGCTTCATGTAGATTCTTGATGTTAACGTGGCAAAGTGACAGTTTTGGTGTCAACAAATGCCCCCTTGAGGTACAGTGACGAGTTCCCTAACTTTTGTAGTCGATGTTCCTCGAAGAGGACTTTGAAGGAGAGCTTCTGACTTGACCAAGAGTCTTCGAGCAGTCTTTCCTTTGGTAGAGTGAGCCTTTTGAGTTTCTAGGGAAATTTTATGGTAGTGAAAGGGATCACGTACCATCTTAAGGCAAAGTTTTGAAATGACATGAGAGATTTGGAGTTGGGTTTTTAGATTTTCTTTTTGGCCTTGTGACCTAACAAGCTGTATGTGGCAGGTTAGGGGGTCAGATTTGGTTTTTTGGTTTTGACCTTATGACCCAACAACCTGTATGTAGCAGGTTAGGGAGGATTTGGTTTTTGACATTGTGACCTAACAAGTTGTATGTGGCAAGTAAGGGAGTCGGTTTTTGGTTTTGACCTTGTGACCCAACAAGTTGTATGTGGCAGGTTGGGGGGGTCAGGATTTGGTTTTTTGTCACTCTTTGGGACTATTTGGGTCCATTGGAGTGGTTTGGATTTTTGTGGAATGTCAATTTCAAGATTTTGGCTCAATTTGGTATATGAGGTTGGATGGTTTGAATTTTTGGAAGCTCATGAGGCTTGGAAATTTATTTTTTTTGCATGGTCCAATCAACTCAAAAGAGGCATGAAACCATTTTGTATGCTCTTGGTAAGAGAGATTTTTGGTAGGAAGCCACTTTTAGTGCCTAGGTGGTCAAACCTGGCTCATACGGGCTAACCCATGGGACCTTAAGCTTTTAAGATGGCTTAGATCTCATGTGGTGTCATTTTTGTAAAGAATATCTAAAAACATCTCCTTTGGATAGAGAATATCTAAAATATCCTTACTTGGAGAGAATCTCTCATGTTCCCTTTATTTTGGGAGAGAATATCTCAAAGTATCTTTCTTTTGGGAGAGAATATCTCAAATCCCCTCTCTTTTGGGAGGAAATCTCTCTAACTCCTTTCTTTTGGGAGAGAATCCCTCAAAGTATCTTTCTTTTGGGAAAGAATCTTTATAATTTCTTTCTTTTGGGAAGGTTGTTAATTTATAGCACTAACCTCCTTGTTTCCTTCTTTGGCTTGCTCTCTTCTATAAAAGCAAAGGGAGATTGGTCTTTTGCTCTTATTGCTCTTTTTGCAAAAATCTCAAGAGTGCTTCAAGGCCAAGAGCTCTTCTTCAAGGATCTTCAAGCTTTTTCTTCTTCTTCACCATCAATGGCTTCAAGTAAGTCTTCTTTTCCAAGAAAACTCCATTGTAGAAGTAGGATGGTAAAAAAGTTCTTGTTTTTTTTCTTTCTATCCTTTTCTTGTCTTTCCTTTTCTTTTCTTTCTCTTTTTTTTTTGTTCAGTACGTTTTTTTTAACATGTTTCGTCTTTTTTTTTCACACATTTTTTCTTTTCTTTTTTCTTTTTGTGGCCATAATGACAAATCCGCACGGACCTGGCCGTATGGACAAATCTGCACAGACCTGGCCATACGGCCACATGGCAATGGGCCACGGCCTGTGGGCCAGCCTCCCCTTTTTTTGTTTCTCTTCTTTCTTTTTTTTTATTCTTTTTTCTTTTTGAGGAAGTTTCTTTCTTTTTTTTTCGCTCACCATGATAATGCGTTTTATGCAAATCAAGATTTTCATGCATTTTGTTTTTCTTTATTTTTTTACGCATCAAATAAAAGGCTAGGATCTCTAGGTCAAGCCAATATGAGTTTTGGCTTAGACAAAGTTTGATTTGACCAAGTTGGGTTGGAATTGGTCAAACTTTTGTCAAAGGTTTCCTAGCATCTAATGCATGACAATTTACTTTCTATGCATGATATTTGTAAATTGAATTGGGAGCATGATATGATAGCGTGTACCTGGAAATCTTTGCAAGTTTTTGGAGTTTGGAGCTCGTAGCAATGTTGAGCCCTTCCCAATTTTGCAGAGATTTGAGATGCTTTGCAAGTTTGAAGTTTGGAGCTCGCAGCATTGTTGAGCCCATCTTCAAGCTTCCTATTTCTTTTGGTGCGTTTCCCTTTTCTTCGGAACTTCCCCAGAACCATGCAAAAAATTTCGCCAGATTTTTTTTAGCAAAATTCTGTCATTTTGATGATTTATCTTTTTCTTTTCCAACCTTTCCAGGTGGTTCCTCCAGAACGAACAAGGGTAAGGAGCCTGTTACCAGCGTACTCCGTCAATCTGCTAGATCTTCCAATGCGGCTGTTCACCAGGCCTTAGAGAAGGTCCAGTATGTGGAGAGAAACTTGGAAGAGTGTGACTCCCTCAACGAAGATGAGATGAGGCAGTGATTGATCGCTTTCAAGGGTGAGGAGTTCTACAAGATCATGGTAAGCAATCATCCTTGGGTCATGGATGATCAAAGCGTTGTTCCCAAGCCTACCTTTCTCTTTGGTGATACAGTCCCTGACGACATGGCATACCAGAGGAGGTGTTTTCAGTTCTCTTACACAGCTGATGGTGAGGAGAGGACTATTGTTACCTGGTCAACTTTTGATCGTACTATCATGAGTCTTTCTCCCACATGCTCTAAGAGGGAAGATCCTCCAAGCTGGGTGAAAAGGACCAATGTGATCCAAATTGGAATTTTTATTGGCGGTCCTTCCGGATATATGGAGAAGTCGCCTGCTCGTATGGACATGTTGATGCCGGCTAGTGGCTACCAGGGCTTTGATTATCCATTAGTCGATTTGAGAGCGGTGGGCCTTGGCATTTTCAGCGGTGATGGCAGCAATGGGTGAAGCCTTTTCGACTTCGTGGCCGTTTTAGTGCTGACTCCGATTGGGAGTCGTGGACTGATCGCGTCCTGCTGATTGGTGGCGCCATTCTGAAGGAAGCCGGGATCTTTGATGTGGTCCGTGCTTTTAGGGAGACCATGATCTTTTCCTACGAGGCCTTCATGGCTTTGTTGGAGTCGTTCCTTCCACAAAACAATGCCTTCGTTGTCACGAATGGTGAGATTGGTTTTTCTTTGAAGGAGCTGAGCGTCATTACTGGTTTGCCTATCCTTGGTAAACTCTATGAGGAGTTCATGCTTATCGACATCATCCTTGAGGAGCAGTTTGAAGAGCTTAGGCTTCTGAACTTCCAGCTTGTTGCCTTTTATGATTTTTTGAAGGAGAAGGAGGGCTCGAAAGTCTGGTCCAGCAGTTGGAAGAATTTTAGCATTTTGTTCCCCAACTTCTTTGACAGCAGGGAATCTTCTGATAGCACGACCCAGGAAGCCATGGCTAAGGACCCGGGTTCAAAGAAGACTTCGATCATGCAAGAAGAGTTGAGGGATTTCTTCACGAGTACAGATGCCATTTGTTCTGACATTGCATTGCGGAGAGATCTCATTGTTTACCTCAGTTAATGGCTAGGTTAGGCTGTCTTTGCTGGTGGAGATGGAATGCACATCAGGCCGCATTGTATTTATCTGGCTTATCAGATGGCGTTCGGAGAGCAGCTTGCTTTGGTGCCTGCTCTTTACTCCTATTTGTATACCGAACTGCAGGTTACTGCTTTCTTAGTTTGGCTCGGGCTCCCTATAAATAGGGTTTCAGCCCACATCTTTACTCATGGTATGTATTCCACTGTTCTGGCTTGCACCGGCTGGGTGCTGTACAGGATGATGATCCTCTTATGATTCAGTTGGCTAGTGGTAAAGCCGTCTTGGAATCTCTTTTGTTTGCCCGCATGAGGATCTGACGGTTCAGGAACATCGAGATAGGGTAATCTTAAGTGAAGCTTGCTTCGGAATTGCGGAAGAATGCTTTTGATTTTGGTGCCACCCACGACTCCACCAGGCATTACTCCTTGACGGCCCAATTGTGTACCGTAGACATCTTTTCGTTGACATCTAGCCCTATGTACCTTCTCGTTTTGCGCTGTAGTTGGATTTTTCTCAAGGCATTGTTGGAGAGCCTTCGAGTACGGTGAAGCGCTTTGAAGGTTTGCAGGACGACAGAAATGCATGGGATTTTTATAGTGCTGAAGAAACTACTGCCATGATTTCTTTGTTGGGATTCGTGTATGCCCTAAAGCCCACTAGCTGCACTCTCATCTTTTGTTACTGGATATTTACTGGTTATTTAATGGAAAGACTCTTTTATGCTTAAACATGTATATATGTATGGTTGTGTAAGGCCCATTGTTTCTAGTAAATGAATTAGGTGTGTAGTGTCTACGCACAGATAGGTCTAATTCATGGACAACTGGAAACATCATATTTGTTCATAACTGAAAGATGGAGCTGGGCACTTCATCTTGGTAGAAGTTATAATGAGAGACTCTCCTGTATTCAGGGTGAATTACCTAAGTCATGGGAGGGCTTTCCCGGATTCATCTCATTAGTGCATATGCAATGCATTGAACAGGACCATGGTAGGTGTGATCTCTAAAATAGTACTATCACAGAGAGAGATCAAGTCACCTCATGCTACTGAGTGACCGGTGCTCTTAATCTTGAGCATTTGTGGATGAACTGACGAAGTTAAGTTCTTGTGCTTTAATTCACTATGGGTGAGATTCTTTTCATGGGTCAACAGCTCTGTGTTTTGGGTACTCGGACTTGATCAGTTGGGACGTGCAGATGCAATATAGAATCTATGCCATCTGATGATGGAATAATCGTCCCCTTAGAATTATCCGATTAATCATCAAAATCTAAGATCTTAGTATATGGATGTTCCATATGGATATTGAACTTGTGGGTCGCTCCCTGGATCAAGAGAATGATATTCGAATGATGATTATGTTAAGGATATGAAGTTCTAAGGTTTAGATGTAATCGGGAAGGTTGATAGTACATGTGATAACCTGACTCGATTATGGATGTTACATAGAGGGGCATTCAGGTCATTACACTTAGTAGGTCGAAGACAACCGTCATTTTATGACGAGCTTATTATATTATATATTTGTCCTTGGAGTTCAACCATAACTCTTTAGTGGAATGAGTTAAGGTTAAAATGGTCTTAATGTTGCTATGGGTTTAGCATGGACATTTTGGTCATTTTGGGAGCCAATGGCAAATATGTCTTTTGGTCCCTTCTCTAGTCACTTTCCAAGATTGGCATGGTTTCCTATAATGTTTAGATAACATTTGGATGAATTATTTTAGTGGAAAAATAATTTTGAGTTTAAATTCAAATAGGCCTTTGACGGCATACATGAATTTAACTCTAGATAAATTGTATGTGGGCCATGGTATACATTATCATAAGGGACGTCCATAATAGGATTTCCATGGGTAAGGTTTCCAACTTTGAGTAGGACTCTCTACTTGGAAAGTTGGACTCCTCTTTGGATTAGTATTCCTATGAGAAAGTTTCCTTTTTGGATTAGGAACTTAAAATTAGTAAGTGTTCTACAACTAGGATTACTAATTGTATGGAAAGTTCCTTTTGGTTTCCTTTTCTAATTAGAGTGTTTCTTAAAGGAAATAAGTCTTTCCTTTTTGGACATCAATGAGAATTAGAAGAGATAAACTTTTAGGAAAGGTTTCCTCAAAGTTTCTATAAAAGAAACAACACCCCCCTTTGGACGTCCAAGCCTATGAAAGGAAGAGTCCCACACGTCCAGCCCTTGAAGCTCTTTCTTCTTCATTGAAGAAAGTTAAGGTCTGAGATTTTTCCTTGGAGAAATACTTCTTGATTCCTAGATTAAGATCCCACCATCTTAGCCAATCAGATTTGGAAGTGAGATAGAGAAGAAGATCAAAGGCAATACTAGTGCAGAAAATTCCAGCAACTTGTTTGCAAATTGCAAGTCTGAGTTCGGGCCTTTGGATCTATTTTTTCAGAGATTTGAAGTCTACAAATCTTCGAGGTAATAGTCTTCTTCGTTCTCCTTTAATTATACACTTGTTGGTCATGAATTCATGGAGTTCTCATGCGATCTATATGGCTGATTTATGCTGGCCAAATCAGATTTTTAAAATCTGTCATGTTACAAATTAGCCATGAATATCTTCCGCTAATTCAGATCTGAATCGCAGTTTCTTTCAGTGGTATCAAAGCCACTCCATGTGAAATCATGATCCCATGTTGTGTATAATTAATCCTAGATTGACTATCGGTATGGTGGCACCTTATTAAAGTTATGTTGTGATGCATGTTGTGTGCAAGTTTCATTAACATTGCTGGAATTTATTTTCCAGATTTGTTTAATGATGCACATAGTGAGTTTGCATGCACTAACCTCTTTGTTTGCAGCCATGTATTGCATCCTTGATGGTTCGCATGATTGTTATGTGGATTTGGATGTTTTCTCATTAGTTGGAAAGTGTACGATTGCGCGTTTAGCAATCATAGGAAGTTGTAATTCTTTCTTTACTTTTATTCCAACTAGTCTTGATGTAAGCTTTCTTGAAAAGCATAGGTATCTCCAATGTAATTTGGGGTTTTGTTTTTTATGGTTTTGCTTGTATAAATTTAATTTATTGGAACAAGCAAGAAGAAGAAAGTTTCAAGAAAGGTTGTAAGTAACCGGACTCCTTAGTGGTGGAGGAGACAAGACTTCTTGGTGAAAGATGAGACCTATTCTTGATGTCCTAGTTCGATAAGGATTACAAGTCCGAAGAGCAAGGAGCCATCAAGGATTGCATACTTTTATTTGCTTTTATATATGGAATGCATGGATGAGTGCTTTATATAATTGCTATAATTGTCACCTAGAAACATGGCCACCATTAGGTTCTAAAATTGGCATCTTTATTGTATTAGATTGTTTTTAGTTTGGCAAATTGTTTTAAACGGAACTTAGACCAGCACCTTCTATTTGTCTAAGGTTTAAAATTGGATAGGGTTTAGTTTATCTTGGTACCCTTGGTTTCCAAAGAAGGCTAAACTAAAATCTAATTATATGCTACCTATGGGTTTTTCATAACCCAAGATAGGCTTTTGACTCTTTGAAGGGATTTGCTCAAATGTTTTAAAGCAAAGGTTATTTAATTTTAAGATGACTTAAGTCATAAATTTAATTAACCAAGTTTGCTAGATTTAAAAAGAGCTTTTGAGTAAAACAATGTAAAGGTAAAAAAGTATAAACCCTAGTGATAAATAATCAAGTGGGAGAGGGGTTTTAGGAAAGACCCCACGGCCTTCCATTTTCGGTTCATGTTATCTCATTAAAGTGTTAGTAGGAGCGGCCATCCCTTCGGTGGAGTTCTTTTACTAAAGACTGCTTTGATGGGTTAATGGGTGAACTAATGTGAATATTCGTAATGAGGTGTTAGTAGGAGCGGCCATCCCTTCGGTGGAGTTCTTTACTAAAGATCACTTCTATAGAATGTCAATGAAGTGTTGGTGGGAGCGGCCATCCCTTCGGTGGAGCTCTTTACTAAAGGTCACTTCTAGAAAGGATAAAAGTCTCTTCCCTTCGGAGGACTTAATCATAGACATTCTGGGAAAATTCATAAGAGATGGTTATACACTTGACATAAGATGGTAATAACCTCTCCCTAGGAGTTAAAGGGTTATTTATCATATGAGGCCAAACCAATCAGTGATTGGACTACCACTGGATATGTGTCCGGATAGTGATAATCCAAATAAGTCTGCCTTAATTCAACGTGACTGTAGGCTCGGCCATCCCTTCGATGGAGGGTCTATGAGGAGGTTGAAACACTGATACATTATGATTGGGGTTGAATAATGTAAAAAGTTTTGTGCTTTGTTTTTCCTTTTATAACAAGCACCATATGCATATTATATATATACTGCATGTCTAATTATAAACCGTTTTATATCCAGAAAGAGATGGGTAAAGACTCTTTTAGTCCGTTGATGTGCATTCTTCGTGAGAATAAACTGACTGGCCCTAACTACGTAGAGTGGAAGAGAAATCTTGACATAGTACTCACTGCTGAGGAGTACAAGTATGTCTTGCTGGAAAACTGTCCCGATATTGATGCTAATTCTACTGATGACCAGCGAGAGGCTGAAAGGAAATGGAAGAAAGCGAATAGCATGGCTAAATGCTACATGCTCGCTTCCATGTCCAACGTGTTGCAAACACAGCACGAGCAAATGGACACAGCCTATGAAATCATGATGTCCTTGTCTGAGATGTTTGCAGACAAGAGCAGGCCAGCTAGGCAAGCTGCTATAAGGACTATCATGAATGCTAGGATGGCTGAGGGAACACCTGTCAGAGAGCATATGCTCAAGCTGATTGATTGTTTCAATGAAGCTGAGATTCTAGGGGCTGAGATTGATGCAGGGAGTCAAATTGACATGATTCTCGAAACTTTGCCGGAATCTTTCAGTCAGTTCAAGCTCAATTTCAATATGAGCAAGATGGACATGACTCTACCTGAGTTAATGAAAGAACTCCAAGCGGCAGAGGCCATCATGAAGCCCAAAGCCCAAGCTCATTTTTTCCAGTCTTCCTCTAAACTGAACCCGAAAGGGAAGAAGTTCAAGAAGAAGCAGAATAAGGGAAAAGGGCATAAAAAGGACAATGCTGGTAATAAGAAGGATAAGGGTACAGATGGAAAGCCCAAAGGGAAATGCTTCAAGTGTGGCCTCAAAGGTCATTGGAAGAAAGATTGTCCCAAGTTCCTGGCCTCAGTTAAGAAAGGTACATCTTTTTCATACTACATTGAAACTTGTCTAGTGGTTGATTCTACTGACTCATGGATAGTAGACTCAGGAGCCACTAATCATATCTGCAACTCATTGCAGGGGTTTCAGATAATGCAGAGAATTGAGAAAGGAGAGTTTGCCTTTAGAGTCGGAACTGGAGCTAAAGTTTGGGCAGTTGCAGTAGGAGTTGTTACCTTACATTTTCCATGTAATAGGATATTAGTTTTAAATAATGTTTTCTATGTTCCGGACATGAGGAAGAATTTAATTTCAGTTTCCAGATTAATTGAATTTAATTATTCGGTTTCTTTCCATTCTGGTGTTGATATCAGTAGAGATGGAAATATTATATGTTCTGGTAGAATACATGACAACTTATTTTATATATATCCTATTGCTCCCACACTGCATAATGTACAACAAGAAAATTCAACTTCCCTTAAGAGGAAGGTATCTTCAATCAATGACACATATCTTTGGCACTTACGTTTGGGTCACATTAACCTAAAACGGATTCAGAGGTTGGTAGAAGATGGGCCGTTGAGCTCATTAGATTTCGAACCTTTTCCTCAGTGCGAATCTTGTCTCAAGGGAAAGATGACCAAACGGTCATTCTCTAGAAAGGGACTAAGGTCAAAGGAGTTGTTAGAATTGATTCACACTGATGTGTGTGGTCCTATGAACAAACCGGCTCGAGGAGGGTATGAGTATTACATCACCTTCACCGATGATTACTCTAGATATGGATATGTATACCTAATGCGTCGCAAGTCTGAGGCATTTGATTAGTTCAAACAATTCAAGGCTGAGGCGGAGCTACAACTAGGAAAACATATCAAAGCCCTTCGATCTGATCGAGGTGGCGAGTACCTCCTGGGTGAGTTCAAGGAGTACCTCACACAACATGGGATTGTGTCTCAGTTGTCTGCACCGGGTACACCCCAACAAAATGGTGTAGCGGAGAGAAGAAACCGTACCCTTCTTGATATGGTAAGGTCCATGATGAGTCATGCAACCCTGCCTATATCTTTTTGGGGATATGCCCTAGAAGCAGCAGCATACATTCTAAATATGGTGCCTTATAAATCAGTACCTAGGACACCTCAAGAAATGTGGACAAGTCGAAAACCTAGTTTAAGACATATTCACATTTGGGGTTGTCCAGCCTATGTACTGAATGATAAAACTACCAAGCTGGAACCCAGATCAGAAATGTGCTACTTCATTGGGTATCCTAAGGGAACGAGAGGTGGCATCTTTTATCATCCAAAGGAGCAAAAAGTGCTCATCAGCACTCATGCTAGGTACTTGGAGGATGATTGTATGATGCACCAAGAGCTTAGTTGTAAAGAAACCCTTGAGGAGATTCTTCCGGGATCTCCTATAACATCTGTACCAGATCCTGAGACAGTAGATGAACAAGATATTCCTTTAAACACTCCGGAGCCTCGTCGTAGTGGGAGAATTTCTAGACAGCCAGAAAGATATCTAGGAGTGTCTTTTAAGACAGACTCTGAAGATCTGGTTGAGGATCCTACTAGTTATGATGAAGCAGTAACGGATATAGATGCTGACATGTGGCAGCAAGCGATGAAATCTGAAATGGATTCTTTGTATTCCAATCAAGTCTGGGAACTTATAGATGCACCTGAAGGGATTAAACCCATAGGGTGTAAGTGGATCTACAAGAGAAAGAGAGGAGTGGATGGGAAGGTGGAAACCTTCAAAGCAAGACTGGTGGCGAAAGGATATACTCAGAAAGAGGGTATCGATTATGAGGAAACCTTTTCACCAGTGGCTATGCTTAAGTCCATAAGGATTCTCTTGGCCATCGCATGTCATTATGACTACGAGATATGGGAGATGGATGTCAAGACAGCTTTTCTTAATGGAAGTCTTGACGAATGCATCTATATGATGCAACCAGAGGGCTTCATTGCTAGTGGCCAAGATAACATGGTTTGTAAACTTAAGAAGTCCATTTATGGACTTAAGCAAGCATCTAGAGCATGGAACATCAAGTTTAATCAGGCAGTCAAATCCTTTGGCTTTGATCAAAACATTGATGAACCATGTGTGTATAAGAAAGGAAATGGGAAAGCAGTTGCATTTTTGGTTCTGTATGTAGATGACATATTACTCATAGGAAATGATGTAGGTTTATTGTCATCCACAAAGGTTTGGTTATCCTCTCAATTTCAGATGAAGGATGTGGGTGAGGCCAACTATATCTTAGGGATCAAGCTTTTGCGTGATCGCAAGAATAAGATGTTAGCCTTATCTCAATCTTCATATATTGAGAAGATATTGGTCAAGTTTAACATGCATGACTCCAAGAAGGGCCTCCTACCTTCTAGACATGGAGTACCACTGTCCCGAGATCAATGTCCAAAGACATCTGAAGAGATAGAGACCATGAGGAGAGTTCCATATGCATCTGCTGTTGGAAGCCTCATGTATGCCATGTTATGTACTAGACCAGATATTTGCTTTACCGTTGGCATGGTTAGCAGATATCAGTCAAACCCTGGACCTATGCATTGGACAGCAGTTAAGCATATATTCAAGTATCTTCGGAGAACGAAAGATTATATGCTGACCTTTCGAGCAGATGATCTAACGCCATTGGCGTATACAGACTCTGATTTCCAATCTAATAGTGATGCCAGAAAGTCTACCTCAGGGTACGTCTTTACTATGTCAGGAGGGGCTATATCATGGAGAAGTGTCAAGCAATCCTGTATAGCTGATTCTACCATGGAAGCAGAGTATGTGGCGGCATCGGAAGCTGCGAAGGAAGCGGTATGGCTCAGAAAATTCCTGTTGGAATTGGGAGTTGTTCCTGCAGTGCATAAACCGATTGTCATGTACTGCGATAACACTGGTGCTATAGCACAGTGCAAAGAGCCCAGGAATCACAAGAAAGGCAAGCACATTCAGAGAAAGTACCACTTGATCCGGGACTTCATTCAGGATGGAGAGATAGTGGTGGAGCATATTGCTTCAGCAAATAACTTAGCTGACCCATTCACTAAGACTCTTACTGAGAAAGTCTTCACTTCTCATGTTGAGTCTATGGGTGTTAGGCTAGGAAGTAGTGATCTTTAGTGCAAGTGGGAGTTTGTTGGGATTGGTGTATGCCCTAAAGCCCACTAGCTGCACTCTCATCTTTTGTTACTGGATATTTACTGGTTATTTAATGGAAAGACTCTTTTATGCTTAAACATGTATATATGTATGGTTGTGTAAGGCCTATTGTTTCTAGTAAATGAATTAGGTGTGTAGTGTCTACGCACAGATAGGTCTAATTCATGGACAACTGGAAACATCATATTTGTTCATAACTGAAAGATGGAGCTGGGCACTTCATCTTGGTAGAAGTTATAATGAGAGACTCTCCTGTATTCAGGGTGACTTACCTAAGTCATGGGAGGGCTTTCCCGGATTCATCTCATTAGTGCATATGCAATGCATTGAACAGGACCATGGTAGGTGTGATCTCTAAAATAGTACTATCACAGAGAGAGATCAAGTCACCTCATGCTACTGAGTGACCGGTGCTCTTAATCTTGAGCATTTGTGGATGAACTGACGAAGTTAAGTTCTTGTGCTTTAATTCACTGTGGGTGAGATTCTTTTCATGGGTCAACAGCTCTGTGTTTTGGGTACTCGGACTTGATCAGTTGGGACGTGCAGATGCAATATAGAATCTATGCCATCTGATGATGGAATAATCGTCCCCTTAGAATTATCCGATTAATCATCAAAATCTAAGATCTTAGTATATGGATGTTCCATATGGATATTGAACTTGTGGGTCGCTCCCTGGATCAAGAGAATGATATTCGAATGATGATTATGTTAAGGATATGAAGTTCTAAGGTTTAGATGTAATCGGGAAGGTTGATAGTACATGTGATAACCTGACTCGATTATGGATGTTACATAGAGGGGCATTCAGGTCATTACACTTAGTAGGTCGAAGACAACCGTCATTTTATGACGAGCTTATTATATTATATATTTGTCCTTGGAGTTCAACCATAACTCTTTAGTGGAATGAGTTAAGGTTAAAATGGTCTTAATATTGCTATGGGTTTAGCATGGATATTTTGGTCATTTTGGGAGCCAATGGCAAATATGTCTTTTGGTCCCTTCTCTAGTCACTTTCCAAGATTAGCATGGTTTCCTATAATGTTTAGATAACATTTGGATGAATTATTTTAGTGGAAAAATAATTTTGAGTTTAAATTCAAATAGGCCTTTGACGGCATACATGAATTTAACTCTAGATAAATTGTATGTGGGCCATGGTGTACATTATCATAAGGGACGTCCATAATAGGATTTCCATGGGTAAGGTTTCCAACTTTGAGTAGGACTCTCTACTTGGAAAGTTGGACTCCTCTTTGGATTAGTATTCCTATGAGAAAGTTTCCTTTTTGGATTAGGAACTTAAAATTAGTAAGTGTTCTACAACTAGGATTACTAATTGTATGGAAAGTTCCTTTTGGTTTCCTTTTCTAATTAGAGTGTTTCTTAAAGGAAATAAGTCTTTCCTTTTTGGACATCAATGAGAATTAGAAGAGATAAACTTTTAGGAAAGGTTTCCTCAAAGTTTCTATAAAAGAAACAACACCCCCCTTTGGACGTCCAAGCCTATGAAAGGAAGAGTCCCACACGTCCGGCCCTTGAAGCTCTTTCTTCTTCATTGAAGAAAGTTAAGGTCTGAGATTTTTCCTTGGAGAAATACTTCTTGATTCCTAAATTAAGATCCCACCATCTTAGCCAATCAGATTTGGAAGTGAGATAGAGAAGAAGATCAAAGGTAATACTAGTGCAGAAAATTCCAGCAACTTGTTTGCAAATTGCAAGTCTGAGTTCGGGCCTTTGGATCTATTTTTTCAGAGATTTGAAGTCTACAAATCTTCGAGGTAATAGTCTTCTTCGTTCTCCTTTAATTATACACTTGTTGGTCATGAATTCATGGAGTTCTCATGCGATCTATATGGCTGATTTATGCTGGCCAAATCAGATTTTTAAAATCTATCATGTTACAAATTAGCCATGAATATCTTCCGCTAATTCAGATCTGAATCGCAGTTTCTCTCATTCTTATCCTGAGCTGTCGACTTTTCGGACTGCCGGCTTCACGAAGTGGATTGTGGAGAGCTTTTTGGCGTACCAGGGGCTTTTCCAAGAAGGAGCTTGATGTTAAGAAGTCTTCTGGAAAAGGCATCGGGAAATCAGATGGCGTCTGGCAAGAGGAAGTTTCAGCCTTCCTTTCTTGAGAGAAGCATAAGTAGGCATTCTCGGTGAGCAGGGCGTCATTGGATCTGAAGCTGTCCGGGAAGTACCTGACGAGGCCTTAGAGCAGCTGGAGAATGAGGAAGCTGAGCTTGATGCTTGGATGTGAATTTCGACCCCCCCCCCCCCCCCCGCAAGAGGAAAATGACATTTGGCGTGGGGAATCTCCGTTCATCTATAAATACTATTTAAATTTTACATCGAAAGTGAGGATTCTGACTACCCTCAAAATCAATGGATCACAATCGCCAGCTACGGTAATGGCCGTAACACCATTCTTCGACGAAAGCCGAGGAAATGTGGGGAGAAAATAAGTGGGTGGGTTCTTCCTCTCGTCTAATGTACTGCCGGCAACACATGATGGTTGTCCTGTCACATTAATTTGGGTTTCTTTGGGTCTATTTAATATAGGGCCAATTCAGGGTCAAAGTTAAAGTCCGAATAAAGGTTAATCCTCACACAACATAATCATACTAGATCCAAGTAAAATAAAATAACTAAAATAAAGAAAATAAATGGGGGGAGGTGCCAAATATTTAAGAAGAGGATTGGCCCCTTTACTGGGTACCCCCTTCAGATCCCTTGGCAAAATATGGTTTAAAGGCTGACTTTTCAAACCAAAATGATGATGCAAATGAGACTTTCACTTGTGATTTCTATGTTTTTCATGTGCGATACACGAGTGATAAAAATGAAAGGCCGATGGGCCGTAATTGATTGGAGGTGGCCGATGGGCCGTGATTGTTCAAAAGTGTGTGTGAAATCACTCATCTCATCTCGTCATTCTCATTTATTCAATTTTAGAAGTCAGTTCTTCATTTCCTTTTATCATTAAGTTCGATTAAATATCGGGCACCAGAGGTAGAGGAAAAGAGAAGAAAATCTTTTTGGGTTCATTTTGTTGGTTTTCTAGTTTTTATGGATTTTTGATATTGGGCTAGAAGGGCCTAACTAGGGGATTTTACTTAGATTTACGTGATTATTGCTTTACTACTAATCATCGGATTAACCCTAACCTAAGGTCATAGACCGCCCACATCAGCTTTCCCAATTCCCTAACGAAACAGGAAGAGTGATGGCGTGAAGCCTAATGCTCCAAGCTACCTAAAGAGGTAATCCAATTTATTCCTAGGGTGCAAATAGCCTAAGCTTGATAGTTCCCGCCTAAGAAACTTGTTAATTATGATTCGGTTTGTTTGTTTTAAGTTATATATTGATTGAAAAGTGGATTAGGAGTGTTTTAAGGTTCTGATTAATGTGGGAAGGTTCCAGAATTCCAGGTTTTAATTCAAATGATGAAAATGCATCGAAATCAGCAAAACAGGGTTGGCGAAGGACCTGGGCGCACACACAGTGGTGCCTAGGTCACTCTAGTGACTTGGGTGCACAGGCAGTGGCGCCAAGTACTAGGTTCTGTGTGGTTTGGCTAGTGGTGATGGTATCGGCTTGATTTCAGGATTTTGTGGGGTCTGGCTTGGTGTAAGTCTATGTTCTGATGTTATTTTAGGTTCTGTGTTGATTTTAATTTAATGATTTATGTCCGGAATTCAAAAACGGTAAGAATCCGGAACTTGGTCCGGATAGAGGACTTCGGTGCACCTATGTGAGTGCCTAAGTGCTAATTTGGTGTTTTGTGTCTTCTGGCTTGATTCGAGGTTCCGGGTGGGTTTAAATTATTTAAATCTTTAATTTTAAGACTGTTATGGGTTCTGTGATGTTGATTGAGGTCAAGGTTTCAAGTGAATAGGGATTCAGTGGTCCCGGGGCTAGAATAGGAGTTGGGCGCACCTGTGTGTGTGCCTAGGCCTTCCTGGGTGACTTGGGTGTACCTATGGTGGCACCCAAGTGGAGTTGGTCCCGGGGCTAGAATAGGAGTTGGGTGCACCGATGTTTCTTCCTTTTCTCTTTCTTCCTTTTAACAATGTATTTAGTCCTTTTTCGATGCTTTTCGTGTGGTTCAGAACACCAAATTACAGATCCCAGTGCCCCGATATCAACTTGTATGAGAATCAATTTGGATATGAGAAACGAAGTGCACGTGAAACGATAATCGGGGCCAAAACCTTGCCTAGAGATTTGGGCGCACCCACAGTGGCGCCCAAGTGCTTTTCTGCACTTCTCTTTTTCATATTCAGATTTTTTCCAATGAAAATGATATGGATGCAAGATCTATTGTAATCACGAGTTCAAGATGATGAAAATGATGCAGATCTACAAACTACGAAAGATCCTAAGCATGTTTCTAATGATAGATGATTATTAAATGTCAGATCTACTAAGAAAATACTACTATTAATGCAAATCTATGATATTTGCATGATCCTAAGCATGTTTCTAACTATTGATGATGATAAACATTAAAAAAAGAGCCTAGATCTAGAAATACCGGTTTGGATATGTTTTTCAAGCCTTAGATCGAAACTCTCGCGCAAATCCATGGCTTTTGGGAGCTTTCTCCATTGCTAATCTTGCAAACTAGAGTGCTCCCTCTTCTCCTTTCTTCTAGATCTAAAGCTCTCTCTATGCTGGCTACCCTTTTTCTCTCCTTTTACTTGTATTTTTCTCTCTTCTTGGTAGCCTCCATGTAAATGGGGTTTAAAAGATGCTTATATAGGGGTTTTGGGCGTGCAAGAGGGGTTAGGGCTGCTGTTTACTCGTGCTTCTTGAAGATTCTCGCATCCCAAGGTGGAACTATGGTTTGGGGGACTTGGGCGCACACACAGGTGCGCCCAGGTCTCCTTTTGGGGTTAAGTTGATTTAAGGCTCGGTTTTGGATTATTTTTGGGACGAGGTCGGGCCCGAACTTCGAAAAGTAGAATGGGACACACCTAAACATACACTCGAGTGCTTTTCTAAGGTGACTGGGGACTTGGGCGCACCTATGTGTGCGCCCAAGTGTATTTTGGGACATGGGTGCACCTGTGGTGGCGCCAGGTTTGTTTCAAGTAGGGTCGCTAGGGCAGTCTTCTGATGGCCATATGTTTTGATCCGTCAGTCGGATTTGGACAATCTACATATCTGTCACACCCCAAAATCGAGACCCTGCAACGATCCGATCTCGGGGAGCATGAACTTGGGGTCAATTGAAAATTTTTGCTTTCCCCAGGATCCACGTGTGTGAGGATTACAAAATTCCACACAACCTGAATGTTTTGCGGAAGCTTACGTGGTGTTGCGACCTGAAGTCTGTGGCCATCGGATTCCACATCGCACTCAACCCATCAGCATAAAGCTGTCATAACAATATTCAAGCTCAGACTGGAACAAACCAAGATAATACATATACAGAGCTGACAGTAACAGGCTATTCATTACCCAAACATATTCAAGTTACAATTTAACATGTGTCTTAATTATAATCCCAAGGAAAGGCTAACAAAAGCCGTACAAAAATAACAAGCTAAGAACAATTGCTACCCTAGTGTGTAACGAAACTCCAGAGTCAAGCACGATGTCTATATGATATCATGACACAACAAGCCTGCAAAACTCATGGCTCAATAGCCCTCTGCACACGAACTTGCTCAAGTCGAGAACCTGCCACCTAGAGCACCAAAGTATATATCCAACACGATGGTCTGGCAGGTGAATAAATTGGGCATAAATATATACAAAAATCAAAGTTTAAAAGAAACAATATTTAAAATAATTTACCAAACTTTAAAACAAGTACATGACTAAGATATATTTCACCGATACAAAAATCCATGAATGAAGTACAAAACAAAACTAGCATGAGTACATAATATATCATGAATAGTAAATCCACATTGAGCTAAATCCTTTCTCCATCATACATGATGATAAGAGTGAGCGAGCGGGCACCCAAGCCACACAAGGTGGGAGGGGAAAGATACCGGCCGCGGAACCGGAACGAGCTAAAATCTGTATAAATACACTACCAATCTACAGATGGTCCTTACTTATGTTTAAAGACCCCCTAACTAGTGGATCAGGCTGAGAGGGCAGTCTAAGCTCAGTGGTGTTCACTTAAATCCATGAATGCACAAAACAAGACAATACACTTATCGAGCTTATCAAAACTTAAAGAGGAAATCAGTTATCAAAACGAGCGAGCGAGCAGACAAAAGGCATAATATATATGCATAACGAGCTTAGGAAGTGATCCCCTTTTTCCTTCAAAAATCAAACCTTCAAACGAACTTATACTTGAACTTCAAAGCAATATACAATGATATTCTGGATATCAAAACTAAAGTTCAAAAAACAAGGTTTATCAAGCTTATGTTAAAGACTTCCATTGATCCTTGTGTATTTGAAACTCAAATGTCAAAGAAGTAGAAATGGGATTGGTGCCCCTGAAGTTAGGACATTTAAAATTTCAAATGCACAATATTCATTTAGAAGTCTCATGATCAACACTTAAATGTGCAACGCTTAACCGCAAGACTACGGTGTCGTCAAGTAGCAAAGGACTCAAGAGTCCGGATTATCGATCCCACGAAGAGAGGATGGAACAAGCAATGAATCCAATTTGAGTACAATTGAACTAAGATATAGCTAATTTAGACAATTGAAGTAAACAATTAACACTATTAAACTATGCAATGTAAACAATTAATTAACAATCTAAAATATGAAGTAAATTAGATCTAAGCTAATCTAACAAGCTACACTAAACTAGTGTGTAAATGGTGGTGAAAATGGAAGATTTAAGGTGAAGATGTGGTGTGAAATGTGTAGGATTTAAAATAAGTTATGTGAGAGTAGATCTAACAATCTAGAACTGAAAATAACAAATCAAACAAAGATTAAAATTAACAACAATCAAGATGAGAGATTAGGCAATCCAAAATCCACTAAGTATGTAATTAATTCAAACAATGCATGTTCTAATTCAACTCCCAAGTCTACAATCCAAATAGCAATCTCTTGCCTAATTGGATTGGATGATATAACAATGAAGATCAAAGTAAAAGAAAATTAAAGGCCAAGATCCTAGATCATCATTTAGCTACCCTAACAATAAATCATCAAAATCAAGCTACAAAAGATCAAAGATAAGGGCTCTAGAGCATGCTATGTGAGAGAACTTAATCCAACTGCAAAGCATCAATTGAGATTATCCGAGCATCAAGTGTAGAGATAGAGCATGAAAAATGAGAGAGATTAGCATAACTAGATCTAAAATCTACTAATCAATTAAGGCACAAATAGGGAATTTAAACTAAAACATGCATAGAATTGAACTAATCACATTACTTAGCTTCAAAAGGAGAGCCTAATCCAAGAGCTTTAGCCACTAAACATCAAGAAAGTGCTCCAATTCTTCATTAATGATCTTCAATTACACACTCTCTCTAGATTAGTTACAAAGAAGCTCTTAATTACAATCTAAAAGTATAGAGAAGGTAAAATAAAATTGCTAAAAGACTAACTTGCCAAAAGATCTCCCATTCTCTAAAAAACATTCCAATTTATAGAAACTTTGAAGACATTTGATTGGCTTATTTTCATTCACAAGGATTGCTTCCATTTGATTGGTTGCAACTTGAAGGCTTTTGATTGGCTCTTTTGCTTTCACATGGATTGCTTCAATTTGATTGGTTGCAACAAACTTTCCTTCCAAAAGCATATGTGCTTTTTGCTTTTTGTGGTCCTTCATTTTGGAGGCTTTTGATTGGCTCATATCCTTTCACATGGATTTGTGCCATGGCAAGCTTTGATTGGTGGAGATATTAGAGTTGGATGAAATATCTTCTATGTAAAAAAAAATATATAATTATTGGGATTTGAACCCATAACCTATTTCATACCAACCAAAACTCTAACCAATACACCAACCACTCCTTTGTGTTGGAAAATGACTTCTTCTCATCTTATTTTGGAATTCTTTAACACTAATGATGCCTTGGGACATTAGCCGGAGGGTTGGGGTAGTCGTGGGGTCCACCTACACAAGAGAAATTACATTAAAATACGCTATAAATAATCGAATTTATACATGATAATCCGATAATCCGTTTAATGTGATAGAATGATAAAATCTCTGTGTAAAGCAAATGATATGCATATGAGATGCTGATAAAACCCGAACTAATGAAGGGTAAAATATGCAATATTTAACACTCATCACACCCCCAAACCTACATTTTGCTAGTCCCGAGCAAAAACTATAAAGAAAGACTAAACTATATGTAAGAAAACATGGTAAAAATCCTAACTCACTTTCGCAGGAATCGCGGCTGCACTTAGCTCGTGCAACAAGCCTTTAAACCCCTAGGTTTTCCCTAGCGGACGAGTTTTGTCTCGTCAGGGTTTTCAGCAAATAAATCCCACAAAATTCTTTTTATTTTGGAAAGAAAGTATTTTTGATGTCCAACAGTCTCTAGCAAGCTAATAGGAATGAGTACTGAGTTAGGAATACTAGCCAACTCCTGAAGATATGTCAATCAATACCTAAGTCCCACTGTGTATGTGTGTGTATTTAGCCAATAATTATGCAATCTTCAAGTCGAAGCTCACACAACCTTAATCCCCTTCGGAATACATTTCGCCTTGACTACAGCCTTACAGGTCATACTCTCAACAATGGAAGCACACATATTTTACTGACTAACTCTCAGTATGTGAGTATGAACAAGGCTAAGAACTCACATAATTGATGAAGAACAGAGCTTATTTATAGAATGATTGATCTCAAAGAATAAGATATTACCAATAGAAGGTGGAAATGCTCACTAAACTTCTCACTCATTCAGCACCTAACCTTTCCTAGGATCCAATAGGTCTTTCATAGGTTGTAATGGGGTTAGGGTTAATAGGTAGGATAAGGGTTAAATGTGGCTAAGTGTTCTTGAGAAGGTAAGGGTCTTTAAGTCTTCATAGGAAGGTCTTCCACTATCTTCACTTCCACCTTTTGCTTTGTGTTCTTTATTCCACTCTAGATCTTTTTGTGCTTGCTTTTCTTTAGTTTCCCATATCTTTTTTTTTTCTTTTTGTTTTCCTTTGGTTCTCATTTCTTCTTCTTTTTTCTCTCTCTTTTTTTTTCAACTTTCAAATTCCTTTATTCCTTTGTCATCCCTTTGTAGAACATCTATATTTGGTAGCCCATGTGAAGTCTTCATCACTAATGCTCAAATCCTTCCTTTCTTCATATATCCCTACCCTTCTCAAAAACAATAGGTCAAAAAGGATTATATATATGTGGGTGATGAGGCTTGGGATAATAAAGGAAGGTTTCTTATAAAATAGGCTCAAGAGGGCTATTAAGGGTGTAAAATGTAATAGGTGAGTTCAAAATTTGGCCACGGTTTTTTTTTTCTTTAGAATGCCTATCATCTTCCCCTAAGTTCGGAAAATGCATCATAAGCTACAAGTCAAGATTTCTTCGCATTTTGATGTCACCTCTATGGTTAGAACAAGGAATAGCACTTATGAGATCGAAAGTGCTGGACTAAGAAGCTCTAGGAGTAGCTCTTCATTCTACTCAGGAATAGCGCAGAAGAGTCCTCACCCAAACCGATATAGATAGGCTCAATCACTCAATGGGTTCTAGTCTCCACTAATGATTCTTTCGGTTCTCTCAGAAGTGATTTGCTCTTCTCTTGGACTACATTCATATGGCCAAATGTGTAAAAAATCTCTAGGACTTGTACAAATGACAACTCTTCAAGCAAAATCCATGGACAATTTTTGAAATCTTTTTTAGTTTTTTAGTGATTTTGAATTTTTTTTTAAATGTTTAGGGTTTTTGGTATAAATGGAAAATAACTTATGTATATGCAAAATGCAATGCATGAGATGCAGTGCCTCACCCCCAAACCTATCCTAAACATTGTCCCCAATGTTTATGCATAACAGAAATAAAATAGGACAAGGAAGGTAAATTGAAATTTCTCACCATGGGGTGCCGACACACGGGTATATTGGGTTGCCTCCCAACAAGCGCTAAGTTTAACGTCTTCAGCCAGACGTAATTAACAGTGTATGAGGTCAATCTATCCTGGGTCCACAAGAAGGACTTCCTCGACAACATTCTCAGGATCCACAAACTCCAGGTACTCTTTCAATCTATGCCCGTTCACTTGAAAGGTGCTACCATCTCTGGGATTCAAAAGTTCAATTGCACCGTGGGAATGGATTGTCTGAACGACATAGGGTCCTGACCATCGAGACTTCAGCTTGCCTGGGAACAAGTGCAATCTGGAGTTATATAGCAAAACTTTCTGGCCAGGATGGAACTCTTTTCTTAGAACTCTTTTATCATGAAACATTTTGGTCCTGGCCTTATAACTCCTTGCACATTCATATGATTCATTCCTCATTTCCTCTAGTTCAGCAAGCTGCAGTTTCCATTGGACCCCGGCCTTTTCTAAGTCAAAGTTTAGGCGCTTGATCGCCCAATATGCTCGAGGTTCTAGCTTAACCGGCAAGTGGCATGCCTTGTTGAAGACCAACCTGTACGGAGACATTCCGATAGGTGTCTTGAAGGCTGTCCGATATGCCCACAGTGCATCATGTAAACGTAAAGACCAGTCTTTCCGATTTGAATTGACTGTCTTCTCCAGGATGTTCTTGATCTCACGATTGGAAATTTCTACTTGCCCGCTAGTCTCGGGATGGTATGGTGTGGCAACTTTGTGCGTGATGTGATACTTCCCCATTAAAGCTTCAAATACTCGGTTGCAAAAGTGCTTACCACCGTCGCTTATGATCGCGCGTGGTATACCAAAGCGAGCGAAAACTTGATTTTTTAAAAATTCAACCACAACCTTGTGGTCATTGGTTTTGCATGGAATGGTCTCTACCCATTTAGACACATAATCAACAGCAACAAGAATATACTGATAACCAAAAGAAATAGGAAATGGTCTCATGAAGTCGATACCCCAAACGTCAAACAACTCAATGATCAAGATAGGTTGTTGGGCCATTTCATTCCTCTTAGAGATCCTCCCTAATCGTTGACATCGGTCACAGTTCCTACAATGCTCATGTGCATCCTTGAAAAGGGTAGGCCAAATAAATCCAGATTACAGCACCTTTGCTGCTGTCTTTTTACTAGAAAAATATCCCCCACAAGCATGGTTATGACAGAATTCAAGTATGCTCTTCTGGTCCATCTCGGGTACACACCTCCTAATGATTTGGTCAGGGCATTGTTTAAACAAATAGGGATCATCCCAAAAATAGTATTTAGCCCTAGACAAGAAGCGGAATTGGTCATTTTTTGACCAATTACTTGGTGTTTTCCTGGTCACCAGATAGTTAACTATATCTGCATACCAAGGGGTTTTACTATCAACAAACAACAATTGCTCATCTGGGAAGGTTTCTAAAATCGGATGGTCTTCAGAGGAATCGACAATCAGACGCGAAACATGATCAGCTACCACGTTTTCAGACCCCTTCTTATCCCGTACCTCTAGGTCAAATTCTTGCAAAAGCAGTATCCACCTGATCAGCCGAGCTTTAGCATCTTTCTTGCTCAACAAATATTTCAATGCGGCATGATCAGTGAAGACAATGACTTTTGACCCTATGAGATATGATCTGAATTTATCCAATGCAAAGACGACAGCCAGTAATTCCTTTTCAGTGGTGGTATAGTTAAGCTGTGCGTCATTAAGGGTCCTACTAGCATAGTAGATGACATGAGGTAATTTGTCTATCCTCTGTCCCAGTACAGCTCCGAGAGCATAATTGGAAGCATCGCACATCAATTCAAAAGATTTTGTCCAATCAGGAGGACGGATAATGGGTGCAGATGTCAACTCTCGCTTCAAACGATCAAATGATTCTAAACATGTAGCAGAAAAATCAAAAGTAGCATTCTTTGCCAAGAGATCACAGAGAGGGCGAGCAATTTTGCTAAAGTCCTTGATAAAGCGTTGATAGAAACCTGCGTGGCCCAAAAAGGCTCTCACCTCTCGTACAGTTTTAGGAGGGGGCAAGTTCACAATCAAGTCGATCTTGGCTTTATCTACTTCAATGCCCTTACTCGACACAATATGACCCAAAACAATGCCTGACTTGACCATAAAATGACACTTTTCCCAGTTCAAAACCAGGTTCTTTTCCTTACATCTTTGCAATACTAGGGTCAAGTGGTGCAGACAACTATCAAAACTTGAGCCAAAAACAGAAAAGTCATCCATGAAGACTTCCAAAAATCTCTCCACCATGTCCGATAAAATGCTCAACATACACCTTTGAAAAGTTGCAGGTGCGTTGCACAGGCCAAATGGCATACGCCTGTAGGCAAATGTGCCAAAAGGACAGGTGAAGGTTGTCTTCTCTTGGTCCTCGGGGGAGATATGGATCTGGTTATACCCTGAATAACCATCCAAGAAGCAATAGAAAGCATGGCCGGCTAATCTTTCCAACATCTTATCAATGAAGGGTAATGGAAAGTGGTCCTTCCTGGTCATTGAATTCAATTTTCTGTAATCAATACAGACTCTCCAACTTGTTTGAACACGGGTTGGAACCAGTTCATTGTCCTTGTTGGCGACAACGGTTACGCCAGATTTCTTGGGTACCACTTGGACAGGACTCACCCATTGACTATCAGAAATCGGGTAGATAATGCCAGTGTCTAAAAGCTTGATTACTTCTCCCCTCACTGCTTCCTTTAGGACCGGATTCAGTCGCCTCTGTGGTTCACGAGAAGGTTTGGCACCTTCTTCCAAATGAATTTGGTGCATAACTATAGAGAGACTGATTCCTTTAATGTCCGAGATGGTCCAACCTAGGGCACTCTGATGGTCTTTCAGCACATCTAGTAATTTTTTTTCCTGCTCTTCCTCAAGGTCTGAGGCAATAATTACTGGGTTGCTAGCAGAGGGCCCTAAGTAGGCGTACTTTAAATTCTCGAGTAATGGTTTCAATTCTAACATGGGTGGCTCAACAATAATTGATTCTTCTGCGACCATAGATTCAGAGGTGGATGTAAATATAGACTCAATTTTCTGTTTCCATTGGCCAACATCCATCGGCTGGGTCGAATCCAATAATGCATTAACTTCGCATATGGACCCGTCGATGTCTATGTCGGCATTGAAGTGAGCCAGACATTCCTCCAGCGGATCTGTGTAACATGATGATTGAACTGTTTGATCAATTAATGTGTCAATCATGTTCACTTCCTCATCATCATCTAGGTCTGATGTTTGGAGTCCGTTACGAAAAACATTCAACTCCAACTTCATATTCCCGAAACTAAGTGTTACAACCCCGTTCCTGCATCTAATCACTGCATCTGATGTTGCAAGGAATGGTCGACCAAGAATGATAGGAATATGTTGGTCGGGGGCTGCCACTGGTTCGGTATCCAAAACCACAAAATCAGCTGGAAAATAAAAATCCTTAACTTTTACGATCACATCTTCAACCACACCTTTTGGATACTTGACTGACCTATCAGCAAGACAGAGAGTAATATCAGTCTTCTTCAGTCCTCCCAGGCCTAACTGTGCGTACACGGAATACGGCAATAAATTCACACTTGCCCCAAGGTCAAGGAGACACCTCTCTATGATAGAGTCTCCTATCTGAATGGTAATGGTAGGGCAGCCAGGGTCTTTATATTTGGGTGCAATGGTCTGCTGGATCAAGCCTGATGCTTGGGCTGCCATCACAGCAGCTCTGGGTACTGATGTTTTCCTTTTGACAGTGGTTAGGTCTTTCAAAAACTTGGAGTAGGAAGGGATTTGCTTTATGGCATCAAGGAGGGGTATGTTTATCTGGACATTTTTGAAAACTTCTAAGATCCCCTCAAAGTAATCATTCTTCGTAGTCTCCTTCAATCGGTGTGGGAATGGTGCTCTAGGTACCACTTCTAAAGATGATGGTTCAACTACAATGGGCTTCTGAATCTTCTCTCTCTGTGGTTCTCCTCTTGGTATGGGTTCTTCTCTTTCTTTCTCCTTTTCTCTTTCTGCATTCTCTTTCAAATCTTTCTTCAATTTCTCTTTCTCGGGTTCGACAACTTTCCTCGAACTCTCTGGTTTTCCTAAAAAAATCTTCTCTCTTTGATCCTCTTCAGGCATCTCAACTCTATTATCAATAGTCTTTCCTGATCTCAGAGTATGGATTGCCTTCACAAGCTCATTACTCTCTACCGAACACTGGCATCTAGGCTGATTTGACTGTCCTTTCGGATTAGGAATGGTTTGGCTCGGGAAATGGCCATTTTCTCTCTTAGACAACTGTAAGGTGAGTTGACCTAATTGGGCCTCTAGTTTTGCAATGGACTGGTTATGGGCCTGGTTAGTCTGCTCTTGGATTTGAATGAATTTGGATAACAGGTTCTCCAGATGAGAGGATTGCTGAGGGGCTTGTGTTGGTACAGAGTAATTAGGCATCTGATCTGGGACTAGTGCCTTACATTGGTTCTGTGGTTGGAACTGATTGTGCTGTATGGGTTGCTGAGGATGAGGAACCATATGATGATTGGTTTGAGCAGGTTGCTGGAGTTGTTGCCTAGGATACTGCGGCTTGAATCTGGATTGACCTCCATAGGACTGAATAGGCTCGGATTGTTGATATGAAAAATTAGGGTGGAACCTATTGTCTGGGTGGTAGGTCTGACTGAAAGTATTAACAGTTGGTTTCCGAAAGTTTCCATAGGAATTCAGTGCATTGGCTTGCTCGGCCTTGACAAATGCAGACTAGGGCAACTCTCAACCGCGTGCTCACAACTATCGCATAACACACAAACATGATGTGGTTCACTCATACTTCTCAAGGTGGGCTCATGTTGTTGAGGGGTGGGTTGGCATGACATTACAGACATAGATCCTATCTTTTTACTCAAATTTTCCACTCCCTGAACTAAACTGGTCATCACATTTTTTAACTCAGGGTCCTGTTTGATGTTATACATTCCAGGTTTCTGGATCCCTGTCTCATCTCTCTCCAAGTCTTTCCTATTACTGCTCCAATTTTGTGAATTTTCCGCAAGCTTGACAAGGAATTCGTATGCTTGATCGGCAGTCTGATTCATGAATTCTCCTTTGTGCATTGATTTAATCAAGATACGCTGGGGGTTTGTAAGACCTCTATAAAAGAAATGTATCAACTCTCCTTTGTCAATCCCGTGATGTGGGCATTTGATCAATACGTCATGGAATCTCTCCCAGGTTTCGGCAAACTCTTCCTCGAGTCGTCCCCTAAAGTTCCTGATGGCACTCCTAAACTACTCAGTTTTGCTCACTGGGAAAAATTTGGACATAAACTTTTTGACAAGCTCATCCCAGGTGGTAATGGAGTTTGGAGTCAAGGAATTCAGCCAGGCGGCTGCATGATCTTCTAGTGAGAGGGGAAACAACCTAAGCTTCACGGCTTCACTATTCAAATTTTGATTTCTAAACGTGTGGCAGATGGTCATGAATATGTTCAAATGGATATAGGGCTGCTCACACTCAGATCCATGAAATTTTGGTAACATGTTGATGGTGGCCTGCCGGATTTCAAATTGGTCCGCATTATTTTCTGGCAAAACTATACAACTAGGTGAAGTGGATGAAAATGGTGCAAATAGTTCATTGAGGGTCCTTTGCTGAGGGTTTTGGGCAGCCATTGTGGGTACTATGGGTGGGGCAGGTAAAACAAGGTAATCAATCCTCACCAATCGGCCTTGATCACGTATCCACACTCGCATACAACTGCGACTAACCTAGTAATGCAATGGTTTGCTCAATGAAATGAATGCAACATAACAAAAATTTTGAAAACTAAATGAAAAGCTAATCTAAACTAAGGTTACCTAAAAGAATTCTAGACAGCTCCTAACTGTGAAGAGGACACTCTGGCCTCCAACCTGGACCTATGAAACGGAAATTCTGGCCAGTTAACCCCCAGGTAGATGGTGGGATCTCGACGCGCTAGGCGAAGGCTCCTCTTAAAAACCAACTCCTCGAACAACAAAGTTGTCTCCCTATTTGGCAAGATGGTAGCCAAGGGACAAGGTTTGCTTAGGCACCAGAAAATATGCCAAGGCACACAATTGGCACAACCGCGGTGGTCTTTCCTATTGAGCTTGTAACCTAAGGTCACGTTTCTACTCAATTTTATTATGGTTTATTGGTTCTAAACTAAGTGAGAATTAAGATGAAATCCTAAGGGCAAGAAAACGGTGATGAAATCTGAATCCTTATCTTGTTGGGGTAATTTTCCCTTTACTAGTAGTGCACCAAATTACAAGTGTATTTAAAATAATTACACTACAAAGCAAGGAACAACCAACAAAGTAAATCCGCTTGCAAGGGATTCGCGGGGGTTAAGAAATGCAAACCTCCCGATTTATTTCAAGGGACGAATTGGTTGTCGTCGACTCACACCACGGACACCAATTTTCGTGTACGAATGTGAGGGGCCGCGACGGTATAGTCCAACCGTCCTCCTTCCCTACAAGCAATTTATTGCAATTCTACTAAATAACTAACTACTTAAAGCAAGTGAAGTGTGTAAAGTAAAGTAAATGGGTTACGGGCCGACCCGCAACCAAAATTATTACAACTTTGATGATAAATACCTAATACAACCAACTAAGAAGGTAAATAAATGTCTAAACTAATTCTAAACTAGGAAAGCAAGTAAAATCTTCAAGTTCTCCAATGCACTTTTCCACTTTCCTTTGCTCCAAGAGAGGATTTCCCTACAAAAGAAACACAAACAATGTGTAGAATCCGCAAGGAAACTAAAGGAAATATAAAAAGTACACGAAGCTAAAAATGAGTTCAACTCTATGAAATTCAAAGCTTTCCAATGCCTCTCCCCGGCAACGGCGCCAAGAACTTAATCCCCGGCAACGGTGCCAAGAACTTGATCGACACTTAAATGTGCAACGCTTAACCGCAAGACTACGGTGTCGTCAAGTAGCAAAGGACTCAAGAGTCCGGATTATCGATCCCACGAAGAGAGGATGGAACAAGCAATGAATCCAATTAGAGTAGAATTGAACTAAGATATAGCTAATTTAGATAATTGAAGTAAACAATTAACACTATTAAACTATGCAATGTAAACAATTAATTAACAATCTAAAATATGAAGTAAATTAGATCTAAGCTAATCTAACAAGCTACACTAAACTAGTGTGTAAATGTGGTGAAAATGGAAGATTTAAGGTGAAGATGTGGTGTGAAATGTGTAGGATTTAAAACAAGTTATGTGAGAGTAGATCTAACAATCTAGAATTGAAAATAACAAATCAAACAAAGATTAAAATTAACAACAATCAAGATGAGAGATTAGGCAATCCAAAATTCACTAAGTATGTAATTAATTCAAACAATGCATGTTCTAATTCAACTCCCAAGTCTACAATCCAAATAGCAATCTCTTGCCTAATTGGATTGGATGATATAACAATGAAGATCAAAGTAAAAGAAAATTAAAGGCCAAGATCCTAGATCATCATTTAGCTACCCTAACAATAAATCATCAAAATCAAGCTACAAAAGATCAAAGATAAGGGCTCTAGAGCATGCTATGTGAGAGAACTTAATCCAACTACAAAGCCTCAATTGAGATTATCCGAGCATTAAGTGTAGAGATAGAGCGTAAAAAATGAGAGAGATTAGCACAACTAGATCTAAAATCTACTAATCAATTAACGCACAAATAGGAAATTTAAACTAAAACATGCATGGAATTGAACTAATCACATTACTTGGCTTCAAAAGGAGAGCCTAATCCAAGAGTTTTAGCCACTAAACATCAAGAAAGTGCTCCAATTCTTCATTAATGATCTTCAATTACACACTCTCTCTAGATTAGTTACGAAGAAGCTCCTAATTACAATCTAAAAGTATAGAGAAGGTAAAATAAAATTGCTAAAAGACTAACTTGTCAAAAGATCTCCCATTCTCTAAAAAACATTCCAATTTATAGAAACTTTGAAGACATTTGATTGGCTTATTTTCATTCACAAGGATTGCTTCCATTTGATTGGTTGTAACTTGAAGGCTTTTGATTGGTTCATATCCTTTCACATGGATTTGTGCCATGGCAAGCTTTGATTGGTGGAGATGTTAGAGTTGGATGAAATATCTTCTATGTAAAAAAAATATATAATTATTGGGATTTGAACCCATAACCTATTTCATACCAACCAAAACTCTAACCAATACACCAACCACTCCTTTGTGTTGGAAAATGACTTCTTCTCATCTTATTTTAGAATTCTTTAACACTAATGATGCCTTGGGACATTAGCCGGAGGGTTGGGGTAGTCCCGGGGTCTACCTACACAAGAGAAATTACATTAAAATACGCTATAAATAATCGAATTTATACATGATAATCCGATAATCCGTTTAATGTGATAGAATGATAAAATCTCTGTGTAAAGCAAATGATATGCATATGAGATGCTGATAAAACCCGAACTAATGAGGGGTAGAATATGCAATATTTAACACTCATCATCTCACAACATATTCTAATTGTTTAATCCTCAAGAAATCCACGAAAATAATGGAAATCAATCCAAGAATCATTTCAGGTCCATAATTAGTGAAAGAATATCAAACAGGCTTCAAAATCATCAAATGTGTTTCAACTTTCTCCTTATTACTTCTGAGCAAGTTTTTGGATTTATAAATTCATCCATTAGTGAGAAGAGGGAATTCAGCCCATACCAATAATAGGACAGCAAAACAGGCCCAACCATTTAAATAAAAACATCAAAACAGTCCCTCAAAAATGAATGAGCAAAGACCAGGCCCAAACTATGTAAAACAAGTCCCAAAATTCATATGAAACTGTGGCTTGGCTTAACCATTTAATAAAACATCAAAACAGGCCCAAGCTATGTAAAACAAGCCTTAAAAATTACATGAAACAGTGGCTGGGCTCAACCATTTAATAATACATCAAAACAGGCCCAAGCTATGTATAACAAGCCTTAAAAATTACATAAAACAGTGGCTGGGCTCAACCATTTAATAGAACATCAAAACAGGCCCAAGCTATGTAAAACAAGCCTTAAAAATTACATGAAACAGTGGCTGGAATCAGGCTGGAAAATAGACTGGAATCAGGCTGAAATCAGGTTGGAAAACAGGCTGAAAACAGTCCTGGGCTAGACCCAGGCTCGCTCCTGTCAGGCATCCATTCTGAAATCCACATTGTTCATAGTTAAATAAGACATTGAAATACCTAGCATTTTCAAATCAGAAATTCAATAAAAAGGTTCAGATTTATGTAGCATGCATTCTCAGCAAGATTATTCACTTCCAGAAATCTGAACATAATTGAGTACAAAAACTGTAGAAATCTGAACATTAATTTGAACATAAACCTGCAGAAATCTGAACGTGGATTGGACACAAAAACCAGCAAAGATCTGAAATTCAACACAGCTGAACACTAAGACTGCATGAGTTTTGAACACAGTTGTACACAAAATTCCTGCAGAAATCCAAACTCATTTGCAAAACCCCAGCAGAAATCTGAATTCATTTACACACAAAGAAAAATCCTGCAGAGATTTGAATGTTAACAAAACACTAACCTGGTTGGAATCTGAATATAATAGAAAATTAAAACATTGTAGAGAAACTAATCACAGCTGAACATTAAAACCTTTATGATACCAAATATATATATAGTCAATGAAAATGAAAGAAAAGACATGGTTATTTCAAATTAAGCTTTAAAGAAGAAACATTATTTCATTAACTTGCATTCAAACCAGTTTATTCACTTGCCTCAAGCCAAAAGGGTCCTAGAATTCCACCCAGAAATCTCCTCTCTCAGCCCAACTCCAAGCTACAAAAATCCATGGAAAAACCCACTCAAAAGAAATCCAGATTTTTTTTGAAATAAAAGGGGTTCTTCAAGAACCACCTTGCATGTAAGATAAAGAGCTTCAAAACGGTCAGAAGAACCCAAGGCTAGGAGGAGAAAGCCAAGCCTCACCTGAAAGTGCGGAGATCAGCAAGAAAAGTTTGGTGAGGAAGATGGGTCCAGCTGAAATCCCTTGAAAATGGTATCAATAGAAAGCTTAGGTGATGAGGGAGAGATTGGTACACTCAAATCTTCATTTTTGGCCAAGGAAGTTCAACATGCAAAGGAGAGAAGGTGGCTGTAATGGAGAAGAAGAAAGAGCTCTCTTAGCTGTTGTGTTGCATGAAATAAAAATGGGGAAGAAGAACCCACGTTGGGTTAGTTTTAAGTGGGGAAGTGGGTCCCATTTGGTCTCAAACTTGACATGGCTGGATCAGTCATTTGTGGATCTTGGACGAGATTGATGAAGAAGACAAAATTGATCATCAAAAAATCTAATTTTCAAAAAGTATATTTTCCTCAAGATTTGCAAGTTTCAAAATTTATGCACAGATTTGGCGTGAAAAGCCATTTTTTCCCTTTTTCTCGAAAATCTTGATTTCTGAGTTTCAAATTCAAATGGATAAAATATGAAAGTTGTAAAGATCAATAAAACGAGTCGAAAGGAGTAAAAATTGGAAATTTTCGAAACCAAGAGTAAATTCTCACACGAACACTAAAAACAAGGACAACCCCGGCCCGGGTCAAACTAAACTCAGTGATGGAACAGCGCTTCCGCTCGGTTCTACCGAGGTCGGCAGACGTGGGAGTCCATTGGATCCAACCCTTTCGTAACCGGAAGGGGGCAGAGGCGTGCATCAATATTTTTTTTGTGGGTGTGCCAGATTTTCTATTTTACTTGGGATTGCAAGTGGTGATCCGAAGATCAAACTTCGCAAGTAAAAAGGAAATCAACTTCTTTCAAGTTTTCCATTGCACATATATTTAAGAAAAGAGACATTTTCTTGATTTGTGGTGAAAGGCGATTTTTTTGGCATTTATAGCCGATTTTGGCATTTATAGCCGATTTTTGGCGTTTATAGCCGATTTTGGCGTTTATAGCCGATTTACAATCCTTATCAATTGTGAAAGACAAGAGTTGTGATTTTTGTCTCTTTTGAAAAAATACAAACTACAATGAAAAGCAAGAAAAGGAGGATCTAACTTCTCAGGAGATTGTGGGGGACCCGTTCAGATTAACGGTCGCAAGCCATATGTGGACTTCGCCATCATCCATTCAGATGAGAATAGAGGATGCTATTGATTCACTTGGCTTGGCTATAACCTCAGGGTTTTAGAGGACAAAGACCAAGAGGAGGTCCTATATCCAATAAAAAACTAAGTAGACGGGCTGAAAAGCCTCGTCTAAGCCATTGGAGGCAGAAGGAGAAGGGAAGGACCTTGGGGGGTACCCCCCAAGGGACTTTTGTCACCTTGTAGCGGTGGTCGGTGTAGGATTTCCGCAGAGTTTTATCTCTTGATGCCTTTTTTTGTCTGAGTTTCCGGATTTTCTGCAGTCTGTTGTTTGTTTTCTCTGCTGTCTCTCCCTGTTTTCTTCCTGGAGTGCTCTCCTATTTATAGGCTTTTTGGTAGCCATTTAGGAGGGTTTATGGGCTTTTATTGTCATTAAGCCGCATAATGGGAGGAGTTACAGGATTTAATTCCTTTATTTTGTAACTCCTTTTTTCTTGGCTTCTGATTGGCCGGAGGAGATTGAGGGCATTTAATCGCCTTTAATCGCCATGATGGGAGGAGTTTCATGGGTTAAATGCCATGAATCTCTTGACTTGTAACTCCCGGATGCTTGCTTCTGATTGGTCCATCCAAAGAAATGGATTAATGACTGTAATAAAGCTAGTCAATTAATCGCATTAAGTGGTCACCAAGCAGTTGAAGAGTCGCGGGCCGTGCCGCGTCTTTTGGGATTCTTCTGGTGATGATCATCGATGGATCTTCATGTAGATCTACATCGGATGACCATGTAATTTTAGGTGTTGGTTGCCAACAGCGGGTTGGTGCCATCTGTCCTGTCGATTTCTCGATCGGTCGGGTAGAAAGCACACTTTTTTTGGTTGACCAGTTGGTGATCAATGTTGATTTCGATACTCTTGATGAATAACCCGTGTTTTTGATGGATGTCAGAGGATTTGGTGTCTTAAAAGTATGAATTTTGGAAAATACCAGAGGCCGGATGCTTCGAATCGCGAAAAATGGGGTTTCCGGGGCCCACCGGGCGATCCCGGGCCCCAGGGTCGCCGGCGACCCTGGCCCAGGGTCGCAGGGGTCGGCGACCCTAGGGGGGGTTTTCCCCCTTTTGTCCCATTTTGTGTCCATTTTTGCTGTTTTTTATTCTTTTTTTATTCTGTATTTTTCCTTGACATTTTTGATCATTTATTAGCCTGATTTCCCTGTAGAAAACCTGATGAGAATCCTTGCATTTTATTTTGCAAAGTTTCCAATTTTCTGAGAAAGTCGAAGACTTTGTCGCGCAGAGCTGCCGATTTTTCGTTAGAAGCTGAAATTGGGTCAAACAATATCGGAATGACCTGAAATTTGGGGTGAAGCCTGCTGAGCAATAAATAAGACCAATCATAGGCTTTTTTTTTTTAGTTTTGAAGCCGTTTGGGGTCCTACACCAGTAGACTTGCTTTTGTCGCGATAAAGATGTCGCGGTTTGATGTGCGGTCAACCGATGTCCGATTGACTTGAAATTTGACAGGGAACCTATTGGAGTCATTTTAAGATGATCTATAGGCTCTATCTTGGAAACCATGGTCCCGAGGAGCTTTGCTGCCGAGAGGCCTGATTTGGCTTCCGAGCGTCAAAGTATGGTCAAATGTTATCGAAATGACCTAAAATTTGACGTGTAGCTCTTTGTAAGCATTTTGAAGCCGTTCATGTGCTCTATCTGATGAGTGATGGCCTCGGCGTTTCTCGCCGCCGAGAGGCTTGATTTAGCTGTTCGAGGTTGATGTAGGGTCAAACGTTGTTGGTTTGACTCGGAACTTGACGTGGAGCCTTTTGAATGTATTTTGAGACCATCCATCGGCTCTGATCGAAGATTTGGTGTCTCCGATGGTTTCGCCGCCGGGAGCTCCTTTTCAGCTGCCGGAGAAGCGAAGTTAGGCCAAATGATTTTGAAATGGTCTGAAACTTCTTGTGTACTCCACTTTTGGCTGTCTTGAAGGATCTTGCAATTTTTGTTTGATTCTGACAAGATTTGATTTTTTGGAAGTAGCATTGCCTATTTATGGCAGGTTGCGACTTCATGTAGCTCTTTGGATTTTGAAGAGGCAAAGTGACATTTTTGGTGTCAACAAATGCCCCCTCGAGGTACAGCGACGAGTTGCTTAACTTTTGTAGTCGATGTGCCTCGAAGAGATTTGTGAAGGAGAGCCTGTGACTGGACCAAGAGTCTTTGAGCAGTCTTTCTTTTTGGTATTTGTAGCCTTTTGAGCTTCCAGGGGAATTTTATGGCAGTGAAAGGGATCACGTACCATCTCGAGGCAAACTTTTGAAGATGACATCAGGGATGTGGATTTGGGTTTTGACCTTGTGACCTAACAGGCTGTATGTGGCAGGTTAGGGGGTCGGGTTTGGTTTTGACCGTGTGACCCAACAAGCTGTATGCGGAATGTTGGGGGATCAATTTTGGTTTTGATCTTGTGACCTAACTGGCTGTATGTGGCAAGTTAGGGGATCATGTTTTGGTTTTTGGTTTCGGTCTTGTAACCTAACAAGCTGTATGTGGCAAGTTAGGGGACTAGGATTTGGTTTGGATTTTTGTGGAATGTCAATTTCAAGATTTTGGCTCAATTTGGTAGATGAGGCTGGATGGTTTGATTTTTGGAAGCTCATGGGGCTTGGAATTCTCTTTTGTATGGTCGAATCAACTCAAAAGAGGCATGGAACCATTTTTGTATGCTCTTGGTAAGAGGGATTTCTCTTTGACTAAAAGCCCAAAAAAAATTTTATTTCTTTTTTAGTGCCTAGGTGGTCAAACCTGGCTCATATGGGCTAACCCATGCGACCTTAAGCTTTTGAAATGGCTTAGATCTCATATGGTGTCATTTTTGTAAAGAATATCTAAAAATATCTCCTTTGGATAGAGAATATCTAAGAATATCTTTACTTGGAGAGAATCTCTCATGTTCCCTTTATTTTGGGATAGGATATCTCAAGATATTTTTCTTTTAGGAAAGAATCCTTCATTGATCCTATTTTTTGGGAAAAAATCTCTCATTGATTTCTTTTTGGGAGAAAATCCCTTATTGATTTCTTTTTGGGAGAAAATCCCTCAAGATATCTTTCTTTTGGGAAAGAATCTTTCTAATCTCTTTCTTTTGGTAAGGTTACTAATTAGTAACACTTACCTCTTTCTTCTTTCCTTCTTTGGTTTGCTTTCTTCTATAAAAGCAAGGAGGAGGTTGGATCTCTTGCTCTTATTACTTTCTTTTGCAACAATCCCAAGAGGGCTTCAAGACCATGAGTTCTTCTTCTTCAAGATCTTCAAGACTTTTCTTCTTCTTCTCCATCAATGGCTTCAAGTAAGTTCCCTTTTTCAAGAAAACCCCATTGTAGAAAAAAAAAGGTTCTTTCTTTTTTTTTGTTTTTTTCTTTTCTTTTTTTCTTTTTTTTTCTTTCCCTCGTGTTTGCTTCTTTTTTTTTTTCACACATTTTTTTTTCGCTTTCTTTTTCTTTTTCTTTTTCTTTTTTTTGCATGTTCTTTTTTCTTTTATGGGCTAGTCCCTTTTTTCTTTTCTTTTTTTCTCTCCTTTTTTGAGAAAGTTTTCTATTTTTTTTTTGTTCTTTTCTTTCTCCCCCTTTTTTTGAGAAAGTTTCTTTCTTTTTTTTTTTTTGCTCATCATGATAATGCATTTTTTTTCGCAAACTAAGATGTTCATGCATGTATATTTTTTTTTAAAATTGAATTGTAGCATGATGTGATAGCATACCTGAAAGTTTTCGCAAATTTGGGAATTTGGAGCTCGCAGCGATGTCGAGCCCTTCCTGATTTTGTGGAGACTTTGAGGTTTCGAAAGTTTGGAGTTTCGGAGCTCGCAGCAATGTTGAGCCTATCTTCAAGCTTTCTATTTCTTTCGGGATAATTCCTTTTCTTCGGAATTGCCCCGTCATCATGTCAAAATTTCGCCAGATTGTTTTTTTTAGCGAGATTCTGTCATTTTGATGTTTGATCTTTTTTCTTTTCCATCCTTTGTAGGTGGTTCTTCCAGAACGAACAAGGGTAAAGAGCCTACTACAAGCGTTCCTCGTCAATCTGCTAGATCTTCTAATCCGGCCGTTCAGCAGGCCTTTGAGAAGGTCCAGTATGTTTAGAGAAATCTGGAAGAGTGCAACTCCCTCAATAGAGATGAGATGAGGCAGCGACTGATCGCTCTCAAGGGAGAGAAATTCTATAAGATTATGGTAAGCAGTCATCCATGGGTGATGGAAGATCAGAGTGTTTTACCCAAGCCTACCTTCTTCTTTGGTGATGCCGCCCCTGATGACATGACATACCAGAGGAGATGTTTTCAGTTCTCTTTCACAGTAGATGGTGAGAAGAAGGCTGTTGCTTCCCGGTCGATGTTTGATCGCACCGTCTCGATCATGAGCCTTGCCCCCACGTGCTCTAAGAGGGAAGATCCTCCAAGCTGGGTGAGAAGGACAAATGTAATCAAGACCGGGGTTTTTGTTGGCGGTTCTCCTGGATATACGGAGAGGTCGCCTGCTCACATGGACCTGTTGATGCCATCCAGCGGCTACCAGGGCTCTGATTATCCGTCGGTCGATTTGAGACCGGTGGGCCTTGGTATTTTCAGCGGTGACGGCAGTAATTGGATAAAGCCTTTTCGACTTCGTGGCCGTTTCAATGCTGACTCCGAGTGGAAGTCATGGACTGATCGCGTCCTACTGATTGGTGGCGCCGTTTTGAAGGAAGCCGGGATTTTTGATGTGGTCCGCGCCTTTAGGGAGACCGTGATCTTTTCCGACGAGGCCTTCATGGCTATGCTGGAGTCATTCCTCCCACAAACCAATACCTTCGTTGTGACGAATGGTGAGATTGGTTTCTCTTTGAAGGAGCTGAGCGCCATTACTGGATTGCCCATCCTTGGCAAACTCTATGAGGAGTTTATGCCGATCGACAGCGTCCTTGAGGAGCAGTCTGAGGAGTTCAGGCTTCTGTACTTTCAGCTCGTCGCCTTCTATGATTTTTTGAAGGAGAAGGAGGGTTTGAAAGTTAGATCCAGCAGTTGGAAGAGTTCTAGCTCTTCATTCCCCAACTTTTTTGATAGCATGGAGATTTCTAGTAGTGTGACCCAGGAAGCCAGGGCTCAGGATCCAAGTTCGAAGAAGATCATGGCTATGCAAGAAGAATTAAGAGATTTTTGTGCGAGTACAAACGCCATATGTCCTGACATTGCACTACGGAGAGATCTCGCTGTTTACCTCACTTATTGGCTTGGTGAGGCTATTTTTACTGGAGGAGATGGAACGCACATCAGGCCGCATTGTATTTTTTCAGCTTGTCAGATGGCGTTTGGAGAGCAGCTTGCTTTGGTGCAAGCTCTTTACGCCTACCTGTGTACCGAACTGCAGGCTGCTGCTTTTTTGGTTCGGCTTGGGCTCCTTATGAATAGGGTATTTTCGGCCCACATCTTTTATTCATGGTACGTGTACCACTGTTGTCACGTCCCCCGAACCCGATTAAAGAAATAACCGGACCCGGAGAGTGAATTTTAGGACTAATTAAAAATTTTGTCCTTTGGGCCCACAAATCGTAGTCCGCGGTGAGGATTTAATATTTCCAACCTCATGTGTCACAATAAATGTAGAGTTAATACAACTCTAGGCATATAGGATCTTAAGCAATGATTAATAAGCTCTCATTAAATTAAAGTTGCAAGAAGAGTAAACAGAACTAAGAGTTAAGTAATTTATTACATTGGCCATCCCAGATACAAGGCCAATAAAAGAACTGAAGTCAAAGTAAGGAAAGGTCCAACGAGAGAAATAAATGAATGAAAGATAAATCTAATGGATCCCAAATATGTCTCTCTCGTGCCAGGAGTGATGGCGCTACTCTACGTCATCGGCACGCCACTCTCGTGCCTCCTCTGCTGGTTGGAGATCCTCTGGGATCTCCTCACCTGCCTGCTCCTCATAGTAATACTCACCTGATGTGTCTGCACACCAAAGAACAAAGTCAACGACATGTTGAGCAATAGATATACAAAACATAATAAACACGACATGCATCAAGTGTAGAGTGATGACAAGTATAAGATCATATGAATACAAGAATATGAAGCTAGGCATAAAGCGAGATTAATAAACAACAGGAACCATAAAAGGAATCCTAGCCATCTAACAATAACCACTATCATGCAAATGCTAACAAGACAAGCAAGAGGGAGACTCCGAGGATGTCCTATGCCACCTCCCGGGGTACCAGTAACAATCCCCTTGGACTACTGATACCATAGTCCGGCTCCAGTGGGATCCTAGCTCCCTGTCCTGGGAATAGCAGCACGGTCCTAGCCCGCTCCCAGCTATTCAACGCCATGGACGCCGTCCTACGCCGACTGCCCACCCCGACAACCGGAGTAACTGATTCGTCATTTAAATCCCAAACTGCAGATGGCCATGATATGCAACAATAATAATAAAGTGGTTCTGACACAAGAATATCAAGACAAGCAAGTCTGGCTAGTTCCATGTACAAGACAAGATCCTAAGGATTATCTTATTCAAGATATCACAAGACAAGCAACACGAGATAATCCCTTCCATCACTAGCCAGTCATGTTTATCAAAACAAGACACGGTTTCCTAAGGTACACTCTAAGTCAAGTCCAAGTCCTATATTCTATAAGAATTTATGTTTCATAATTAATTACGTGTTTTATGTCAAGAGAGTGTACAAGGAGAATGGTAACAACGGATACAATTTACAAGTCAAAGACAATTTACTATCCAATCCTAAGCAAGTGGTGTCATCCCTGTATTTCCCGTATTCTAACAGAGTACATGTGGAAATTGGATCAATGATGCTTTTAAGATAATTCTTTGGTGTACAATCATGTTGAGCATCATTAAATTCAACTCCATGTGCATTCGGTTACATCACGCATAATACACGAATACCTAGACAACCCATCGAATTCACACCAAGCCACGTGATTCGATTTCAAACCCATTTATGGTCATGTGATAGAAGGTTAGTGGTTTCCAGCATCTAAGTCCCAAATCCTAGGTTACAGGTCTCATTTCCAATAAAACATGAGCTGGATTAATAATCCTAGTATTTACATCACTTCCCGACCTCTGATTGTGATGAAACTAGAACCATTGGATTCTACGTTTCAAGAGCTTTCCAACGGTATATTATACGTAGAATTCCAACGGGCGGATTAAAAGTTATGAGCATTCCAAAATGGTAATTTCGGCTGAATGTGGGCTGACCGACCCGAACCGACAAGTGAACCGACAGTTCATATTTTGCTCTCTGTTTTTGGAACCGAGAACAGTGTCGGTTGACCGACGCCAAGGTGTAGGCTGACCGACCCGAACCGACAAGTGAACCGACTGTTCAACAAGTCAAATATGGCTCTCTGTTTTTGGAACCGACGTGGCTCTCGGCTGACCCACACCATGCTGTCGGTTGACCGACACTAAACCGACGAGTGAACCGACAGTACGGAACTCGTACGGGTTCAGGCCATTTCTGGTCTCCTTCTTCCCCATTCCATTTTCTCCTTTCCCAAAACCTTTCCAAGGCTTAAACCTGCATCAAATAGAGCCTCCTGCTCTCCCATCATCCATTCCATATACCACATTCCATCCATTGAATTAATGAATAATTCTAAACAACCTAAGATCATATATATTTATCCATTTCATACCAATTACCCAAATATCTAACCTAACATATAAATTCCAACTCAACAAGAAACATGCTTGGAATTAAAAGAGAGTCTATAAGAAACATAGCCAATCAAATGAAAACAAACATACATGCATATATATGAATTGTAGATCTACTTGCCTCAACCGAGAAGAAGATTGGAATTGGGTGAAATTCGAGGAGAAGCTTTTCTACCCCAAAATCAATAATCTAACCCGAACAAATACAACCTATAACGCAAAGGAAAAGAAAGAAAGAAAAAGAATCAAGATTGGACCTAATCTAACCAAAGAACTGATAAAGAGAAAATATGAGATTATGGGATGTCTTACCCAAAATGGTACCGGAAGCAAGAGAAGATCGCAAGGATGAATCCTAGCGGATCGGATCTCCGAACGGGGTCTTCTAGGGCTGAGATCTGGCTTGAGAAAGGAAGAAGAAGAAAAGAGAGGCTGCTGGGTTACTTTGTTGCAGAGAACGAATGAAAAGTTAGGGTTAGCTTTCGTTTAAGAAGATGATTAAGGAGGAAAAGACCGAATCGCCCTTTAAGTGGGTCCGGTGAAGAATGGACCACTTGAAAGGTTTCTGATCGTCGGATCGTGACGAGTTAAGAGACAAAAATCATCAGAACGACGAGACCTTTCCAACGAACCCAAAAATCACGGCGTTTGGAATATTTTGGAAAAACACTCAATTTTCCTTAAATTGTAAACTACCCCCTCGCTATGATCAAACGAACTCGGAATCGAACGAAACTTTGCAGATACTATTCTAATGCTAAAAGAAACTCGCTCATGATCTAAACCCACTTAAATATCTAAAAATATAATTAATTATAATAATAACAAATTAAATGGGTCAACGGGCCGGTTTTTGGGCCCAACTGACCCAGTAAGGTCACGGACCTTACAACTCTCACAAATAAAAAGAACATTTGGTCCCCCAAATGCCTAAACATACCTCATCTGGAAAAAGATAGGGGAACGCTTTCTGAATCTGCTCCTTCAGCTCCCACGTAGCTTCCTCCGGACTGTGGTTCTCCCACTGTACCTTAACCCATTGGATGGTCTTAGTACGCAACACTACCTCCTTAGTGTCGATAATCTGCGCTGGCCGCTCCACATAGGTGACATCTGCCTGAAGCTGAAGTGGCTCGTGCTGCAACACGTGGGTGGGATCTGGAATATACTTCCGAAGCATTGAAACATGAAATACGTCGTGCACACCCGCTAGCTCTGGCGGTAGTACTAGACGATAAGCCACGTCTCCTATCCTACTCTTGATCTCAAATGGTCCCACAAACCTCTTGGCGAGCTTCCCTTTCTGTCCAAATCTGACAACACCTCTCATCGGAGACACTTTCAGGAAAACCATATCCCCCACTTGGAATTCTAAAGGTCTCCGCCTCTTATCTGCATAGCTCTTCTGATGATCACGAGATTCCTTCATTCTCATCTGTACAACTCTGACCTTCTCACTGGAATCAGCAATCTCTGAGGGGCCATGAAAACTTCGAACTCCAACTTCCTCCCAACATGCTGGGGTTCTGCATCTCCTTCCGTACAATGCCTCAAATGGTGCCATACCAATACTTGAATGGTAACTGTTATTGTAGGCAAACTCACATAGAGGCAAACTCTCATCCCAACTCTCCTTGAAATCCAAAACACATGCTCTGAGGAGATCTTCCAATGTCTGAATTGTACGCTCTGACTGTCCATCTGTCTGAGGGTGGTAAGCTGTGCTGAACTTCAACTGAGTACCCATAGATGACTAGAAAGTAGACCAAAACCGAGAGACAAACTTAGTGTCTCGATCAGACACTATGGACTTAGGCACTCCATGCAACTTGACTATATGATCTCTGTACATCTTAGTCATCTTGTCCATAAACTGTCCAGTCTTGAATGGCAAGAAATGGGCTGATTTAGTCAATCTATCCATAATCACCCAAATAGCATCATTGCCTTTCTTGGTGTTCGGCAACCCTGACACGAAATCCATGGTGATATTCTCCCATTTCCACTGTGGAATTTCCAACGGGTGAAGTAAACCAGGGGGCTTCTTGTGCTCTGCCTTAATTTGCTGACAAGTCATACACCTGGAGACAAACTCTGCAATCTCTTTATTCATTTTCACCCACCAATAGTGATTCTTCAAATTCTGATACATCTTGGTACTCCCTGGGTGAATAGAATATCGGGTGTGGTGCGCATCTGTCATCAACTCTGACTTGATGTCTTGAACATCTGGCACACACAACCTATCCTTGCAGTACAAAACTCCCTCTATCAATCTGAACTCTGGCTTGTCATCCACATGCTCTATGATTCTCTGCAACTCTGGATCATCCTTCTGGCATTCCTTGATCTTGTTAACTATCTCTGGCTCCCAAACTCCCATTGTAGGAACTAGGACCTTCTCATTAACTGGCCAGACTTCCACATCCATATCTCTGAATTGCTCCATCCATCTCCATTCAGGCATTATACATCCACTGAATGCTGCCTTTCTACTGAGAGCATCTGCTACAACATTCACTATTCCATGATGGTACTTGATTGGAAAATCATAATCCTTTATGTACTCCATCCATCTCCTCTGGCTGTTATTCAGATCACCCTGTGTAAACAGGTATTGCAGACTCTTGTGATCTGTATGCACCTCAAATCTCTCTCCATATAAATAATGCCTCCATAACTTCAATGCAAACACCACTGCTGCTAACTCCAAGTCATGTGTGGCATATTTCTTCTCATGATCTTTCAATTGCCTTGATCCATAGGCTATCACTTTGTCATGCTGCATGAGAACACATCCCAATCCTACTCCGGATGCATCTGTGAAAATCACAAATCCTCCACTTCCAGCGGGTAAAGCAAGTATAGGTGCTGTAGTCAACCTGGTCTTCAGCTCTTGGAAACTCTTTTCACACCCCTCCGTCCACACAAACGGAATATCCTTCCACGTCAACTTAGTCAACGGATTTTTTTGCTATAGTAGCGAATCCTTTCACAAACCTTCTGTAGTAACCTGCAAGTCCAAGGAAACTACGAATCTCCACTACATTCCGCGGGCTATTCCAATTGACAACTGCTGTAATCTTCTTGGGATCCACAGTCAGTCCTTCCTTAGAGATTATATGGCCCAAAAATGCCACTTGTTCCAACCAAAATTTACATTTGCTCAACTTAGCATATAGTTGGTTATCCCTCAAAAGCTGCAAAGATGTTCTTAACTGATGCTCATGTTCTTCCTTAGTCTTCGAGTACACCAATACATCATCTATGAAGACTACCACAAACTGATCCAAGAAAGGAGCAAATGCCTTGTTCATCAATGCCATAAAAACTGCTGGAGTATTCGTTAATCCAAAAGGCATCACAAGAAACTCAAAATGTCCATATCTCGTCCGGAATGCAGTCTTAGGAACATCCTCCTTCCTGACTCGCAATTGATGATAACCGGAACGCAGATCTATCTTCGAAAAGAATTGGGCTCCCTGCAATTGATCGAATAGCTCATCGATCCTCGGTAACGGGTACTTGTTCTTAACAGTCATCTGGTTCAACTGTCTGTGATCTATGCACATCCGCATAGTCCCGTCTTTCTTCTTCACAAATATCACCGGAGCTCCCCACGGTGAAACACTGGGCCTGATAAAACCCTTATCCAACAGATCTCCAATTTGAGTTTTCAACTCTTTCAATTCTGCTGGTGCCATCCTATACGGGGCCTTCGAAATAGGTGCTGTCCCTGGCTGCAATTCAATCGTGAAATCCAACTCACGAACAGGTGGTAATCCAGGAATCTCCTCCGGAAACACATCCGGGAATTCTCGCACCACTGGAATCTCATCAACAGACTTGGACTCCTTATCTTCCGCAATAAATGCGATAAAACCTTCGCAACCGCTCTTCATCAATCGCTCTGCCTTCAATGCAGAAATCATCCGAGTGGAGATGGGCTTTTCAGCTCCAATAAACTCAACACTACGATCTGCACTCTGCAACTTCACAGTCTTATTAAAACAATCTAACACCGCTCTGTTCGCTGCTAACCAATGCATATTGAGTATCACATCAAACTCCGCCATTGGTAAAATGATCAAACTGACGGTCAACTTAACTTCTCCAATCTGAATACTACACCTAGGGTAGATGACATTACAAGCTACATGTCTACCTACAGGGGTAGCTACTATCAAATCATAGGGTAGTATCTCCTTATCCTCCCCCAAATGCAGTGCAAATGCTGGTGCAACAAACGAGTGTGTGGATCCAGGATCAAATAGAACTTTAGCATCAAATCCACAAACTAAAAGTGTACCTTCAATGACATTCCCTGCAGCCTCTGCTTCCTCATGCGTCAGAGCATAAGCTCTCCCTGCCTGCTGGGGACGCTGCTGGTGATACTGCTGCGGTGGTCTCTGACCGCGCCCCTGGAATCTGGGTGCTGGGGGTCTCTGCTGATAGCGCTGCTGAGGTACTGGAGGGCGCTGCTGCGGTGGCTGAGGTGGTCGGACTATCATCTGCTGCTGCTGTGGCCTGGCCTGTCCAGGAGGCATCTGTCTCAACGGCTGCGCAGGATGTGGTGGCCTGGGCGCCGGAGCTGGAAATGCAGGTGGTGCCACTCCTGTCTTCCCTGGACAAAAACGAACCTTATGCCCGGGGTCTCCATAGTTGAAACATGCACCGGACTGCTTCCTGCAATCACGGCCATAATGGTTCCCGCCACAATGCATGCAAGAGACTTGCTGTGGCTGCTGTCGGAGTACAGGCTCAAACCGTAGCCTTTTAGGTGCCGGCTGCTGATACGACAGAGACGAAGATCCCTGTGTCCTGGGTGGAGGGATCAATGCTAAGATCCTCTGCTGCTCCAAAGCAATCACCTCCTTCAGAGACTCCTCTGCCCAATAAGCTTCCTTGACCACATCATCGTAGTTGGTCAGCCTGCTACACTGCACTTGCATCTTTATATCTGCTCGCAGTCCCTTGATAAATCTCCGGACTCTCTCTGACTCTGGCTGAATCAGACTCTCAGCAAATCGGGATAAATGGGTGAAGGTAATCTCGTAATCCTGTACTGTCAAGTCACCCTGTACCAGCCTCTCAAACTCCTCCATCTTCTGATCCCAGTAGTGCTCTGGAATAAACTTCTTTTGGAACTGCTCTATAAAAGTTCTCCAGGCTACTTCCTCAGCAATCTCCTCATACGGGTGTTTGACGGTCTTCCACCATCTCTCAGCTGCCCCACGGAACATGTGGGCTGCAAGCTGCACATGCTGAATGCCAGTGCACCGAAACACCTCGTATATCTTCTCCATCTGAACAACCCACTCATCTGCAACGGCGGGGTCCTCAATGCCATGGAACTTAGGTGGGAACCTCTTCCTGAACTTCTCAACCAACTCATTCAGGTCATACTCCTTTGCCTGTGGCTGGCCCACCTTCTGTACTACCTCAAGCATCTGTGCTTGGAATACAGCCTGGTCCTCATTCTGCTTCTGGCTTTGCTCAGCCATGTCCTTCTGAGACTGGATGAAAGCTGCCATGAATTGATGAAACTGGTTCTCAGAGCCATTCTGAGATGAACTACCCTCACCTCGGGTATTGTGTCTACCAGCCATAATCCTGTAAAACATTCAAGGTTAGTTCCAATATGCCCCAAGCTAACATCACAATGCTAGAAAATAAAACTAAGAGATCAACCTACTAACTAACGAAATCCTCACACGCGTCCTATGGTTTCTACAATTTTTACCCTGAGAAACCAACCACTGCTCTGATACCAATCTATCACGTCCCCCGAACCCGATTAAAGAAATAACCGGATCCGGAGAGTGAAATTTAGGACTAATTAAAAATTTTGTCCTTTGGGCCCACGGATCGTAGTCCGCGGTGAGGATTTAATATTTCCAACCTCATGTGTCACAATAAATGTAGAGTTAATACAACTCTAGGCATATAGGATCTCAAGCAATGATTAATAAGCTTTCATTAAATTAAAGTTGCAAGAAGAGTAAACAGAACTAAGAGTTAAGTAATTTATTACATTGGCCATCCCAGATACAAGGCCAATAAAAGAACTGAAGTCAAAGTAAGGAAAGGTCCAACGAGAGAAATAAATGAATGAAAGATAAATCTAATGGATCCCAAATATGTCTCTCTCGTGCCAGGAGTGATGACGCTACTCTACGTCATCGGCACGCCACTCTCGTGCCTCCTCTGCTGGTTGGAGATCCTTTGGGATCCCCTCACCTGCCTGCTCCTCGTAGTAATACTCACCTGATGTGTCTGCACATCAAGGAACAAAGTCAACGACATGTTGAGCAATAGATATACAAAACATAATACACACGACATGCATCAAGTGTAGAGTGATGACAAGTATAAGATCATATGAATACAAGAATATGAAGCTAGGCATAAAGCGAGATTAATAAACAACAGGAACCATAAAAGGAATCCTAGCCATCTAACAATAACTACTATCATGCAAATGCTAACAAGACAAGCAAGAGGGAGACTCCGAGGATGTCCTATGCCACCTCCCAGGGTACCAGTAACAATCCCCTTGGACTACTGATACCATAGTCCGGCTCCAGTGGGATCCTAGCTCCCTGTCCTGGGAATAGTAGCACGGTCCTAGCCCGCTCCCAGCTATTCAACGCCATGGACACCGTCCTACGCTGACTGCCCACCCCGACAACCGGAGTAACCGATTCGTCATTTAAATCCCAAACTGCAGATCGCCATGATATGCAACAATAATAATAAAGTGGTTCTGACACAAGAATATCAAGACAAGCAAGTCTGGCTAGTTCCATGTACAAGACAAGATCCTAGGGATTATCTTATTCAAGATATCACAAGACAAGCAACACGAGATAATCCCTTCCATCACTAGCCAGTCATGTTTATCAAAACAAGACACGGTTTCCTAAGGTACACTCTAAGTCAAGTCCAAGTCCTATATTCTATAAGAATTTATGTTTCATAATTAATTACGTGTTTTATGTCAAGAGAGTGTACAAGGAGAATGGTAACAACGGATACAATTTACAAGTCAAAGAGAATTTACTATCCAATCCTAAGCAAGTGGTGTCATCCCTGTATTTCCCGTATTCTAACAGAGTACATGTGGAAATTGGATCAATGATGCTTTTAAGATAATTCTTTGGTGTACAATCATGTTGAGCATCATTAAATTCAACTCCATGTGCATTCGGTTACATCACGCATAATACACGAATACCTAGACAACCCATCGAATTCACACCAAGCCACGTGATTCGATTTCAAACCCATTTATGGTCATGTGATAGAAGGTTAGTGGTTTCCAGCATCTAAGTCCCAAATCCTAGGTTACAGGTCTCATTTCCAATAAAACATGAGCTGGATTAATAATCCAAGTATTTACATCACTTCCCGACCTCTGATTGTGATGAAACCAGAACCATTGGATTCTACGTTTCAAGAGCTTTCCAACGGTATATTATACGTAGAATTCCAACGGGCGGATTAAAAGTTATGAGCATTCCAAAATGGTAATTTCGGCTGAATATGGGCTGACCGACCCGAACCGACAAGTGAACCGACAGTTCATATTTTGCTCTCTGTTTTTGGAACCGAGAACAGTGTCGGTTGACCGACGCCAAGGTGTAGGCTGACCGACCCGAACCGACAAGTGAACCGACAGTTCAACAAGTCAAATATGGCTCTCTGTTTTTGGAACCGACGTGGCTCTCGGCTGACCCACACCATGTTGTCGGTTGACTGACACTGAACCGACGAGTGAACCGACAGTACGGAACTCGTACGGGTTCAGGCCATTTCTGGTCTCCTTCTTCCCCATTCCCAAAACTTTTCCAAGGCTTAAACCTGCATCAAATAGAGCCTCCTGCTCTCCCATCATCCATTCCATATACCACATTCCATCCATTGAATTAATGAATAATTCTAAACAACCTAAGATCATATATATTTATCCATTTCATACCAATTACCCAAATATCTAACCTAACATATAAATCCCAACTCAACAAGAAACATGCTTGGAATTAAAAGGGAGTCTACAAGAAACATAGCTGTGTGGGGAGATTTCCAGAACTACAGGATTACGTTAATCACAGCCATCAGATGAGACCAAGCATTCTCACGTGCCATCCGCGTGCCGCCCACATGGCACCAGATTCACCCCGGCTACCAAGACAGGGGGTCCGGCCGAAGTCAAGCAGCTCCGGGCCGCTAGCGCCGAGCTCGGCTACCCCATGTGCCCATCTCGGCTGAGAGCTCCACCTCGGCTGAAGGAGCCGGGACGAAAGTCGAAGCAAGAAAGAACCTCCACTTGCGCCCCTCATCCCCCACGTCATCAGGCACGTGGAGGAATAGGGGCGCGAGCCAGTGAGACAGATGCGACATCCAGCCGTCCACAATCTTCGCCAGATCACTGACAGGGCGGCATCCAGCGGCTGAAGCCACATCAGGGCAAGGCCCGAGGGCAGATCCGATGGTACCCCCAACCGTCAAAGGCGCCCAACACAATCTGGCCCAACAAGACGCGCATTTAATGCGATGTGGGCTGATCCGACTGGCATTAAATGCAGAGTGGGCTGGATTGGACCGCATTTATTACTTTGTGGGCTGATCATGACTTCCCAGTCGAATCATGGGACCCACACCAAGATATCCTCCAAAGATACGACCCAAACCTCTATAAATAGAGCCTCATACCACCAGCAAGGTACGCACAATTCAACCCACAGAGCCGTTACTCTGCCTCTCTTCTTCCCCTCCTTCCATTGTTCCAGTTCACTCACTGACTTTGGCATCGGAGAGCCTTGCGCCGCCCAGGCCAGGGTCCTCTGACCGTTTGCTCTTCTCTTTCAGGCTTTCGGACGGTACCCAGTCATCACCACTTTGGATAAGTCCTCTAAGGCTCCGCAGTTATTGTGGGTCATTATTTTCTGCACCTACAATTGGCGCCGTCTGTGGGGAAGTAATATCCTAACCTTTCCAACCTTCTCAACCTCAATCTCCCAGAAATCATGCCTCCGAAAGCTAGGAAGGGCGGAGAATCCTCGAGAGCAGCGCTCGAGCAGCCAGCACCATCGGCAGACGTCCCTCCTCAAGGGCGTTCCCGAACGGTGCATGGCACATCTGCAGGCGAGGGCCGCTTAGGCTCGCAACTCTACGTCGAGGTTCCCCTCCGAGAAGGACTCGAGGCCTCATTCTCAGCAGACGAAGTCACGCCACCCCGACGCGACGAGCGTCGGCATGAGCGTCCTCGCAAAGATAAAGCCGTTGCCGTAGAAGAAACACGTCGAGTTCAACCCCCTGCCGCTGGAGGAGATGTCGCAGCTCAAAATGCTCTCCTCCAGAAGCAGGAGCGGTTAATCCGCGAGTTCTAGCAGCAGCTGAGAGCAGCGCAAACTGCCTCGCTGAGGCAGGTCTCCGGTCCTCAGGGAAAGAAGAGGGACGCCCCGAGCGGGGCAGCCCAGCCTCCTCGTGAGGATCTGAGACACCATCTGGACCACAAGCGAAGCCAGATCCATGATGAAGGCTCAAGCAACAGCCGAAGTCATCATAGCCGCGATGGCCGAACCATAGCCATCATAGCCCGAACCACTCCAAGCGAAAGCCAAGAGCGTAGACTCCGGAGAAGGACGACGAGCAGGAGCGGTTTGAAAAACGCGTCAGGTTGGCTCTTCAGCGCAACCTGGACGTGCGGGACCAGAAGCAGATCTGTGGCCACACCGATCTGGGGGCCTCGCCCTTCACGAGGGACATCGAGCGCACCCCCTTGCCCAAAAGGTTCTCTGTCCCGCGGTTTGTCCCCTACGACGGACTGTCCGATCCATCCGCTCACCTCCCTCACTTCTCCCAGAAGATGTCCATCTGGGGAAAGGAGGGCCACCTCAACTGCAAGATCTTCTCCTCCAGATTTGGGTGACCTCCTTCTGAAATGGTTCTGCGCCCTCCCAGAGAAGTCGATTTCGAGTTGGAAGGAGCTCCAGCTCTCCGTCCCCAAGACAGAAGGGGACCTTCTCGCCCTGAGGATGAAGCAGGGCGAGAGCCTCGCCAAGTTCGCCCGACGATTCTGGGCGGTTTACAGCCAGATCAAGGGCACTAGGGAAGAGATAGCAATCTTCGCCTTCCAGCGTGCCCTGATCCCCGGCCACGACCTCCGGAAGGACTTGGTCGGAGACCCCTCAGAATCCATGCCAGCGCTAATGTCCCGGATAAAGCGCTTTGTCGCCCGGGAGGAAGATGAAATCCAGGCCCGGGAAGAGGACGAAAGACCGGAGCCCGAGCACAAGAGCAGCCAGCCTCGGCAGAGAGGCGGGAGGTCCTTTCAGAAGCAGGAGCCCAAGCAGGCCTGGGCCGCCAGTTCGGAGAAGCCAGCGTCGTCCCGATCTAAGGGCACCTGGAGGCCCAGACCTCCCACCAAAGCCGGTCAGAGCGTCAACGTCGTCTTCAAGGAGCCGATATACCATATCCTGAACAAGATAAAGACCAAGTCGTTCTTCAAGTGGCCTCCGCCCTTGAGGAACGAGCCCACCTCCGGCAGCCGAAGCAAGCTCTACTGCTCCTACCACAAAGGTAACGGGCACAAGACCGAGGACTGCAAGTCTCTGAAGTGGTACCTGGAGAAGTTAGCCAGCGAAGGCCACATTCCAGAGTTCGTCAAGGCAGAAGATGCCGGCGGCAGCGAGGGCCGAGTTCACCAGAGCGCGGCTCGGGAGCCAGACAGTGAGGATTCCAAGAAGATCATTAACGTGATCCATCTGGCTTCCTCAGTTCCCTCTCCCTCATCTCGTGGAGGCTCGCGGGCCCGCGCCGAGGCCAGGCGAGCGTTGCACGGGAAGGAGGTGATGAAAGCCGAGCTCGTACCAGCATCCAAAAGAGCTCGCCGCGACCGACCCGCTATCTCGTTCTCAGATAAAGACCTAGAGGGAATCCAGCTTCCCCACAACGACCCCCTGCTCCTCACAATGAAGCTAAGAGACTTCACCGTGAAGAGGATCCTCGTCGACTCTGGCAGCTCCTCCGAGGTCCTCTACTACGAGTGCTTCAAGAAAATGAACCTCTCGGAAGCAGACCTCACGGAGGTCCGTGCACCCTTGCTAGGGTTGTCCGCCACGCCAGTCTATCCCAAGGGTAGGATCACCCTGGAAACCCGAGTCGGCGGAGCCTCCGTGTTGGCCGACTTCCTGGTCGTGGATGCCCCTTCTCCCTACAATGTCATTTTGGGCAGAACGTGGCTCCACAAGCTGGAAGCAGTTCCTTCTTCCCTCCACCAGAAGCTGAAGTTCGTCCTCGAGAACAAGGAGGGCAAAATGGAAGTGGTCACGGTGGAGGGAGATCAGCAGCAAGCTAGGCAGTGCATGCTGGCCGCGGTCCCAGCAGTGAAAGAGCCGAAACGCGTCAACCTCGCCGAATTCGAGAAAGGCCTAGATGAAATCGGCCGAGATCCCGAGAAGAAAAGCATTGAGGACCTGGCCGAGGTCAGGCTAAATTCGGCAGACCCAGATAGGTTCTTCCTGATCGGCACCCAGCTGCCAGACGAAGAGAGAGCCGAACTCTCAAGGTTCCTGATGCAGAACGTCGACGTCTTTGCTTGGAGCCCAAGCGAAATGCCTGGGATCGACCCCGAGGTCATGTGCCATAAGCTAAATGTGGACCCCAACCACAAACCAGTAGTGCAGAGGGCCCGAAGGACAGGGCTGCAGTAGACAGACGCGGTCGTCAAAGAGGTCGACAACCTGCTGAAGGCAGGAGCCATTCGGGAAGTCCAGTACCCGGCCTGGCTGGCCAACACGGTGGTGGTAAAAAAGAAAACTGGTAAATGGAGGGTGTGCGTGGACTTCACAGACTTGAACAGGGCCTGCCCTAAAGATAGTTTCCCCCTTCCGAAGATTGATCAACTGATCGACGCCACCGCCGGCCACGACCGAATGAGCTTCCTCGACGCCTACAGAGGCTACCACCAGATTCCACTACACGAGCCTGACGAGGAGAAAACGTCATTCATAACCCCCGCGGCACTTACTGCTATAAGGTGATGCCCTTCGGGCTAAAGAACGCGGGGGCGACCTATTAGGGCCTCGTGACAAAGATGTTCCAGGCACAGCTCAGCCGAACGGTAGAGGTATACATCGACGACATGGTCGTCAAATCAGTGCACTCCAGCGACCACCTAGCGGATCTCGGCCAAGTCTTCGACATCCTTCGCGCGTACAAGCTCAAGCTAAATGCTTCCAAGTGCGCCTTCGGCGTAGCCTCTGGCAAGTTCCTCGGCAGCTTGGTAACGCGGAGGGGGATAGAGGCCAATCTAGACCAGATCACCGCGATCCAGGGCATTCTGAGCCCCTCTACCACGAAAAAAGTCCAGAAGTTCACGGGAATGGCGGCAGCACTCAATCGCTTCATCAGCCGGTCATCAGATAAGTGCAGGCCTTTCTTTCAGCTTCTAAAGAAAAATTTAAAATTCCAATGGACCCCTGAGTGCGACCAGGCATTGGCCGCGCTCAAAACCTATTTGATGTCACCACCCTTACTCTCCACCCCAACTCCGGGGGAGGTTTTGTATTTATACCTTGCGGTCTCGGATCACGTAGTGAGCTCCGTCCTCATCAGGGAGGACGAGGGAATTCAAAAACCAATTTATTATACGAGCAAGACCCTGCTCGATGCCGAGACCAGGTACCTTCTATTGGAGAAGCTTGCGTTGGCTCTCGTCAGTGCCTCCCGCAAGCTCTCCCATTATTTCCAATCCCACACCATTGTGGTAATCACGGAGCATCCACTCCGTTCAATATTCAAAAAGGCTAACTTTTCAGGGCGAATATCAAAGTGGGCAGTTGAACTGGGGCATTATGATATATAGTACCGTCCCCGAACTGCGATCAAAGCCCAGATTCTGGCAGACTTCATCGTTGTGTTCGTCTCGCCCAACTCGGCTCCGATCCAGCCCGGCACGGCACTGGGGGGCACAGGGCAAGGGCCAAAAGTGATTGAGGTCGAACAGTCTCCCGCCTCGGCATGGAAGATCTTTGTCGACGGGTCGTCCACCTCCAAGAGAGCTGGCGCCGGCATAGTCCTCCAATCGCCAGAGGGTCTGGTCATAGAGCAGGCTTTCACCCTGGACTTTAAAGCAACAAATAATGAGGCAGAGTATGAAGCACTAATAGTAGGCTTGAACAGCGCACAAATCCTCGGAGCCCAGCACCTGGTGATCTTCAGCGATTCCCAACTGGTAACTAGCCAGCTCGCTGGAGACTACCAGGCCAGGGACGACAGGATGGCGGCCTACTTAGCCCTTGCGAAAAAACTGCTGTCTCATTTCCAGAAAGCCGAAGTCAGGCAAATATCCCGAGATACCAACACGCACGCAGATGCGCTTGCAAACCTGGCCTCCGCCGTCGAAGCAGGGAAGAAAAGGACCGTCGAGGTTGGGTCAATATCAAGGTCAAGCTTAGAACTCCATTCATCTCGGCTTGTCCTTTGTGCTGACCTCGGCCCAAGCTGGATGGATCCAATCATCGCCTACTTGAAGGATGACCAGCTCCCTGAGGACAAGACTGAAGCCCACCGGATCAGACTCAAGGCAGCTCGATTCTGGCTCTCTCCCGAAGGCAAATCTACAGGAAATCCTTCACAGGTCCATACCTCCAATGCGTCCACCCAAGCAAGGTGGACGACTTCCTGTACGAGATCCACGAAGGAATCTGCGGCAGTCACATAGGAGGTCGATCACTGGCCTACAGAGCAATAAGCCAGGGTTACTGGTGGCCCTACATGCAGAAGGATGCGCAGGTGTATGCCAGGAAAATGCGAGAAGTGCCAGAAGTTCTCCCACTCTCTCCATCAGCCAGCGCAAGATCTGAGTCCCCTCTCTAGCCCATGGCCCTTCGCTCAATGGGGCCTGGACATTGTGGGGCCTCTTCACCGAGCTCCGGGGAACAAGAGATGGCTGATAGTCGCTACAGACTACTTCACAAAATGGATAGAAGCTGAACCATTGTCCTCCATCACGGACAGGGACTCCAGGAACTTCGTTTGGAAAAACATCCTAACGAGGTTCGGCATCCCCAGGACCCTGATTTCGAACAACGGGACCCAGTTCGACTCCAAGTCCTTCAAAGACTTCTGCCAAGAACACGGTATCAGAAACCATTATTCCACTCCGGCATATCCACAGAGTAATGGCCAGGCAGAAATCTCTAACAAAGTGATCCTGGACGGCCTGAAGAAGCGACTGGACAAGGCAAAGGGAAGATGGACAGAGGAGCTTCCGAGCATGCTATGGGCATATAGAACAACTCCAAGGAGATCCACCTCGGCAACACCTTTCTCTCTGGCTTAGGGATGGAGGCGGTCATTCCTTTAGAAATCGGCCTTCCCACCCAGAGGACAGAGTTGGTCGACCAAGGCCGAAATGAGACGAACCTGGCAATGGAGCTGGAGCTGGCAAACGAGCGCCGAGAAGCAGCAGCCCTGCGACTGACCGACTATCAGCAACGGTTAGCCAGAGCATACAATCAAAATGTCAGAGAAAGAAGATTCTCCGTGGGAGAGCTGGTTCTAAAGAAGACCCTGCCAGCTGACAAAGAACCAAATGAAGGGAAACTGGCTCCGAACTGGCATGGCCCGTTCAGGGTAGTCTCACTGGCAGGAAAATCAGCCTACAAGCTCGAAGACTTAGAGGGCAAGCCACTGCCGAGACCGTGGAATGCGTCCCATCTAAAGAAGTTCTATTTCTAAAGATGTAATGAATCTCAGAATCAATGACAGCAGCTTTCGCCCTGTCATCAATTTGTCATCTCTCTTTGACTGACTCCGGCAGCTCTGGGTCTACCGCCCTGGAAAAGGCCTCGAGTTCGAACACTCGGTCGTTTCCTAAAGTCCGGGTTTTACCCCACTCAAGGGTCCACCGCCTTGGAAAAGGCCTCGAGTACGAACGCTCGGTCGTTTCCTAAAGTCCGGGTTTTACCCCACTCAAGGGTCCATCGCCCTGGAAAAGGCCTCGAGTTCGAACGCTCGGTCGTTTCCTAAAGTCCGGGTTTTACCCCACTCAAGGGTCCACCGCCCTGGAAAAGGCCTCGAGTTCGAACGCTCGGTCGTTTCCTAAAGTCCGGGTTTTACCCCACTCAAGGGTCCACCGCCCTGGAAAAGGCCTCGAGTTCGAACACTCGGTCGTTTCCTAAAGTCCGGGTTTTACCCCACTCAAGGGTCCACCGCCCTGGAAAAGGCCTCGAGTTCGAACACTTGGTCGTTTCCTAAAGTCCGGGTTTTACCCCACTCAAGGGTCCACCGCCCTGGAAAAGGCCTCAAGTTCGAACACTCGGTCGTTTCCTAAAGTCCGGGTTTATACACCCCTCAAAGACCGTTGCCGAACTCATGCTCACATAGCCGAGACCAGCGGGATTCTGGATCCACTTCGGCGCAAGGCAGTTCGTCTCGGCCAAAGCTAGCCATTTCGGCCAAGGTCAGTTTTTAAGAAAGAAAGAGCCGCGCAAGCACTGAAGCGCAAAAAAGCAGCACAAAACACAAGTGTTCCAAACCAGTGCAAGGAAAGTAAAAAAGAATGCAAAAGCACTGTACACAGTTTGAGTGATCACAAAACTCTTCCTTTTTATTCATTGTAAACTGCTTCATTACAAAGGTTACAGAAAAGAAAACAAAGTACAGAAAGGAGGATCGCAGTCCTCTTAAAATAGAAAATAGAGTGAAAGCTGGGAGACTCTGATCTTCACCGACTCTTCAGGCTGCAGGCTCGAAGACGCCGGTTCGTTGCCTGGAGGTTCTGAGGGATCCTAAATTTCACCGAGCTCTACAATACGCTGTGGTTGGTCAGACCAAAGCGTTGCAGAGCCCCTCTAGTTCGGAGGCCCTGGACCTCGCTGAGCTCTTCAACACCCTCCGGTCGGTAAGGCCAAAGTTTGAAGAGCCCCCGGGTCCAGCAGGGCCTCATTCCCACCCTTAGCTCGGCGATCCTGACACAGCGCAGGGGGCTCACGGGGAGCGCAATGTCACCCAGGACCCTGCAGGACCGCCAGACGCAGAGGGCGCCACCATCCCACAGTTGCAGAAGACTCCCCTGCAACCGGACCAGGGACGGTTGGCCATGAACCCACGTTCAGAGAGCGCGTGGTCCACGGGGAATTCCTTCAGAGAACGCGCAGACCACGACGGGCTTCCCCCCTTGAAGAAAGCCGTCCTCAGGCGCAGGGGTTCCCCCCCGAATCAAATGTTTAAGAATGTCTACCAGACATGGCTCCTACGACTATGTGAATTAAACTATCCTAATTCCTTTTCTTTTCTTCTCCCATGGCGAGCCTACCACCCCTACTTATAGGAAGAAGAAGGGCTCAGTCTCCGAAGGAAGTTATGGGGCGAAGTCTCCCACGCGTTACATGGGACGCACGTCCTTCTGTCTGTTGACCAGCGATCCCTATGGCGCCACGTGGAGACGTCCGCCCGTTTCCCTCATCGGCCGTATCACCATGCTTACTGCTATTTATGGTCTCCAGAATACGGAGAATCGGCACAGACAGCTATGAAGACCGTTCGACTCTCTCTACCTCGAGGGTCACGCGTCACAGTAAACGCATTCATTACCATTCAATATCACATCCAGAAGCGAAAGAGTGAAAAATGCACAAGTAAGTAAGCCCGATTTTCATTAATAGCAAAGAGTATTACAGGGCTGGAAAAGCAATACATATAAAAGGCCAAAGGTAAAGAAAAGCAAGGCTACTGTGGCTTCGGCGACGCCACCAGGTCGATCACCGTGTCTGATGGACCAGTAGCATCGGCCGCGACCGCGACCTTGCTTGGAGCGTCGCCGGAAGAAGAAGCTTTGACCGGTACCTCACCCGAAGCAGGGGCAGAAGAGGCCTCGCCTCTGGCGACCGGGGCGTCGCTCGGGGCCGGGGCAACTGGAGCGGCATCTGGAGCGGGAACGACTGCAGGGGCCTCGACTGGGGTGCTTTCGGCCAAGGGAGCGGGGCTCGGCTCAGGAGCCGGGTCCGAGTACTTTGGCAGGTCCCGATAGACGGGGTGGTCTTCAGGAACCCCCGCACGCCTTAGTGCGGCCAAGCATCCTTCCTCGAACAGAATGGAGGTGATCTCCTCCACCTGCTTCTCATACAACTCTGTGGCATGGTCCACCCCATTCTGGAAAGCGGATTGGGCCTCAGACAGAAGAGAAGCCTTCTCCTTTTCCAGCTCGGCATTCGCCGTCTTCAGCTTTTCCCTTTCAGCGCGCCCGGCCAGCACTTCCCCGCGCAGCCTCGTCCCCTCAGCCGCCGATTCAGACCTTGATCTGGCCAGCTCCGACTCCAGCTCGGCGGTCCTCTTGTTCTTCGCCCAGACCTCGCATTTCAGATGATTAGCTCTCGACGTGAGTTCGGCAACATCAGCCAGAGCCGACGCCAGCCGAGCAGTCTCTTCAGCGCTGGCCTTCTTCAGCCCCTCCATTCCCTTCCTTAGCTCTTCTAGCTCCTTCTTCAGCTTCTCCCTCTCAGACTCCAGCTGAGTGATCCTCACGGCGTTCCTGTCACTCCTCCCCACCACAGTCAGGAGCTTTTGCACGTTCTACAAAAGGGAAAAGTGAATCAAATAGGAGCAGTCGAGCTAAACCACTTGAAGAAGAGCGCTGAAAACACTTACCAGAAGGTTAGCCTGGATCGCCGAGACCATCAGGCTCTCGTTGTCGAACCTCTCGTGCGTCTCCATGTCTCGCGGCAGAGCGCAGACCTTGGCGAGAGCTCCGATGACGTTGGCGTTCCCCATCAACCGGTCCTCGACGTTCAGAGGCTTACCGGGTTGCGTTTCCATCCTCGGTCTCCATGGCGCTGGGGCGGTTCGAGGTTCGGAAGCCGATCCGGACCCTTGCCCTACCGAGATGGTGAGCTCGCGGGCCGCCCCGCCGGTCTACTTGCTGGCCGGCACACTTTTCTCAGCTGGAGCCTTGACTCCGGGGGCCCACGCAGGAGTTTTACCCTTCGGAGGCAGTTCAGCCCCCGAGTCCTTCTCCCCCGCCTTGGACTTCTTCTTGGGCGGGGACCCCTCCCTCGGGCGCTCCGGCGAGCATCGCCGCACTCCCTCGCTCGGAGCAAGGGCAGGAGCAGAAGTGGCGCCAGCACCCCCCGAGCCCGAAGCTGCACGGGTACTGGCAGATGATGGCGTCGCAGAGGAGGAAGACCCCCGCCTGAACTTGGCCGCCAGATCCTTAACGACTGGCGCCCTCGAGCTTCCCTCCATACCTTCTTCCCGATCGGACGAATAAGCGTCCACTATCTGCGTCAGGTTCGGCAACTCCGAACTAGAGGTGGACGCCTCGGTGCCAGACGCAGCTCGGCTCGCAGCAGGATCGGTTAACGGGATCCCGGCAGGCACGGCAACAGAGACGGTAGGACGATCAGGGTGCGCCTCGTCCTCCTCGGCTACTCCGGTTCTCCTGTAGTGACCACGGTACCTCGGCGTATATCCGAGCAGCTTCCAAGCCGACCTGGTCTCGTGCCCCTTGTGTCTTTCTACCCTATTGATGTCGTCGGCGTTCCTCCTCCAGCCTTCACTCGCAGCTCGGCGTCGCCTCGCGCCTGCCTCTGCACAACAGAAATAGACAATAAGAGTGTCAGCTCGGCATCATCGAGATCAAGTAAAGTGAGTAAGAGAAAAGAAGCGGTGTTTACTTGGGACAGTCCCGGGGCGACGTGGGACCATCGGCCTCCTGCTTTCGCCAGCGCCGAACTCCTAGTCCCCCGACACACAGAAGAGGGTTTCCTCGGCATTCTTACTCGAATCCTCCAAGGCCAGGACGAAGCCTCTTCGCTGCGGCTTCACCCGGAGATAGTATTTCCCTTCCCAGCCTTGCAGATATCGTAGGTATCCTCGATATCGTGGACACCCAGGTCGGTCCCTAAAATCTCGTTCAGCTTCACCGTGCCCATGACGACCTTATAGCCATTGGGCATCAGCTGGCACGGGGTAATGGACCAGGTACTAAGGCAGGCCCTAAGCAAGGGGTGCAGAGGAAATCTGACCCCGCCCTCGATCACGGAGATCAGAGGGAACGGCATCCAGCCGCAGGACCAGCGCATCGTGGCATAATCGACGGAGTCCGCCGGCTTGAGGAGGACTCCCTCCGGAATATTGAAAGCGGCCCTAAATCTGAATATGCCCTCTTCAGTATCTAAATCAAACCTAGGGGTGCCCATGTCTAAAAAGGGTGACAGCGAAGTTAAACCCTAGAAGTCGCGAAACCCCAAGAAAAAACTGGACAGAGGCGCGAAGCAACTTACAGAGACAAAGGGGCGACTCAAGAACAGATCCGGGCACGTCCTATGGTCGTCCTCGCTAGAGAGATCTCGAGCAGCAGAGCAGAAATCAAAGGTGAAGGCGAGGGCGAAAAGAAATCAGAAACAAGAAAGGAAGAAGACGACCCTATTTATGGAAGGGGAACCCTCGGCGCGCGCTACTTTCGAAATTAGAAAGGATGGATTTCGTAATCCGCGCCCGTTCCATCAATAAGACAGCGCAATCAGTGAAGAGGCTACGCGTGTAGCCGTCGACTCGCTTCCCAGGACGGATGGGGCAGAGCATTTATTGCTTCAGAAAAGTTGAAACGACACCAGGCAATGATCGCCGCATCCCCAGATGGATTTTTCTAGCTTTCGACCACTAAAGGCTAGGACGCTTAAGAGGTCAAAAGCTAGGGGGCAATTGTGTGGGGAGATTTCCAGAACTGCAGGATTACGCTAATCACAGCCATCAGATGAGACCAAGCATTCTCACGTGCCATCCGCGTGCCACCCACGTGGCACCAGATTCACCCCGGCTAGCAAGACAGGGGGTCCGGCCGAAGTCAAGCAGCTCTGGGCCGCTAGCGCCGAGCTCGGCTGAGAGCTCCACCTCGGCTGAAGGAGCGGGGACGAAAGCCGAAGCAAGAAAGAACCTCCACTTGCGCCCCTTATCCCCCACGTCATCAGGCACGTGGAGGAATAGGGGCGCGAGCCAATGAGACAGATGCGACATCCAGCCGTCCACAATCTTCGCCAGATCACTGACAGGGCGGCATCCAGCGGCTGAAGCCACATCAGGGCAAGGCCCGAGGGCAGATCCGATGGTACCCCAACCGTCAAAGGCGCCCAACACAATCTGGCCCAACAAGACGCGCATTTAATGCGATGTGGGCTGATCCGACTGGCATTAAATGCAGAGTGGGCTGGATTGGACCGCATTTATTACTTTGTGGGCTGATCTTGACTTCCCAGTCGAATCATGGGACCCACACCAAGATATCCTCCAAAGATACGACCCAAACCTCTATAAATAGAGCCTCATACCACCAGCAAGGTACGCACAATTCAACCCACAGAGCCGTTACTCTGCCTCTCTTCTTCCCCTCCTTCCATTGTTCCAGTTCACTCACTGACTTTGGCATCGGAGAGCCTTGCGCCGCCCAGGCCAGGGTCCTCTGACCGTTTGCTCTTCTCTTTCAGGCTTTCGGACGGTACCCAGTCATCACCACTTTGGATAAGTCCTCTAAGGCTCCCCAGTTATTGTGGGTCATTATTTTCTGCACCTACAATAGCCAATCAAATGAAAACAAACATACATGCAAATATATGAATTGTAGATCTACTTGCCTCAACCGAGAAGAAGATTGGAATTGGGTGAAATTCGAGGAGAAGCTTTTCTACCCCAAAATCAATAATCTAACCCGAACAAATACAACCTATAACGCAAAGGAAAAGAAAGAAAGAAAAAAAATCAAGATTGGACCTAATCTAACCAAAGAACTGATAAAGAGAAAATATGAGATTATGGGATGTCTTACCCAAAATGGTACCGGAACCAAGAGAATATCGCAAGGATGAATCCTAGCGGATCGGATCTCTGAACGGGGTCTTCTAGGGCTGAGATCTGGCTTGAGAAATGAAGAAGAAGAAAAGAGAGGCTGCTGGGTTACTTTGTTGCAGAGAACGAATGAAAAGTTAGGGTTAGCTTTCGTTTAAGAAGATGATTAAGGAGGAAAAGACCGAATCGCCCTTTAAGTGGGTCCGGTGAAGAATGGACCACTTGAAAGGTTTCTGATCGTCGGATCATGACGAGTCAAGAGACAAAAATCATCAGAACGACGAGACCTTTCTAACGAACCCAAAAATCACGGCGTTTGGAATATTTCGGAAAAACACTCAATTTTCCTTAAATTGTAAACTACCCCCTCGCTATGATCAAACGAACTCGGAATCGAACGAAACTTTGCAGATACTATTCTAATGCTAAAAGAAACTCGCTCATGATCTAAACCCACTTAAATATCTAAAAATACAATTAATTACAATAATAACAAATTAAATGGGTCAACAGGCCGGTTTTTGGGCCCAACTGACCCAGTAAGGTCACGGACCTTACAACTGTCCTGGCTTCCATCGGCTGGGTGCCGCACAGGATGATGATCCTCTGATGATTCGGCTGGCTAAGGGCAAAGCTGTGTCTGAATTACTTTTGTTTGCCCGCATGAGGATCCGACGGTTCAGGGACGTCGAGATGGGGCGGTCTTCAGTGAAGCTTTCTCCGGAGTTGCGGAAGAAGGCTTTTGATTTTGGTGCCTCCCGAGACTCTACCAGGGCGGGGTCGGGAATGCATTACTCATTGACGAACGCAGAGAAGGAGTGGCTTTTCAGCATACATGTCGGCACGATGGTGTACCGCAGACATCTTTTCGTCGACATCCAGCCGTATGTACCCTCTCGCTTTGCATTGCAGTTGGGTTTTTCTCAAGGCGTTGTTGGAGCACCTTCAAGCATGGTGAAACGCTTTGGAGGTTTACAGGACAGGAGAAATGCATGGGCTTTCTATAGTGCTGAAGGCACTACAGCCATGATCTCTTATCCTGTGTTGTTGACTTCCCGGACTGCTGCCTTTGTGAAGTGGTTTGCGGAGAGCTTTTCGGCATATCGGGGGCTTTCCAAGAAGGAGCTTGATGTGAAGCTGGCATCTGGAAAGGGCCTTGGAAAGTCGGATGGCATCCGACGATAGGAAGTTTGGGCCTTCCTTTCTAGAGAGAAGCACGAGATAGGCTTTCTCGGTGACCGGGGCGTCATTGGTTCTGAAGCTGTTCGAGAAATACCTGATGAGGCTTTAGAGCAGCTAGAACAGGAGGAAGCTGAACTTGGTGCTTGGATGCAAGCAGTGCAAAGGCAGGCTTCCGTGGAGTCTACTGATAAGGGTAGACCATCCAGCAAGGAGTCAAGTGGGAGACCTGACTCTGACAGTGGGGTAGGTTCCTCTAAGAAGCGAGCCCGCAGGAGTAAGAGGAGGAGGAGGAGTCATCGCAACAAGGGGCAGCATGAGGACTCTCCTGACTTGGAAGTTCCTCTTACTATCAATGAGGATGTGCCAGTGGATGCTGACGAGCCTCCAGAGAAGAGAAGCCGAGAAGAAGAGACCATCGGTGAAGGTATGATTCTTCCTTTTTCTCTTTCCATTTCTTTTCATGGGATTTTCCATGTTCTAATTTGCTTCTTGTTTCTGCTTTTCTTTTTTTTTTTTAGCAGAGGAAGACTTGGTGATGCCTGAGGTTCCAACCGATGAGGTGGTGATGGATCCTGTCGGGGCACCTGAAGAAGAACCGAGGGACCAGAATCTCCAATTGGTATGACTTCTTTTGCTTTCTTTTTTTTTTGTGTCTGTGACGTGGTTTGCTAACATTTTTCTTGCCAACTAACTTGCCACAGGAATTCGATAACTTTGAACCATCTATGGACGCAAATGTTGATGATGCTTCCAATGAGTTCATGGAGGAAGAGAGTCTTCCGCCAGTCGTCAAAGAAGGTATTTTGCAGTAATAACCCTGATAATGATTTTCAAACAGGATCATATCCATACCTTTTTGTGTTTCTTTGGCAGGTTTTGAGGTGACAGAGGAGAGTCCGTCACTTCCTTTAGAACCAGAGCAAGGGATGCCAGAGGTTGATCCAGAGGTAGAGACTCCTAGGACTAGTTCTGACACTGTTGAGGAGATACCTCGTGCTGAGATTCCTTCCCGAGCAGGAGCAGCTTCAACTGGAAAGAGTTCTTTTGTTACTCTTCCAACAGGTGATGACATGAGCGGCCGACCAACGGAGTTGGGCAAATCTTCAGCTGGGCCATCTCTTCTTTTTGCGAAGAAGGTGGTGGTGCGGGTTCTGAGCTCTTGGATTGAGACTCTGCTTTCTAGGCACTTAGATGCTGGATTTAGGATGATCCAGCATGTGCGTGAGATTCTCGGTGATGCCGAAGAGGCTGGTCTGGATGTCACAAGTGCCAGGGCGATCGTTGATAGGATCATTGAGCTGGGTGACAAGTGGTTTGAGACCATGGGTTTTCCTGACGACCAGTTCTTCAAGGAGATGTTCCTGGACCTGCAGATAAGGCTCAGTCTAACCTGGATGAGGCTACACAAAGCAGGAAGCAGATAGCCCGATGCTACACAAAGCAGGAAGCAGATAGTCCGAGAGAATAACTTAGAAGACCTAGCCATCATTGGGCTGACACATGACCTTAACATCCTTGATAGGGAGGTCGATGAGGCCAGGAAACGTCTTGAGCATCTGCAGGCACAAGTCGCTGCCAAGTGGGTTGCAATAACAGAGGCTCGCGACAGGGAGAGTGCTCTGATCGCCGGGTTGCAGATACCGATCGAGTTCTTAAAAGGAAGTCTGAAGAGAACAAACAATGGCGAACTGCTCGAGATAAGCTTCCCGGTACGAAAGAAGGGTTACAGCCCACCCCAGCATCTCATGGAAAGTTCCTGAAGAAGCGTGCCTTGGAATCCCTGACGACTGAGGCCAAAAGTCTGCTTGAGGAGCTGAACTCTTAGCCAAAGACCATTTTGGCTGAGCTCCTGATTTTTGTAGCATAAACTATCCTTTTCTTTTTTTGGTACCACTTGTATTTTTTTTGTAGTGCTTGTGAACACTTTCTTTTTTTTGTACCACATGTATTTTTTTTTGTACTCTTTTTTTTGTAGTGCTTGTGAACACTTTCTTCTTCTTTTTTTTTTTAGGTACCACATGTATTTTTTTTGTACTCTTTTTTTTTACTGCTTGTGAACACTTTCTTCTATTTTTTTTGGTACCACATGTATTTTTTTTGGTATTCTTTTTTTTTTGTTTTCCCTATGCTCACTTAAACCTTTTTGTGATGAAAGTAATTGCTAAATGGGATGCTTTTTTTTCCCTACGCTCACTTAAATCTTTTTGTGATGAAAGTGATTGCTAAATGGGATTTGATCAAAAGCTTGTCATTTTGTGAAAATCTTTTGTCAAATGATTGTTTTGGCATGGGAGCCAGATTTTTGTTTGTGGCATGGAAGCCGATTTTTGGAATGAAAGCCAGCTTTTTTGTGGCATTGATAGCCGTTTTTGGTGGCATTGATAGCCGAGTTTGTGGCATTGATAGGCGGGTTTTTTTTTTTGAAAGCCATTTTTTTTTTGTTTTGTGGCATTGATAGCCGGTTTTGTTTTGTGGCATTGATAGCTGTTTTGTGGCATTTATAGCCGGTTTGGTTTTCAAAGATGCAAGTATCGACTAAAAGTCGCCTCCCTGCTGAATGTTCTTGCAAGTATCGATGGAATGTCGCATCCTTGCTCATTCGGTTGCGAGTATCGATGGAATGTCGCATCCTCGCAGATTTGGGTACAAGTATCGATGGAATGTCGCATCCTTGCTTTTCAAAAATTTTGGTTTTGCGGGTACTGACTTGATGTCGTTTCCCCACGATTTTTTGGAATTTGTGGTTTTCTCGAACCTTTGGGTTATGGATATCAACTGAAATGTTGCGTCTCCATGGTTTTTTAGGTTTTTTCGAACCTTTGAAATTTGGGTTGTGGATAACAACTGAAATGTTGCGTCTCCATAGTTTTTAGGTTTTTTCGAACCTTTGAAATTTGGGTTGTGGATATCAACTGAAATGTTGTGTCTCCATGGTTTTTAAGTTTTTTTGAACCTTTGAAATTTGGGTTGTGGATATCAACTGAAATATTGCATCTCCACGGTTTTTAGGTTTTTTTGAACCTTTGAAATTTGGATTGTGGATATCAACTGAAATGTTGCATCTCCCCGGTTTTGGATTTTGCAAGTATCGACGAAATGTCGCTTCCCTGCGATTTTGGAAGTGTCGAACGTGGTTCGCATGCTTCCGATTTGTGCGAGTATCGACTAAACGTCGCTTCCTCGCGGCTTTTTGAAAAACCATTTTTTTTTGTTTAAAGACACGAGGGTCATAAGTTTTGACCTAAAACCATTTTGGCAGTAAAAGGTAGGGTGGACTAGGGTGGAAATCCTTGAATCCGGATTTTGTTTCAAACCATGAATTTTGAGTTCAAGGGTTGAAAATTTTGGTCAAGTTAGGGAAAGGTTCCTAAATTTGGGTTTTTTGAACAATGAAACGATGAAAGTAAGTATTGTTTAAATTTCTAGAAATTTCAACATTTGATATGAAAATTCTCAAAAAAGGTGGTTTTAGCGAGCGTGTACCTGGAAACTGGTTTTGGCCGTACAGGCATTGCTCTTACCCAGTTGGGTAAGTCTTCAAGGGTAGTACCGCTTTAAGAACTTGCCGTTGATGGGCAGCATACATCTGTCACCTTCCATGTTTACGAGTGCGTATGCACCATTGGAGAAAACCTTGTCGATGACGTAGGGTCCCTCCCATTTTGGCTCAAATTTGCCTTTGGACTTGTGAGCAAAGACCATTGGTCTTTTTACCGCAAGAACCAAGTCACCCTTTTTGTAGGCGCGTTGCCTGACCTTTTTGTCGAAAGATCCTGCAATGCGTGCTTGGTAAAGTTCAATGCTTTGTTGAGCTTCGAGCCGTCTCTCATCGAGATTGTCCAGCTCATGGAGTCGCAATTTGACATCCCTTTCTTGAGTCATGTCATTTTGCAAGGATACCCTCAAGGAAGGAATTTGTACTTCCAAGGGCATGACAACTTTGCATCCATAGACCAAGGAGAACGGTGTGCTATGGGTTGGTCCTCGAACGGTGGTTCGATAGGCCCACAAAGCTTCAGACATTTTATCGCTCCAGTCTCTTTTGTGACTAGAGACCATTTTTTTGAGGATTTTGCAGAGTGTCTTGTTGAAAGCTTCTGCTAATCCGTTTGCTGCCGGATTGTATGGAGTCGAAGGACAGCTTTGGATTTTATATTTGTCGCAGAACCTGTAGAATTGATGATCCCGGAATTGTGGTCCGTTATCATGGACGAATCTTATGGGTATGCCGAAACGACAAATGATGTTGGTGCGCAGGAACTGAAGGACTGATGAGGTCTTCATTTCGTTGAACGCAAATGCTTCTGACCACTTAGAGAAATAATCTGTAGCGGCGAAGATGAAGCGATGACCTTTGCTCGAAGGGGGAGAAATAGGACCTATGATGTCCATACCCTAGGCTTTGAAAGGCCATGAAATCGATGTAGGATGCAGTCATTCTGGAGGCATGTGAATGTAATCTCCATGAACTTGGCATTGTTGGCAGCGCTTAGCAAATTGCATTGCGTCAGCTACCATGGTAGGCCAGTAATAACCTAACCTTTTTATCTGATCATAGAGCTTGGGGACCAGCCTGATGAGCTCCGTAAAGACCAGCATGAACTTCTTTGAGTGTTTCTTCAGCCTCTTGTTGTGACAAGCAGCGTAGAAGTACTCCGTTGAAGGATTTCCTGTAAAGGAATTTTGAAAGAATATCCAAATGAAAGCTTGGGGTTGGCCTTTGGATGCTTACCCGTTCTTTTGGATCTTCAGGTAGGATTCCAAACATAATGTAATCAATTAACGGATCTCTCCAGTCGCCGATTGAAGTTTGAAGGATTGAAATCCGACTTCCAACCACTTGGTGGCATTCATCAACTACTTGGTGTGTGTTAAGTGGAGGAAGGATTCTTCTTTCGCACACTGTGATTTGCATGTTTTCCCCTTCCTGGATTGCCATAGATGCGATAAGTCCAGCCAGGGCATCTGCACGTATGTTTTCACCTCTACGAATGTGGGTGATGTGACAGATGTCAAACTTTTGTAGAAGTGATTGTGCTTTGTTGTAGTAAGGCAGCAAATCTGACTTCCTGACTTCAAATTTCTGATTCATCTGGTTGACGATCAGTTGAGAGTCTCCAAAGACTTCCAGCATGGTGATATCAGATTCGATGGTGAGTTCCAATCCTAGGATCAGAGCTTGATATTCAGCTACATTGTTTGTGTATGGTTCCAGTAGCGAGAAAGCGTATGGAATCATGTATTTGTCGGGGCTAACAAAGAGGATGCCAACTCCTGAGATCAGCTGTCTTTTTTCCTTTGTCCTGGTTGCACCGTCAAAGTACATGTCCCAGGAGGCACTTTGTGAGAAAGTCTCCACATTGTAGATTGGTTCGTCTGGGAGATCATCTCTGAGTGGAGAATCTTTAGGCAATGGATGCTCTGCGAGGAAGTCCGCTAGAGCTTGCCCTTTGATTGCCTTTTGTGGTACATACCTAATATCAAATTGTGACAGAAGGATGGACCATTTTGCCAGTCGGACATTGAGAGAACCTGCCTTTGTGACGAGGACCTTCAAGATGTTGACCCTCGAGACTAGGTAGACTATGTTGGAGAGCAAGTAGTGACGCAGCTTTTGTACGGCGAACATCACTGCAAGACATTCTTTTTCGACTGGAGAGTAGCGATGCTCTGCACCTACTAGCATGCGGCTGAGGTAATATAGAGCAGCTTCTTTTCTTTGATCATTTTCTTGCGCAAGCAGAGCTCCCAAAGAGTGATCAAGGGCTCTTGTGTACAAGATGAATGGTTTTCCAGTGGTAGGAGCAGCTGACACTGGAGGTTTTGTCGGGTATGACTTGATATCTTGGAAAGCAGCTTCACAGTCAGCATCCCAAACAAAGTTTACACCTTTATTAACTAGGAGAATGGACGGCATTTCCCTGAAAGATTGGAGATGAACCGTCTGATGTAGGCCAATCTCCCTTGAAGCCCTTTGAGTTCTCTCAAGGTTCTTAGAAAGGGCATTTCTAGAATGGCTTTGACTTTTATAGGGTCAAGCTCTATTCCAGCTTTCCGAACTAAGAATCCGAGGAACTTACCCGACGAGACGCTGAAGAAACATTTCAAAGGATTCATTCGCAGTTTGTGTTTGCGAAGCCGGAGGAAGACTTCTCGAAGGCCTTCGAGATGATCTTCTTTTCTTTTACTTTTGACGCCGAGGTCATCAACGTAACATTCAACCGTCTTGTGCTGCATATCTTGGAATATTTTCATCATAGCCCTCTGATATGTGGCACCAGCATTTTTCAGACCAAATGGCATGACAGTGTAACAATACACGCCAAATGAGGTCCGAAAAGATGTATGTTTTTCATCTTCAGGATGCATCTTTATCTGATTGTAGATAGAGAAACCATCCATGAATGTCATTCGCTCAAATCCACAGGTATTATCAATCATTACCTCTGGTATGGGGAGCGGAAACTCATCTTTTGGGCATGCGCCATTCAGGTCTCTATAGAAAATACAGACACTGATCTGCCCGTTTTTCTTTGTCACGGGGACAATGTTGGCCAACCATTCAAGATGTTGTTCCTCACGGATGAAGCCGACGCTTTTGAGTTTTTGAACTTCTTGTTCAATTTCATCCATCACATCAGGACGGAATCTTCTTTGGCCTTGCTTGACAGGCTTGATGTCTTCTTGAAGATTGAGTTTATGGACCGCTATTTTGGGATCTAAGCTAGGCATTTCAGCGTAAGACCATGCAAAGCAATCAACGAACTCACGAAGAAAGGCGATATACTCGGGTAACTCATCATCCTTTATATTCTTGCTTATGAATACAGGACGTGGGTTATCTGGTGTTCCCAAATCTATCTTTTGAAAAGGATCTTCTGTTGGAAGGTTTGAAGGTGGTTCCTCCACAATATTTTCGGAGGCTTCCAGCTCAACGAAACCTTTTGGGGTTTCAAGGGCATTTCCAGACCAAGGTTTTGTTCCTTTCCACGGGTCTTCTTGATCGGTAATTTTCCCAAGGCTTGCTATGAGATGATCCCAATCGCCTGTTGAAACCGGGTCAAAGTAGGCTACTTCTTTTGGAGATGAGGGTTCTTCTGGGTCAGAAGACCACATGTCTGTACCATCGGACAACTCCTCTTCATTTTCAGAGAAATCGTGCCAATTGGATGAGCTTCCTGGATCTTTGTCAGGTGACTCATCAAAGAGATACCCAGGGAGATCGATGTCTTCATGGACTTGAGATGTTGAGGCTTGGTTAGTATATTGACTTTTAAGCCTTTGTGTCAACTGTCTCGGGGGAGTGTCGGGATCATACCCTAACCCGTGTGAAGAATTTTCTACATAGCCATAGAGTCTCCAATCTTCCAGCTGGCTTTTGGTCAAGGCGGGCCCCAATGGCGTGAGAATACCGCATCCTTCTCCCAAACCGACTGGGTTTTGAGCATCATTGCCCATTTTCTTCATAATAGCTTGTGCCACAAAACTATATAAGGATAGTTGAGGCATACCTTCATTTTGGAAAGGTTTAAGCATGGAGTTTGATGAAGAAGCATCCGATCTATGGAAGAAGATCGGCTTTTCCTTTGCTGAAGTTGCTGGAACAACGAAGGAAGCTGACGTGGGATCTTCTATGTCAGAAGTTGTCTCCATTGGAGTAAGAGCAGGCTGAACTTGCTGAGTGTCAGCTTGGCTTGGCGATGTGTCGTCTTCTGGCTCTGAATCCGAATCCGTGTCTTGCATGATAGACACGAAAGAGACAACAAATTTGCCCCTAGGCTTTTGCTTTACCTTCTTCACTTTAAGATGACCAAAGGCTTTGAAGGTCTCAGGGAGATGATGAAGGAAGTTTGAATGCTCTCTTCGGATTTACCGGATGGTTTGCTTTCTTCCGGCGATTGTTGAGGTGCTTTGCCTTTATCTTTCTGGAGATTTTCGGCAAAGGATGCTGTGTGCTTCTCCTCTTCTTCTTTTTCACCTTCATACATTTGTGAGGCTGCAAAGTGGACTTCTTTACCTTTGAAGGGTTTTCTGTCCGCAAAGACTCGATGTATCATGCCGTCGTTGCTAACAAACTTGATGCATTGATGTAGAGTTAAAGGGACAACACCATTCTCGTGGATCCAAGGGCATCCGAGAAGGATGTTGTAGCATGAAAGGGTTTTTATTGCATACATAGTGACCTCAGAAATAAGATCACCGATCTGCAACTTGAACCTAATTTTGCCGATAGGCCTTTGAGTACTCCCATCGTATCCAAAGATAGATACAGATGTGTGGCTTAGTTTGCTAGGTGGGATGCCCAACTCTTGGAGAGCCGATGTGGAGATGAGGTTGAGTGCAGAACCTGGGTCGATCTGAACTCTGTGCATAGGCATTTTCTTGATGTACCCTGTGAAGTACAGGGGTCGGTTATGCCTTGTTTCGCCAAGTAGGAGGTCGTCCTTTGTGAAGGCGATGGTTGCACTGGCTGCTTTTTTAACCGAGAGGCATTCAATGCATGATCCCTCAGTTTTCTTCTTTTCTCCCTTTGAGGAGGCTTCTGAGGTTTTGACCCGATAATCCATTTCAATTTGGAGGACTTGCGCGGCACGTTTGTCGACATCCTCATTCAGCTTTTGTAATTCTGAAATGAGATTATCACGAGTGTGCGGAGACATTCGTAATAAATCCAAGATGTGCAGACGTGCAGGTATGTGCTTGAAGTGTTCAATCAAGTCATACTTGAAAGCCTCCTTAGGGCCTGCATGTTCATCATTGTTGCCGCTAGAGGCACTTACAACATCTTTTCCCGAAGGATTTACATATGTAAAGGAAGATTGGTTGTAATTTTTGTGGTAGTCCAGGCCAGAGCGGGTGCCTCTACCAGCTTCGAGAGCTTCTTGAGAAGGGTCTTCATTTGGAAGATTGTCTTCAAGATCAAGAGGCTGTCGTTTTTCATTTACTGAGGATGTATCAGCAGCGGAGTTGCCATCCTCAGTGATTTTGTTGCACGGAGCATTTTCCGGGAACAAGTCTTGAACAGCATACAGCAACCTTTCTTCTTCGTTGACCAATTCATCATCCCAAGCATCAATAGCTGGGAATTCTTTAGTCAGGAAGGGTGTGAACTTTGAAGTCACAGTCTCAGGAGAAGAAACCTGAGAGAGTGTCATCTCTGTGAAAGTCACGTGAGATGAGGTGGCTCCAGAAGAAACAATGCTAGGCGTCACCGGAGTGTAAGTGCTCTCATCAGACGATGCTTCAGAAGAGCTATAATCCCGAATTATCACATTACAGGAAGCTCTGACGGGAGACGTTACCTGATCGGAGTCAGACTCATCCTCAGATGTAAGAGGATCGTCTATCCAGCAATTTTCTCCATTTTCAGGAGTTAAGGGAGGATGTACCTGGTGGTCTTCAGGGACTTCAGGCTCTGGATTGCGAGGAGGCTCGTTGACGCGTTCTTGCTCTTGTTCTAGAGTGAGACGCTGCAAGATCCTTGCATATTCTTCAAGATCAGGTATGGGAGCCAAATCTTCTTCTTCATCAGCTCTTTGTGGCTCAACATTGTTGATTTCCACTGGAGCAATGACGGGTGCTGATTCAACAGCATTTTCTTGTACAGCCTCTTGGTCTTCTTCATCATCAGACTAGGATCCTTGTGGCTGTAGGGGGTTATACCAGATTACTGGCATAAGATGAGACTCAGGAACCCATTCTTCATCGGAGAGATATTCTCCTGTTTCAAGGGACTCCTCCCACTCGTCTGTGTAGTTGGATTTGAATCCATCATCGGTGTCGCTGGACTCGTATCCATCAATGGAGAATCTAACTACCGAATTGCAAGAGTATGATACCTCCTGCGTGGCTTCTTTGAATTGAGGTGGCATGAAATCACTGAGAGTGAATTTTCTTACCCCCTTTGAAGTCTCTTGAAGGGATGTTTTTGTTGCCTCCAGTGAAGTGGTAGAGGATGCCTCTGCCTTTTCTTTGACTTCTTGTTTTGGCTGGGTCTTCTCTTGCCGTTTGAGCTTAAGGAGCTATTTCCTAGCCTGCCTTCGCTGTTGAGCTGTAGGCTTTTTTTTCACGACCTCCCAATTTTCATCTTCCAGGAGATCGGGATGTACCCATATGGGTTGTCCGTCTGGTGTCGGGTAAGGAACCAGTTCCTCGGACGCTTGGATTGAGTTTATCACCTTGAAGGAAGTAGTGATCTTCTTCTTCAGTGGTTTTGATGTTTGTCCACATGTCACCATGTTGACGGAGGTAGACCCATAGTTTTTGTCAAAGGTGATGACTCCATTTTTCCACATCTCGTTTATTTTCTCCCTCACAACGAAGCATTGATTGAGAGGATGCAAGATCATCTGGTGGTATGGACAGTACCGAGGATCGTTGGTTTTGCCAACATCACCCGGTCTTTTTGGTTCAGGCAAGGTGAGCTTGCCATTTGTCACAAGAGCCCCGAAGATTTCATCAACATCTTCATTAAACGGGTATTTCTTTTCTACTCGTTCTTTGAAGGCATCTGAGAGTTCAGGTCTCTTACCAGCAGCTTTGTTTTCAGCTTTCTTTGGTGGCTGAGGAGCTGACTTGGTCTGCACATTGAGGACCTCTTTGTTCTTTGGTTTAGAGGTTGCAATGGCGGTTGGCTCTTTCCTTGATGATTTTTGACTGTTGAGGTCTTCAATCACCGTTTCAGCTTCCATGGAAGCTTCTAGGAGTTCTCCCAGGTTTTTTGATTTGTTGCCGATGATCATGGAGCAGATTCTGGCTCTCATGTTGTTTCGGCAGATGTCGACTAGCGACGCTTGTGGCAATACATCAGAGCAATTGTATGCCATTGCTTTCCACTTATGAATGAAGTCATATGTTGACTCATTCTCCCCCTGCTTTAGGCTGCACAGCTGAGCCATAGTAGCGGGATGATCCTCACCTTTGAAGTGAGTCAGGAAACGTGTCTCTAGCATGGCCCAATTTTGGATGGAGTCCTCCGGCAGAGTTGAGTACCAATCGAAGGCTGTACCTTTTAAGGTACTTGCAAAGAGGCGGATCTTGAGTGCATCTTGATCCGCGATAGCTCCCGTCAGGATCTTGAAGTGGATGACGTGCTGTCTAGCTGATCCTTTCCCCGTATATGTTTAGAGAGTATGATGCTTGAATTTTGTGGGGAACAGGACCGAGTCCATCCATAAGGGATATGGTGGCTTGATCCCATGCTCCTTGAGTATATCCTCTTCTTTTGCTTTGGCGATGATACTGTCTATGTCCTTTTTGGTAAGGGCGCGTGACTCATTTTCTTCTCCATTTACCTTATCGTCTTGATGATTCGGAGGAGGTTCATTGTTCGCCTGATTTTGGAAGGCGAGGAGAAGGTTTTCCATCAGAGTTTCAATCCTCTGCTGGCCTTGTTCCAACTGTTGGATGCATGTGATCGCATCGTCTTGAGGTGGATTGCGGGGTGGTGGCTCAGAGTTTGTAGCCAGGACGTTCATCCTTCGTGATTCGAATGAAGAAACTATCCTGGTGACTGAGCTAGGACTCATTCTTTTTGAAGAAGAGCTTGAGGAAGGATCACTCTGCCATCCTTTGCTTGAAGGAGCAGGGGATTCTTCTGAGTGTCTTCTTGTCCTGGACTCGCTGCGGGTCATCGGATGTCGGACATGGATTTTGGATGCTGACTTTTGGCGTCTTCTGGTTTTTCCAACCATATGGACAGCAGCAACTTGGTTGGGTCTATCTTTTTCGATCCATTTGGGAGAGACTTGAAGTGTAGGAGGCTGGGTCCTTTGCTTCTCTAGTTTCTTTTGCCGATACGACGTGCGGCGGCGTATACGAAGGGCAACTTGAGCTTCGTTCAGCTCTGGCTGGGCTTTGATGATGAAGGATGTGCTCCCTCAGGCGCAGCAGCCGAGCCTGTCTTCTTTGTAGCTGGGCAAGGATAGGATGCGAACCCTGTCCTTCGCCTGTTGCAGCGAAGCTTTGAATTTTTGGAGTTCGGCCCCTGTAGAGATGAAGGGTCGAACTGCAAGTTTGTAGGCCTTAGCAGGTGCTTGCAAAGGCCTTGTGATGCATGACTTCATTTTGGGCTTGTAGGAACAAGCCGGCTCATGCTGGGTTGACTTGGGAGTCAAGTTGGAGATGGGCCTCTCCTCTTTCATGTAGGCAAGAGGGTAGAACTGGTTCTCCTTGAGTGGGGCCAGGAATGCTGGCTTGGTAGATGTTTGGGACCTTCTTTGTTTTGGTGAAGGTCTTGGGGACCAAGTCTTGGGATAGACCTGGTCGTTTGCTAGTCGAGGCTTCGTGGGGCTGCCACGGGCTTCGGGCCTTTTGGTGCTCATCTTTGGTGTCACAGTAGTGACACGTTGAGAGGCGAGTTTCTGCTTCTTGGAAGGAGCAGTTTGTTCCTCAGGAAGTGGGAATGGTCCCAGCTGTTAGTTTTATGGACTCAATCCAGTAGATGATATAATAAATTGATTAATTTCTTTATTTATCAGTATATTCATGCTTTCCTTTCATGAGATGAATGGTGATTTATTATATACTTGCACATAACCAATACGAATGACATGATGGTTCATGAGATGAACCGGGGTCCACAAGTATATTAGATGTAACACATGTGTATGGATGAGATCCACATACGGGAGACATGTGTGGCAAATCTTATACTTAAATATTATCACAACCAGTGATGAGACTGGACATCTCATACTGATAAGGTTGCAGTACTTTGATCACTATGAGATAGTGTGATTTGTCTCGATCATCAGAATGGAAGATTCTGGATCATAGTGCTGGTACATTGGATGTATTGAAGGACCATGAGAGGCACCTTATAAACACTGTCTTTATTTTAAGGTCTGCTCTCATAATTCCCTAGCAATAGGCTCTCAATCCTGAGACATTAATGAACTCAAGTTTCTATCTATTCATTTGCTTTGAGTCACCAATGAGTGAGGCCAAATGTAGGTCAACACCTCGGTGATTTGGGTACATGATAGTAGAGCTGCGGGAACATTCAATGGTCAAGATGGAATCTAACTCTAATATCCCCTTGTGCCAATTAATGGATTTATCATTGGTAAGTGCGCACCCATTCCGATTAAGAGTTAATTGGAAAGGTACCTACTGATCATTATGATTAATTGGGGCTCAAGGATAATAAGATATGGATCTAGTTTGGAAGACAGGTCCAATTAATCCATGGATATTGATAGAGGGGTCTAATTGTGGTAATGTGGAATTTTAGGGTCTTCTATGTAATATTCCTAAGACTGGAGTTCAATTGCATTTATATAGTGGAGTTATTTGCAATTAACTGTGGGCCCGGATTACACATGAGATGTGGGGTCGCGTGTCCCAGTTGGAGCCAGCTTTCTAAGGAATCCCTAGTGGTCCCCACGCTAGCCCAATTATTAGAAAGTATCTAATTCTAGTTGAACTCTAAAAGGAAAGTTACTATTTCTATTTGAAGTGAGACTTCTAATAGTGGTAATAGTAGACTTACTAATTTTAGTAGAAGTGAGACTTCTATTTTAATTAGAAAGGAATTGGAAAGTTAATAATCATATTTGAAGTGAGACTTCTAATTATGATATGGTAAGTTACTAATTAATTAATGGAAGTAAGACTTCTATTTTAATTAAGAAGAGATAGTTACTAATTTTTGGAAGTAAGACTTCTAATGGAAATTAGTAAGTTGGGCTTGCAAAAGCTATAAATAAGAGGAGAAGAGGGCCTTGGACGTCCCATGCATAAATCCACCTAGGGATTCACGCCCAAGTCCCCTAGAGCAAGTGTTGCTCGAGTTTTTCCTCTCTCTCCCTCTTCTAGTTCTCTTTCTAGTTCCTCCTTATAGTTCCTAGTAGTTTTATCTTGGAGATCCCACCATCTTCTTGAGAAAAGGAGAATCTAATACGGGTCATAGCGTGGAAGATCAAGAGGTCTTGGAGATCCCTATTTGATTAGTGAAAGCGTTTCATTATTAAAGAAAGACGCAACTTCTCCATTAGAGCACAACCGAGCTCCAAAGGTATAATCCACTTCCTTGCATGTTGCAGATTATTATGGATGCTTGTTAGTTGCTGTTTCTATCTTGTAAATAGATTGTATTTACTGATCATGATGACTGAGATTGAGGACATGGATCTTGGATTGGGTTTTATAGCCTTCTGGATAGTTAATCCCTGCGTCAAAGTTTTGAAACCTATCCTAGAGGCCCACCCTATTTCCAACAATTGGTATCAGAGCCTTACCTCATCTCTTATCATGTTAGATCAGTAAGCTTGATCTAATCTTTACATGAGATGCGAAGAGGATAGATCAAGGGCTATGTACGGATCAGTTTTGATGGTTTTGCTTGGATAATTAGTAAGTCCATGTTTGGATAGTCACAAAAGGGTCTAACAATGATGGAATGATGGTAGGAAGCCATTGGAAATCTTCAGAAGAGTTTTGGAGATGGTTGGACACGAAATTGAAAAAACCCAACTTGCAGATTTCCGTCAGGCAGGTCGACCGAGCCCTCTGGCAGGTCGACCGAAGACACTGAGGCCGGTCGACCGAACCCTCTAGTAGCTCGACCCCCGCCGGGGGACACCCCCGGACCCCCTCTGTGTAGGGGGCATGAATCATAGTAGTGGCAATATTTGGCATCCTGTCTTTCCATTATTGTTTGGTAACCCGGCTTTATGAGTTGCTTTGCTAGTATGAGATACTAACATGCAGGTTATCATGTTCTCTCCATATGGCCCACAAGTCTTTTACTTTCTTTTTATGGTTGAATGTTTATTATTGGCAAGTTGTAAAGGGCATCATGGTTTCCTTGGTTTCCCGGTTCAGGGCAAGGCATGGTGAAATTCCCTATGTGCCTTTTTATTTCCATTAATAGATTATCATGTAAGTCTCATCGTAGAGACATAGGAATTTATGTAATTTTCTAAATTTGTAAATTCTGGCGATGTCCGAGACTAAGAAGGAAAGTGAAGTTGGACTCCTAATCAAAAGAGTTTGAAGATTGCCAAAGGTGTTTTGGAGTTTCCCGAAGAGTTTGAGCAATTCCAAAATTTTGGAAAGTCTAGAAGTCCAAGAAGTCTATTCCGCATGGGCCATGTGGAGGAGAGGACTAGTTTCTAATTTTAGCGTTTTCTATTTATAGTTGAATGCTTTATTTAAAATGTTTCCAAATCTGATCCAAACATAGCAAGTTAATAATATTGGTCAAATCAAATTAATTTTTGGAAAGAGTTCTAATTAGTGTTGATGTCCCATGAGATGGACACATTGGTAACACTAATTTAAGAAACTGGACTTTCCTTAAAATAACTTGACTTGGAACCAATCTTAGATCATATCATGAGATGATTTGATGATTCATATATTTATATATGTGGGCCCTAATACCTTAAAAGGAAATCCTCAATTCTAAAATATTAAGTGGGAGCGGGGCATTTAAATTGATAAATCCCCATGGTTTTCCACCATAGGTCCATTGTAAGGAAAGTATTAGCCTCGCGCCACCAAGAGTGTGGCCGTTCCTTCGGAGGGCTTTTACTTGTCTGGCTACTAGATATGGATCTCCTATGGATAGTGTTGGTGAGACGGGGTGGGGGCTTACTCCCCTAGGAGGAGCTGCTCACAAGGTTGTCATACAATGCTAGTTGGTGGGTCATACTTAACTAAAATAATGATGTAGTATCCCCTAGGATTTGCCTCATGTATTTTAGAAACGAAAGCAAATCGGGAGTCATACATTATTTGGTATGAGATACCTAGATGATAATGAATGATGGGGATCATGGATACTTAGTCTTAATTCCAATTTTGACGAACTTTGATCCGCACCAATCCAAGGACATTCGCACTCCCCTAGGAGGCATGCCCTAAGGGATTGGGATTCCGATGTATTCTAAATTCAGTGCTTATGAGGATTCCCATATGAATTTGGTAGAATACTAAACCCTAATGTCATTTATATTCTTTCATTGAATGTATGGTTATGTGCTTTTATTTATACAGCATGAATTCGAATACTTTCAATCCACTTGCGACCATCCTCAACCAGAACAAGTTGATGGGATCCAACTATGTAGACTAGAAAAGGAACCTGGATATTATCTTAACATCTTCAAGTTGCAAATATGTCCTTCTAATACCCCCCCTTCCTGAGCCTGAGCCTGATGCACCACAGATTGTGAAAAACTTTTACACCAAGTGGACCAAAAACAATGAGATAGCCAGATGTTTTATTCAGGCATCCATGTCTACTATTTTGCAAGAACAACATCAATCCTATAAATCAGCATACGATATTATATCGAACTTAAAGGAGATGTTTGCAGACCAGGTTAGGCCTGCTAGGCAGGCTGCTCTAAAAGTGCTGATGGAGACAAAGATGGCCGAGGGAACCCCCGTACAAAAACATTTGTTACAAATGAAGTTGGCATTGAATGAGTTAGATGTACTGGGGACTACGTTTGATACAGAAACGCAGATCGACATGATCATTCAATCACTACCAGACTCATTCAAACATTTCAAGATCAATTATAGTAAATTGGAAATGACCATAGCTGAGCTGTCTCGCCAGCTGGTAGTGTTTGAGGAAATCATGAAGAAAAGACCAACTGCCCTCATGACAGAAAAGTCATTTGCTAAGTCTAAACCGAAAGGTAAAGCCCGGGATAGCAAGAAGAAATCAGTCATCAAAGGTCCTAAGGTGGAGTATGGTTCCACTAGTGGTATGGCCAAGGTCAAGGGTACGGGAGCAAAGGGAAAGTGTTTCCACTGTGGTATGACAGGACATTGGAGGAGAAATTGTCCACTGATTTCTGTCAAAGGAAAAGACCTCAGGTATGATTGAGTCATTTGTTTCTGAATATAGTTTTTCAACTAGTACTTCAGAATCTTGGTTTGTAGACTTTGGTGCAACTAATTACATCAGTAATATGTTGTAGGAGTTACAGGTAACCAGGAGGATTAATGACAGGAGAAATCAGTATTAACCTGGGATCGGAAGCCAAGGCAGAAGCAGTGTCAGTAGGAGTAGTAACTTAGTTATTTTCAGATATTAAGTTGATTTTGTCAGATACATTATATGTACCGTTTTAAGACGGAATTTTAATTTCTAGTATGATGAATAAGAGTTATTCAGTTACTTTTGGTAATTAAATCGTCTTAAAGAGGAGCGGTACTCTTATATATTCTGACAAGGTAATCAATGGCTTTTATTTGTTAACTCCCACAATGTATGAGATACATGACGCTGATGCTAATAATAGACCATCATTAAAGAGGTAGTCACCTTCATCTAATCCAACAAACTTTGGCACCTAAGAGGCTAGGTCATATAAACCTAAACAGGATTGACATGCTAGTGAAAGATGGTATCTTGCCTTCATTAGTGGTAGAATCAATGCCTATCTGCAAATCCTGTCTGGAAGGCAAAATGACCAAAAGACCCTTATTCATCTAAGGGCAGTCAAGCCAAAGATTTATTGGAGTTAGTGTTTACTGATGTGTATGGACTCATAATATTAGAGTGAGAGATTGATACGAGTATTTTATCACTTTCACCGATGATTACTCGAGATATGGATACATATACCTTATGCACCGCAAGTCCGAGATTTTTGAATAGTTCAAAGAGTTTCGAGCGGAAGCGGAAAAGCAATTAGGTAAAAGTATAAATACTCTTCGATGAGATCGATGAGGCGAATATCTCTCCGCTAAGTTTATGGGATACTTATCAGTAAATGGGATTTGATCCCAGTAGTCTGCTCCTGGTTTGCCTCAACAGAGTGGAATAGTAGAAAGAAGGAACAAGACTCTTTTAAATATGATCAAGTCTATGATTAAGTTTCTACTGATTACCTATATTTTGGGATATGGAAACTGAAATATATATACTAAACCTCATTCCATCTAAGTCTATACTTGAGACTCCCAGGGAGTTATGGACAGGGCGAAAGCCTAGTCTACAACGTTTTCAGGGTTGTCTGGCACACGTGCTGAAGGATAAGACGGATTAGTTGGAATCGAAGTCGGAAGTATATATGTTTATATTCTATCCCAAAAAGGAACTAAAGGTTGGTTGCTCTATAATCCCAGAGAGCAAAAAGTGCTTCACAGCACCAATGCGGTTTTCTGGAGGGAGATTATAAGATTAACTGGAAATCTTTAGAAATGGTTATCTTGGAAGAAATTTAAGAAAGAACAATTCCAAATCCAAGAATAACCAAACTTTAAGAAAATCCGCCATATTTGACCCAGTAGTTACACCAGGGCCTTGTCGTAGTGGGAATATTGTCAGAACCCTTGACAAGTTCTCGGTCTAGGGAAAGTCTTACAAGGCAATCCCGGTGTAACCGGAACAAGATCCCTATAACTATGATAAAGCCGTTAATGACATAGTTTTGGGACGTTGGTTAGATGCTATGAAAGCTGAGGTGGAGTCTTTGTACTCTAATCAGGTCTGGATACTTGTGGGCTTGCCTGCCAATAGCAAACCTATTGGGTGCAAGTGAGTCTACAAAAGAAAATGAGAGCCAGATGGAAGAGTTCCATCTGGATACTCTTATCCATTGCGGTTCATCTCGGTGATGAGATTTGGCAAATGGATATCAAGACAGCATCTCACGATGGGAATCTTGAGGAAAACATCTATATGATGTAACCAGATGGTTCTATAGCTAATAACCAAGTGCGAAGAGTTTGCAGGCTGCATAAGTCCATTTATGGGTTCATGCAGATATCCCGAAACAGGAACATCCGCATTGACTAAAGCAAATCAAGTCACTTGATTTTTATCAGAATCCGGATAAGTCATGTGTAAATGAAAAGTCAAGAACGCAGGGTAGTTTTTTCTGATATAATATGTCGACGACATCCTTCTCCTATGGAGTGACATAGGGATATCGTCAACAGTAAAAGTTTTGATTGGCTAAGACTTTTGATAATAAAAGACTTTGGAAAAGCCAGGTACATCCTAGGAATCAATTTCCATTGAGACCGGAAAAATAGGATGATAAGGCTTATCCCAATGATGTGTACATAGATAAGGTTCTGGTACGGTAACCTATGCTTTGTACTAGACCGGATATCTATCACGCAGTACGCCTAGTCAGCAGATATAAAGTCTAGCCCAGGTCTTTATCATTGACTGCTGTACGATGTGTTCTCGAATACTTGAGAAGGACTAGAGATCACATGTTGAGTTATAGCAGTGATGAGTTGATTCCAGTCGGTTACATAGATACTGACTTCTAGTCAGATCAGGATTCCAGGAAATCAACTTCTGGGTATGTGTTTATGCTGTAATTACTTGAGAAGCAATTACGGAAGCAGATTGACTCAAAAGATTCCTTATGGAATTTGAAGTGGTATTTTTGGCAGGACAGCCAATCACAGTTTACTGTGATGACAGCAGGGCAGTCATTAAGTCCAAATAACCCAAGAGCCTAAAAGTATGTACAGAGGAAGTTATACATGGTCAGATAGATTGTGCAGAGAGGTGATGTACGATCACCAAGATAGCCTCTATAGACAATCTAGTAGATCCATTTACTAAGCCTTTGACTACCAAAGTCTTTGAGCTATATGTAAAAGGGATGTGCATGAGATGTAACTCTAACTGGCATTGAGCCCAAGTGGGAGATTGTTAGTTTTATGGACTCAATCCAGTAGATGATATAATAAATTGATTAATTTCTTTATTTATCAGTATATTCATGCTTTCCTTTCATGAGATGAATGGTGATTTGTTATATACTTGCACATAACCAATATGAATGACATGATGGTTCATGAGATGAACCGGGGTCCACAAGTATATTAGATGTAACACATGTGTATGGATGAGATCCACATACGGGAGACATGTGTGGCAAATCTTATACTTAAATATTATCACAACCAGTGATGAGACTGGACATCTCATACTGATAAGGTTGCAGTACTTCGATCACTATGAGATAGTGTGATTTGTCTCGATCATCAGAATGGAAGATTCTAGATCATAGTGCTGGTACATTGGATGTATTGAAGGACCATGAGAAGCACCTTATAAACACTGTCTTTATTTTAAGGTCTGCTCTCATAATTCCCTAGCAATAGGCTCTCAATCCTGAGACATTAATGAACTCAAGTTTCTATCTATTCATTTGCTTTGAGTCACCAATGAGTGAGGCCAACTGTAGGTCAACACCTCGGTGATTTGGGTACATGATAGTAGAGCTGTGGGAACATTCAATGGTCAAGATGGAATCTATCTCTAATATCCCCTTGTGCCAATTAATGGATTTATCATTGGTAAGTGCGCACCCATTCCGATTAAGAGTTAATTGGAAAGGTACCTATTGATCATTATGATTAATTGGGGCTCAAGGATAATAAGATATGGATCTAGTTTGGAAGACAGGTCCAATTAATCCATGGATATTGATAGAGGGGTCTAATTGTGGTAATGTGGAAGTTTAGGGTCTTCTATGTAATATTCATAAGACTGGAGTTCAATTGCATTTATATAGTGGAGTTATTTGCAATTAACTGTGGGCCCGGATTACACATGAGATGTGGGGTCGCGTGTCCCAGTTGGAGCCAGCTTTCTAAGGAATCCCTAGTGGTCCCCACGCTAGCCCAATTATTAGAAAGTATCTAATTCTAGTTGAACTCTAAAAGGAAAGTTATTATTTCTATTTGAAGTGAGACTTCTAATAGTGGTAATAGTAAACTTACTAATTTTAGTAGAAGTGAGACTTCTATTTTAATTAGAAAGGAATTGGAAAGTTACTAATCATATTTGAAGTGAGACTTCTAATTATGATATGGTAAGTTACTAATTAATTAATGGAAGTAAGACTTCTATTTTAATTAAGAAGAGATAGTTACTAATTTTTGGAAGTAAGACTTCTAATGGAAATTAGTAAGTTGGGCTTGCAAAAGCTATAAATAAGAGGAGAAGAGGGCCTTGGACGTCCCATGCATAAATCCACCTAGGGATTCACGCCCAAGTCCCCTAGAGCAAGTGTTGCTCGAGTTTTTCCTCTCTCTCCCTCTTCTAGTTCTCTTTCTAGTTCCTCCTTAGAGTTCCTAGTAGTTTTCTCTTGGAGATCCCACCATCTTCTTGAGAAAAGGAGAATCTAATACGGGTCATAGCGTGGAAGATCAAGAGGTCTTGGAGATCCCTATTTGATTAGTGAAAGCGTTTCATCATCAAAGAAAGACGCAACTTCTCCATTAGAGCACAACCGAGCTCCAAAGGTATAATCCACTTCCTTGCATGTTGTAGATTATTATGGATGCTTGTTAGTTGCTGTTTCTATCTTGTAAATAGATTGTATTTACTGATCATGATGACTGAGATTGAGGACATGGATCTTGGATTGGGTTTTATAGCCTTCTGGATAGTTGATCCCTGCGTCAAGTGGGTCAAAAGTTTTGAAACCTATCCTAGAGGCCCACCCTATTTCCAACACCAGCGTCCCAAAGACAATAGTCCGGGGAGTCGAGGTGACCCAGAGCTTAGAGAGTTGCCGAGGGAGTTGACGCTTCGGCAGCTGATGGGGCGCTTGTAGGTGCGCGTAGTTTGCTTCTGTTGAAGCATGAGTTGGTGCTTGCTTTCATCGAAAGTAATGGTAAGCGATGCTGCCATTGTTAGTTTTTTTCGAAAATTTCTGAAACAAGACCACATCCATTAGTAATCACAAGAATATAATGATCATAAATGGGAAGTTCTATGGTTTTGTCCTTTTCAAATTGCTCGAGGAAGATGACCCAAGCAATATGAAGAAGGCAAAACGCCATAGAGGGTACAATTATTTCGATCGTAGGTATGGTAATCCCAGAATGAGCATCCCAGTGACTACTAGAAGCAATTGTGAACTTAAATTCGACTTATCGAGAAGCAGAGCTTGCTCGAGAAGAATATAAAGTTGGAGTTACAAATGTGCCGGTCGCAATACAGTAGACCCTGAAAGGGCGTACTAGTACCGCTAGACACAAATGTTTCGAGACTGCATCCTTGAGATGAGATTCTCTATTTTGAAAGGTCAAGATTGGATTCATCAAAGAGAGCAGATAGCATTCCGATCTGAACACGGGCTCAGCGATTTCCACGAGCGCCAGTGCTTAGAAAGAAATGAACCATAATTTCTCGGATCTGAACAAAAAAATGACAAGTTTTTGTTTTTGAAAGGCCAATATCGGGTTTATCAAAGAGAGCAAAAGGCACTCAAATCTGAACACGGGCTCAGCGATTTCCGCGAGCGCCAATGCTCAGAAAGGAGAAGACCAAGATGTCTGCAATCTAAACCCAAAATGACGGAATTTTTTTTTACGATTTTTTAAATTTTTTTTTATTTTTTTAATTTTTTTTAAGATTTTTTTGAAAATATTTTATTTTTTATTTTTATTTAAAAATTTTATTTTTGAAATAAAAATTTATTTAAAAGACGAGAGAGTACATATAGGCCTCCTAACTCGGTCTTATGAAATCTCGATTGATAGAATTGCACCCAGGTAAGGGAAGGATTACTTAATGAACCCGTTTGGAGGACCCTTGCCTAGAATAGTCAAGCTATCTCCACACTCTGCACAAGGCTTTTCTTGAATCAACCATGATCAAAGAACGCAGTTGGTTTAACCTTAGTGCTCTATGTCTTTTTTTTTATTTATATATATATATATATATTTTAGATCTTTAATGAACTCATCGAAGATAAACGATGGCCCAAAACCTTAGTCGAACAGGCTCAACATTTCTGCAAGCACGATGAATGATAGGAAAGGATCAAGGTTTCTCAATTTTGAATCCAAACTGAGAAATCTAATTTTTTGTTTTTTTTTTGTTTTTTTTTTTTTTGTTTTTTGTTTTTAGATCTTTAATGAACTCATCGAAGAGAAACGATGGCCCAAAACCTTAGTCGAACAGGCTCAACATTTCTACAAGCACGATGAACGATAGGAAAGGATCAATGTTTCTCAATTTTGAATTCAAACTGAGAAATCTAACTTTTTGTTTTTTTTTTTTTTTTTTTTAGATCTTTAATGAACTCATCGAAGATAAACGATGGCCCAAAACCTTAGTCGAACAGGCTCAACATTTCTGCAAGCACGATGAACGATAGGAAAGGATCAAGGTTTCTCAATTTTGAATTCAAACTGAGAAATCTATTTTTTTTTTATTTTTTAGATCTTTAATGAACTCATCGAAGAGAAACGATGGCCCAAAACCTTAGTTGAACAGGCTCAATATTTCTGCAAGCACGATGAACAATAGGAAAGGATCAAGGTTTCTCAATTTTGAAACCAAAATGAAAAATCTGATTTTTTTATTGAAAGGAGAGAGTGGAAATAAATTCAAAGAATTAGAAATTTCCAAAAAATCTCATCTCATTTTTTTAGATGCGGAATCCAACATAGGCCACCAATTAGAAAGTAGCCAAGGAATCGAGAAAAGAAATATAAGCATAGAGCAAAAGATATGATATGCAAATATTTCATTTCTAGCATCGTGTTCTCAAATGAACGGGTCCCATCGGGTGGAGCCAGCTTGATGGAACAGCGCTTCCGCTCGGTTCTACCGAGGTCGGCCGATGTGGGAGTCTGTTGGATCCGACCCTTTCGCAACCGGAAGGGGGCAGAGGCGTGCATCAATATTTTTTTTGTGGGTGTGCCAGATTTTCTATTTTACTTGGGATTGCAAGTGGTGATCCGGAGATCAACCTTCGCAAGTAAAAAGGAAATCAACTTCTTTCAAGTTTTCCATTGCACATATATTTAAGAAAAGAGACATTTTCTTGATTTGCCGTGAAAGGCGATTTTTTTGGCATTTATAGCCAATTTTGGCGTTTATAGCCGATTTACAATCCTTATCAATAATGAAAGACAACAGTTGTGATTTTTGTCTCTTTTAAAAAAATACAAACTATAATGAAAAGCAAGAAAAGGAGGATCTAACTTCTCAGGAGATTGTGGGGGACCCGTTCAGATTGACGGTCGCAAGCCATATGTGGAATTCGCCATCATCCATGCAGATGAGAACAGAGGATGCTATTGATTCGCTTGGCTTGGCTATAACCTCAGGTTTTTAGAGGACAAGGACCAAGAGGAGGTCCTATATCCAATAAAAAACTAAGTAGACGGGCTGAAAAGCCACGTCTAAGCCATTGGAGGCAGAAGGAGAAGGGAAGGACCTTGGGGGGGGGGGGTATCCCCCAAGGGACTTTTGTCACCTTGTAGCGGTGGTCGGTGTAGGATTTCCGTAGAGTTTTCTCTCTTTGCTGCCTTTTTCTGTCTGAGTTTCCAGATTTTCTGCAGTCTGTTGTTTGTTTTCTCTGCTGTCTCTCCCTATTTTCTTCTTGGAGCGCTCTCCTAGTTATAGCCTTTTTGGTATCCATTTAGGAAGGTTTATGGGCTTTTATTGTCATTAAGCCGCATCATGGGAGGAGTTACAGGATTTAATTCTTTTATTTTGTAACTCCTTTTTCTTGTCTTCTGATTGGCCGGAGGAGATTGAGGGCATTTAATCGCCTTTAATCGCCATGATGGGAGGAGTTTCATGGGTTGAATGCCATGAATCTCTTGACTTGTAACTCCCGAATGCTTGCTTCTGATTGGTCCGTCCAAAGAAATGGATTAATGACTGTAATAAAGCTAGTCAATTAATCGCATTAAGTGGTCACCGAGCAGTTGAAGAGTCGCGGGCCGTGCAGCGTCTTTTGGGATTCTTCTGGCGATGATCATCGATGGATCTTCATGTAGATCGACATCGGATGATCATGTAACTTTAGGTGTTGGTTGCCAACAGCAGGTCGGTGCCATCTGTCCTGTCGATTTCTCGATCGGTCGGGTAGAAAGCACACTTTTTTGGTTGACTAGTTGGTGATCAATGTTATTTTTCGATACTCTTGATGATTAACCCGTGTTTTTTATGGATGTCAAAAGTATGAATTTTGGAAAATACCAGAGGCCGGACGCTTCGAATCGCGAAAAAACGGTGAAAAACATGGTTTCTGGGGCCCACCGGGCGATCCCGGGCCCCAGGGTGTCGGGGGCTGGCGACCCTGGGCCAGGGTCGCAGGGGCCTACAACGCTGGGGGGTTTTTTCCCCCTTTTGTCCCGTTTTGTGTCCGTTTTTGCTGTTTTTTTATTCTTTTTTCATTATGTATTTTTCCTTGACATTTTTTTATCATTTATTGGCCTGATTTCCCTATAGAAAACCTGATGAGAATCTTTGCATTTTATTTTGCAAAGTTTCCAATTTTCTGAGAAAGCCGAAGACTTTGTTGCGCAGAGCTGCTGATTTTCCGTCAGAAGCTGAAACTGGGTCAAACGATGTCAGGATGACCTGAAATTTGGGGTGAAGCCTGCTGAGCAATAAATAAGACCAACCATAGGCTTTTGTTTGAGTTTTGAAGCCGTTTGGGGTCCTATCACCAGTAGACTTGCTTTTGTCGCGATGAAGATGTCGCGGTTTGATGTGCGGTCATCCGATGTCCGATTGACTTGAAATTTGACAGGGAACCTATTGGAGTCATTTTAAGATGATCTATAGGCTCTGTCTTGGAAACCATGGTCCCGGGGAGCTTCGCCGCCGAGAGGCCTGATTTAGCTTCCGAGCATCAAAGTATGGTCAAATGTTGTCGAAATGACCTGAAATTTAACGTGTAGCCCTTTGTAAGCATTTTGAAGCCGTCCATGTGCTCTATCTGATGAGTGATGGCCTCGGCGGTTCTCACCGCCGAGAGGCTTGATTTAGCTGTTCGAGGGTTGATGTAGGGTCAAACGTTGTCGGTTTGACTCGGAACTTGACGTGGAGCCTTTTGGATGTCTTTTGAGACCATCCATCGTCTCTGATCGAAGATTTGGTGTCTCCGATGCTTTCGCCACCGGGAGCTCCTTTTCAACTGCTGGAGAAGCGAAGCTAGGCCAAATGATTTTGAAATGGCGCGAAACTTCTTGTGTACTCCTATTTTGGCTGTCTTGAAGGATCTTGCAGTTTTTGTTTGATTCTGACAAGATTTGATTTTTTGGAAGTGGCATTGCCTATTTATGGCAGGTTGCAACTTCATGTAACTCTTTGGATCTTGAAGAGGCAAAGTGACATTTTTGGTGTCAACACTCAAGGACTCTCAAAGTTCTCCAAAGCTATGAAAAATCTAATCCAACTCACAAACGAAGTCAAACCAACTCTAATCTCACTCAAAATGCTAAAACACATCTAAGACAACACAAAACACGAGGATTAGGGGTTGGGGTCTTACAATATCGTCAGAAAGCTCTCGGAATGTAGAATCATTTGGTCCGTACATCATAATGATCAGAGGTCGGGAAAAGATAGGGATATCTGGATCAATGATTCCAGCTTCCTAACCTATGCTAATCATATCATACTTGGGCAAACTAAATGTTATCTCTCTAGGAACAACCTAAGTGTGTTCTATGTAGTCTGGAAGGGGCTTGGATAGTGTTGTAGTCCATTCCTTGTGTGAATAGGGGTTGAACTCGAGAACTCGACGTGATTCGGCGTTTTCTCTCACAAATTTCTAGAGATTGTCGAACTAAGTCTAAAATTATCAACAAGCATCTTCATCATCATTAATTAATCTGAATCATGCCATTAATCATTCAATTATGGGTGAAATGGGGCACCACTATATATGATAGGTTTCTAGGCTTTCATAGGGGGCCAAATGGGGTGTATACAGTATACCCCTCTTTGGAGAACAGCACGTGGAGAGTTGTGCTCCAAAGAAAGTAGACACACCACTCAGGACTCACGGGAGCTTTTGAGCTTACGGGAGTGGCCACCTACGGAAGTATGTAATTGCAAACTCGTTCTAAATGTGAGGTTCACTTCTCTAGGATCGATCATGATTCAGAGGAAAAAAAAAAGAAGAAGTTATGTGCCTATTGATTTGATTGGAAACCTGAAATCTGTGCCTCGGTGCCCGAGGTATTGCCACGTGGCGGGTTAGGAACTTTGCCCTAGTTGCTTAATTTAAAATGATGGTGGGAACTGTGCCCCAGTGATCTGAATTAGAAGTCGATCTTTCAATTATCTAAGTCACTATCAGAATTTCATATGTTCTTGCAATAGAGTTGATTTAAAATGGTCATATATAACGTCTTTTGACTTTCATCCACAGTTAAATGTTCAAGGCATGATTGAAACTAACTAGCAATAATGGGGATCTTAATGGCAATGATAAACATAGTTCAAGCAATAGTGTGAGTGCATGTGAGAATGAGATGCTATTTTGAAGAGATGTTTGATTTTAAAACTAAGGTATCCATCGAAAAAGCTAAATCAATGGAAAGCGGTCACCGGAATAACCGTCACTCTCTAGGGATCTTGGTCTTCACCCAAGCTTAGACAAGAACCTAGGATAGATTCGATCGTCTTTTCATGCTTATCATGGAGAGTTTCAAGCTACACGGATTCCGTCTTCCAACATCAAGATTTGAGTCGGCGAACACACAATTCGTGAGAATACGGTATTATGGTTGCTGTACCGATTATAAGCGCTTAAGGGAGGCCTACGGCGACTCAATTTCTAGACATGAGGTAAAATCATGAAAATCATAGTTAGGGGTACTTACCTCAAGAGCTTTCCATAAACCTAATATTAAGGATCGTTGCTTCTTTCTTTCATCATTTGTTTGCCGAAGTTTGTGAACTTGTCTCCACCAGTGTGCTTGTAGGTCCTTCTCCTTTGATGTTCTCGCTTTTACTTTCGGACCCTACATTGAACAAACACTAAAAGATTATGCATTTTCCTTCGTTGGTACTCAATTTGATAATCTACAGAGGTAACAATTCTAATTTTATTGATGTATGTGCCATGGGACACAATGCACAATGTTAAATGTACGTATGCGTGATGGGACTAGTGTGCGAATGATGTGATGGGATGTCATGTGATGGGGGTAATGTTGAGTTTGACAATGTGTCACTCTTTTGTGTATGTGCCTCTCTTAACTTCCTTTTCCTTTTTTTGCCTTTTTTTTCTTTTTTTGGTCTGATCATCATGTTTTTTTTTCATTTATGTTTGATCATCATTTTTTCTTTTTTTTTTCTTTTCAGGCTTCCATGGATGAATGAGGACATAAGTGCATGCACGGTTGGCGCCCGATCTCTTGAAACAATGATTTTTCACATTTTGTATGTAGAAGGAGTCCCTCTATTCTCTTTTTCACACTTTTCAGTAATTCCATACTCTAAATGTCAAAGCCTTCAACTCATCCTTTTTTTAAGTGAGTGTTGTTTCTTTTGTTTAAGTTAATTGTTCAAGTTTAATTAGTTTGTTTGTTTTTAGATTAATTGTTTTAATTATGTTGTTTTGTCATGTGTGTTGGTGGGTTTTATAATATTTACGTTCAGGTTTAAGTTCCTTAAACTTTTTATTCATTTTAGTGTTGTTTTGAATTGGTTTGTGATTTTTAGGCTGTTGTGTTTTTTTCTTGAATTGGACATGGTCTCGTTTTCTTTTAGTTTTCATTATTTTTACCCAAAAATCTTGAACCCAAGTGGTCTGGTCCTAATTTTCCATAGAGGATAATTATTGATCAAAGATAGCTTTAGGAGTGGGCCATGGATTAGGTTTGTTCAAATTCTATGGCATAGACCTCCGAGTTTCCCATCTCTTCTTTTTCCTTAAATGAAGTTCTAAGATATGGAATGAAGTTCAGCCATAGCTGTGATGGGCATATAGGTGATGAGTCTTCATGAAGATGGTGGGGCATGTCCACTTCGGCTTGGGGGTGAAGGTCCTAGCCTCTGATTTCATTAAAAATGGCCATGTTGATGGGGAGATCAGGGTCTAACAGGACTTAGGCAAAATTTGGAGGAAAAGGGAATTTTTTACAATTTGTGGAAATTAATGGAATTAATGGATGTGGTCGTGTTTGTTGAGTATCTTAGTTAATTTAGATTCAGTTTTGGTAATTTCTAGATGTGTTTTATTGTCTTTTGTGTATTTAAGGGGGCAGTTTTGATACTTTTTTTTTGTGTGTGTGTGTGTGTGTGTGTTTATGTGTGATATGTGGTGCTTGATGAGTGATGTATTATAGATGTGGTTGTGGTGTAGTGAGGTGAAGTGAAATGGAGTGAGGTGTAGTGGTAAAGACGTGAAGTGGAGTATGGAATGGAGTTCTCTTTCCTATAAATGAAGTATGCATGCAAACCATTGAAAATTGAACTTAAGTTTGGTTTTGTTGAGTTGGATTAAATATGTGTGTTTTATTATCATTTCTTGCTAATTGTGTTTATGAGGTGTGTTTTAACTTTGTCTTTTAGTTAAGTTGTGGATTAATTGAGTCTTAAAGTTGGTTTTGTTTAGTTTTAATTTGCTTTTGTTGGTTTCATTTTATTAGCTTGGTTTTAAATGTTGATTTAGGTTTAATTTAATTTGTTTAGCTTATTATTTTGACTTTTATTTATGCTTTATGTTGTTTTAAGTTTGTCTTGGTTTGTTTTGGTTTGGTTGTGAGTTAATTTATTTTTCATTTTTTTAAATGTGGCCTTAGTTGGTTGGTTTGTTCGTTGCTCTTTTTTTTTTTTTTGGTTGGGTTTCTTTTTAGTATATCATTGGTGAGTTTGTTTTTTATGCTTTTTGTGTTGTATCTATTTGTTTTTAAATTAAGTTCGTTATTATCGGTTGGTTGATGAATTTTATTGATTGTTAATCTATTGTTTTTGCAGAGAAAACCTGAAAGAGGGTGGAGGGTGTCCTCAGGCAATCCAAATTGATCCCGGCATGGAGGGGCGAGGAGGAGTGCAGTAGGGCCACCAGTTCATCTTGAATAAGCATGAGAACCACGAGGTGTACATCCTTCTTCTCTACTTGGTTGGGTTAAGTCTTTAATTTAGGTTTAAGTTTAAGTTTAATTTCAATTCTAAGACTTTTAGTTTTAAATTCAGGTTTGGTTTTAGTTCTTCATTTAGTGAGTTGATTTTTTTTATGGAATTTAATTTGGCAGGTCACTTGGCGTCCTTATCAAGGTGGCATGGGTGGTGAATTGATTGCGGTGCTGGAGGGGTGTGATTTATTTGAGATGGATATATGGCTCCACGCACCACAAATTTCTATTAGGCATGTCTTTAACAGGGTAGTATGAAAGCTAGGGCGTTATAAGGTCATTCCGGTTGATGAGGCTACATGAGTCAATTGTATCTGGGATGGATCCCTTAAAGATTTAAGAACGAATTCGGAGCATCGGGGAATTACATGAGATGTTGGAGTGATTTTCCATACCGGTACATTCTCTTGGAGTCTTACTCTTGCGAGGCCTCCTATTCTATTGGGAATTGTGTAGAGACGATCGAGGCCCTATATTGTTGTTGTTGTAGTTATGATTGTTGTTGATCATTAGTGTTATACCTATGATGGAGGGATGTTGATTGTAAGTCCATTCTTTCACTCTGATGTATGTATTATGATGTATATGATGTGCACAAGTGCATGTAGCATTTATTATGTGAGTGTATGCTTTGTAGTTTGACTTAAAAGTGCCTTGGTTGTGTGTATGATGATGGAATGGACTCCCTGAGGGGCACCGAGGGATCATGTGAAGCGTGTTTTCCCTCATAGGTGACATGTTTTGTACCCGACGATTTTCAGGGGCCCAAAAAAAGGGGAGAGTCTGCCGAAATTTTTTCTGAAATCTCGAAATTCGTGCCTAGGCATGCGAGTCTCACAAAGGGATGAGCATTAGTAGTTTAGAGTTAATGAAGGGAGATTTCATATAATAAAAAGGAGAATAAGCACATTCTCTCATCAGTCTAAACTTGATAAGCAACATAGAATTGGGTTCTCAAATAACAAGGAGTGCCTGAGTGTGTGACATTTGTGACCTAGGCAATTCTATTTTTTGAGGCATTCACAATATCAGCTATAGATATGAAGGCATATGCTAACGATGATCATATTTTATCATGAAATCCCATGGCAGACATCGTCCATGGAATATAACAGTAGTCAAATTCAATCGACGGCATCAAACATACAAGATCCGTAATACAGGAGAGTATTTTAGAGATCACACCTACAATGGTCCTGTTCAATGCATGACATATGCACTAATGAGATAAATCCGGATAGACCTCCCGTGACTTAGGTAAGTCACCCTGAATACAGGAGAGTATCTCACTATAACTTATACCAAGATGAAGTGCCCAACTCCATCTCTCAGTTATGAACAAATTTGTTGTTTCCAGTGTCCATGACTCAGACCTATCTGTGTGTAGCCATTACACACCTAATTCATTTACTAGAAACAATGGGCCTTACACAACCATACATATATATATATGCAGAAATAGAAAAAGAGTCATTCCATTAAATAACCAGTAAATATCCAGTGACAAAAGATGAGAGTGCAGCTAGTGGGCTTTAGGGCATACACCAATCCCAACATCTTAAACATGGAATTTTTTTGAACAATGAAACGATGAAAGTAAGCATTGTTTGAATTTCTAGAAATTTCAACATTTGATATGAAAATTCTGAAAGGAGTGGGTTTGACGAGCGAGTACCAGAGAATTGGCTTTGGCCGTGCCGGCATTGCTCTTACCCAGTTGGGTAAGCCTTCAAGGGTAGTACTGCTTTAAGAACTAGCCGTTGATTGGCAGCATACATCTGTCATCCTCCATGTTTAGGAGAGCGTATGCGCCGTTGGAGAAAACCTTGTCGATGACGTAGGGTCCCCCCCATTTTGGCTCAAATTTGCCTTTGGACTTGTGAGCGAAGACCATTGGTCTTTTTACCGCAAGAACCAAGTCACCCATTTTGTAGGAGTGTTGCTTGACCTTCTTGTCGACAGATCCTGCCATGAGTGCATGATAAAGTTCGATGCTTTGTCGAGCTTCAAGCCGCTCTCATCGAGATTGGCCAGGTCATGGAGTCGCAATTTGACATTGCTTTCTTGAGTCGTGTCATTTTGTTGAGATACCCTCAGGGATGGAATTTTTACGTCCAAGGGTACGTCAGCTTCGCATCCATAGACCAAAGAGAATGGTGTGCTATGGGTTGGTCCTCAAACGATGGTTCGATAGGCCCACAAAGCTTCAGACATTTTATCGCTCCAGTTTCTTTTGTGACTAGAGACCATTTTCTTAAGAATTTTGCAGAGTGTCTTGTTGAAGGCTTCCACTAATCCGTTTACTGCCGGAGGAAGACTTCTTAAAGGTCCTCGAGATGATCTTCTTTTCTGTTACTTTTGACGGCGAGGTCATCAACGTAATATTTAACCGTCTTGTGCTGCATATCTTGGAATATTTTCATCATAGCCCTCTGATATGTGGCACCAGCATTTTTCAGACCAAATGGCATGACAGTGTAGCAATACACGCCAAATGGAGTCTGAAATGAAGTGTGTTTTTCATCTTCCGGATGCATCTTTATCTGATTGTAGCCAGATAAGCCATCCATGAATGCCATTCATTCAAATCCGCAGGTACTGTCAATCATTACCTCCGGTATGGGGAGTGGGAATTCATCTTTAGGGCAAGCGTCATTCAGGTCTCTAAAGCCAATACAAACCTGCTAACACCAAGAATGTCACTTTGCCTCTTCAACATCAAGAAAACTATATGAAGCCGCAACCAAACACAAACAGGCAATGCTACTTCAAAAATCAAATATTGTCAGAATCAAACAAAAATTGTAAGATCCTTCAAGACAGTCAAGAGAGGAGTACACATGAAGTTTTGGGCCATTTCAAAATTAGTTGGCCTAACTTCACTCCTCCACAAGCTAAGCATGAGCTCCCGGCGGCGACAACATCGAAGACATCAAATCTTCGATCAAAGCCTGTGGATGGTCTCAAAATACCTCCAAAAGGCTCCACGCCAAGTTTCAAGTCAAACCGACAATGTTTGACCCTACATCAACCCTCGAACAGCAGAATCAAGCCTCTCGGCGGCGAGAACCACCGAGGCCATAACTCATCAAACAGAGCACATGGCTTACTTCAAAATGCTTACAAAGAGCTACACGTCAATTTTCAGGTCATTTCGATAACATTTGACTATACTTTGACTCTCGGAAGCCAAATCAGGCCTCTTGGCGGCGAAGCTCCCCAGGATCATGGTTTCCAAAACAGAGCCAATGGAAGATGTCACCGCGTCCCTGGCCCCTACCATAGAAATCCGGGTCGATGGATTTCCCCCATAGAGGCGTTTTTTTACCACTATTTGCATTTCGAGATGTTCGGCCCCTATGGTTTTTCAAAATTCTGACTTTTGAGGCACTAAATCCGTCGATCTTCGTCAACATCACGGGTCCTTTGAGAGTATCAAATCAACATTGATCGCCAACCGGTCGACCAAAAAAGTCTGCTTTCTACCCGATCGATCGAGAAATCGACAAGACAGATGGCACCGACCCGCTGCTAGCAATCAATGTCTGAAATTGCATGGTCATCCGATGTCGATCAGCATGAAGATCCATCGATGATCATTGCCAAAAAGAATTCCAAAAGATGCAGTACGGCCCGCGACTCTTCAACTACTTGGCAACCACTTAATGCAGTTAATTGACTAGCTTTATTGCAGTGATTAATTCATTATTTTGGTCGGCCCAATCAGAATCAAGCATTTGGGAGTTACAAATCAAAGATTCATGACACTTAAAGCCATGAAACTCCTCCCATCATGGTGATTAAAGGCAATTAAAAGCCTTAACTCTCCACCGGCCAATCAGAAGTCAAGGAAGAGGAGTTATAAAATAAAGAAATAAATCTTGTAACTCCTTCCATCATGTGACTTCAATTCAATTAAAGGCCCATAAACCCTCCTAAATGGCTACCAAAGGCCTATAAATATGAGAGCATTCCAAGAAGGAACAGAGATCGAAAATCAAGAAAAATCCAAGCATCGATCTCGGAAATCCAGACAGAAAATCCGAGAGAAAGAAAAGAGAAAACTCTTCTGAAGTTCTGCATCGACCACTGCTACAAGGTGACGAAAGTCCCTTGGGGGCACCCCCCAAGGTCTTTGCCTTCTCCTTCTGCTTCCAATAAGCGTGGCTTTTCAGCCCATCTACTTAGCTTTTTATTGGACATAGGACCTTCTCTTGGTCTTTGTCCTATCTGCTTAGCTTCTTATTGGACATAGGACCTTGTCTTGGTCTTTGTCCTCTAAAAATCTGAGGTTGAAGCCGAGCCAAGTGAATTAAGAGCATCCTCTATTCTCATCTGCATGGATGATGGCGAAGTCCACACATGGCTTGCGACCGTCAATCTGAACGAGTCCCCCACAGTCGCCTGAGAAGTTAGATCCTCCTTTTCTTGCTTTTCATTGTACTTTGCATTTTTCGAAAGAGACAGAAAATCACAACTCTTGTCTTTCACTATTGATAAGAATTGTAAATCGGCTATAAACGCAAAAAATTGGCTATAAATGCCAAAAATCGCCTTTTATGGCAAAACAAATGAAATTAACTTTCACGGCATTTCAAAAACATGTCTCTTTTCTTAAATATATGTGCAATGAAAACTTGAAAGAAGTTGATTTCTTTTTCACTTGTGAAAGTCGATCTTCGGATCACTACTTGCAATTCCAAGTAAAATAGAAAATCTGGCACACCCACCCAAAAAAAATGTTGATGCTCTCTTTCGCCCTCCGGCGCGAAGGGGTTGGACCAAACGGACTCCCACGTCCGCTGACCTCGGTAGCGTTGAGCGAAACACGTGTCCAACAAGACCCTGATCTGCCCATTTTTCTTTGTCACGGGGACAATGTTGGCCAACCATTCAAGATGTTGTTCCTCACGATTGAAGCCAACACTTTTGAGCTGTTGAACTTCTTGTTCAATTTTATCCATCACATATGGACGGAATCTTCTTTGGCCTTGTTTGACATACTTGATGTCTTCTTGAAGATTGAGCCTGTGGACTGCTACTTTGGAGTATAAACTAGGCATTTCAGCGTAAGACCAAGGAAAGCAATCAACGAATTCACGAAGAAAAGCGATATAATCGGGTAACTCATCATCCTTTATATTCTTTCTTATGAATACAGGACGTGGGTTATCTGGTATTCCCAAGTCTATCTTTTGAACAAGATCTTCTGTTGGAAGGTTCGAAGGTGGTTCCTCCACAATATTTTCGGAGGCTTCTAGCTCAACGAAACCTTTTGGGGTTTCAAGGAAATTTTCAGACCAAGGCTTTGTTCCTTTCCATGGGTCTTCTTGATCGGTAGTCTTCTCAAGGCTTGCTATGATAAGGTCCTAATCGCCTATTGAAACCGGGTTGAAGTAAGGTACTTCTTATGGAGACGAGGCCTCTTCTGGGTCAAAATACCACACGTCTGTGTCATCGGACAATTCCTCTTCATCGTCAGAGAAATCGTACCAATTGGATGAGTTTCCTGGATCTTTGTCAGGTGACTCATCGAAGAGATAACCAGGGAGATCAATGTCTTCATGGACATGAGATGTTAAGACTTGGTCGGTAAGTCGACTATTAAGCCTTTGTGTCAACTATCTCAGAGGAGTGTTGGGATCATACCTTAACCCGTGTGAAGACTTTTCTGTATGGCCACAGAGTCTCCAATCTTCCAGCTGTCTTTTGGTTAAGGCGGGCCCTAATGGCGTGAGAATACCGCGGCCTTCTCCCAAACCGACTGGATCTTGAGCATCATAGCCCATTTTCTTCATAATAGCCCATGCCACAGGACTATATAGGGATAGTTGAGGCATACCTTCATTGTGTAAAGGTTCAAGCATGGGGTTTGATGAAGAAGCTTCCGATCTGTGGAAGAAGATCGGCTTTTCCTTTGTTGAAGTTGCCGGAATAATGAAGGAAGCAGACGTAGGATCTTCTACGTCAGCAGGTGTCTCTATTGGAGTAAGAGCAGGCTGAACTTGATGAGTGTCAGCTTGGCTTGACGATGTCTCGTCTTCTGGCTCTGAATCTGAATCCATGTCTTGCATGATAAACATGAAAGAGACAACAAATTTGCCCCCAGACTTTTGCTTTGCCTTCTTCACTTTAGTTGTGATGACCAAAGGCTTTGATGGTTTGAGGGAGATGATGAAGGGAGTTTGACTGCTCTCTTCGGATTTGCAGAGGGTTTGTTTTCTTCCGGTGATTGTTGAGGAACCTTGCCTTTACCTTTCTGGAGACTTTTGGCAAAGGATGTTATTTCTTTCTCCTCTTTTTCTTTTTCACCTTTATACATGTGGGAGTCTGCAAAGTGGACTTCTTTACCTTTGAAGGGTTTTCTGTCTGCAAAGACTCAATGTATCATGCCATAGTCGCCAACGAACTTGATGCACTGATGTAAAGTTGAAGGAACAACACCATTCTCGTGTATCCAGGGGTGTCCGAGAAGGATGTTGTAGCATGAAGGGGTTTTTATTGCATATACAGTGACCTCAGAGATAAGATCACTGATTTGCAACTTGAACCTGATTTTGCCGATAGGCCTTTGAGTACTCCCATCGTATCCAAAGATAGATACAGATGTGTGGTTCAGCTTGCTGGTTGGGATGCCCAACTCTTCGAGAGCCAGAGTGGAGATGAGGTTGAGTGCAGAACCTGAGTCGATCTGAACTTTGTGCATAGGCATTTCCTTGATGTACCCTGTCAAGTATAGGGGTCGGTTGTGCCTTGTTTCGCCAAGTAGGAGGTCTTCCTTTGTGAAGGCGATGGTTGCACTTGCTGCTTTTTGAACCGAAAGGCATTCAATGCATGGTCCCTCAATCTTCTTCTTTTCTCCCTTTGAGGAAGTTTCTGAGTTTTTGACCCAATAGTCCATTTCAATTTGGAGGACTTGCGGGGCATGTCTATCGACATCCTCATCTATTTTTATAATTTCGAAATGAGATTATCACGAGTGCACGGGGACATTCGTAACAAGTCTAGGATGTTCAGTCTTGTAGGTATGTGTTTGAAGTGCTCGATCAAGTCATACTTAAAAGCCTCCTTGGGGCCTGCAAGTTCATCATCGTTGCCACTAGGGGCGTTTACAGCATCTTTTCCCGAAGGATTTACATAAGTAAAAGAAGATTGGTTGTAACTTTTGTGGTAGTCCCGGCCAGAGCGGGTGCCTCTACCAACTTCGAGAGCTTCTTGAGAAGGGTCTTCTTTTGGAAGATTGTCTTCAAGATCAAGAGGCTGTCGTTTCTCATTTACTCGGGATGTGTCTGCAGCAGAGTTGCCATCCTCAATGATTGTGCTGCACGAAGCATTTTCCGGGAACAAGTACTGAACAACATCCATCAACTTTTCTTCTTCGTTGACTAATTCATCATCCCAAGCATCAATAGCTGGGGTTTCTTCATGATGATCAGTCGGGAAGAGTGTTGTTTCAGGAGAAGAAACCTGAGAGGGTGTAATCTCCGTGAAAGTCACGTGAGACGAGGTAGCTCGATAAGATATGGTGCTAGGCGTCGTCGGAGTGTAAGTGATCTCATCAGGCGAGGTTTTGGAAGAACTATAATCCCGAATTATCACATTGCAGGTAGCTCTGACAGGAGATGCTACTAGAATGGACTTTTGGGAGTCAGACTCATCCTCGAATGTAAGAGGATCATCGATCCAATGGTTTTCCCCATTTTCAGGAGTTAAGGGAGGAGGTACCTGGCCGTCTTCAGGGGCTTCCTGCTTTGGATTGCGAAGAAGCTCGTTGATGCGATCTTGCTCCTGTTCTAGGGCAAGACGCTGCAAGATCCTTGCATATTCTTCAAGATTAGGCATGAGAGCCAAATCTTCTTCTTCGTCTGCTCTTTGTGGGTTCAACATGGTTGAGTTCCACTGGAGCAATGATGGGTACTAGGCCAACAACATTTTCTTGTAGAGCCACTTGGTCTTCTTCGTCGTCAGACCATGATCCTTATGGATCTAAGGGGTTATAGCAGATTACTGGCATAAGGTGAGTTTCGGGAACCCATTCTTCATCGGAGAGGTATTCTCCTGTTCCAAGGGATTCCTCCCACTCGTCGGTGTCGTCGGACTTGTATCCATTCATGGAGAATCCAACTACCGAATTGCAAGAGTATGATGCCCCCTGCGTGGTTTCTTTTTTGAATTGAGGTGGCATGAAATCACTGAGATTGAACTTTCTTACCCCCTTTGAAGTCTCTGGAAGGGACTTTTATGTTGCCTCCAGTGAAAAGGCAGAGGCCTCGGCCTTTTCACGGACTTCTTATTTTGGCTGGGTCTTCTCTGTGGCGTTTGAGCTTGAGGAGGTGTTTCCTAGCCTGCCTTCGCTATTGAGCTGTCTGCTTTGTTTTCACAACCTCCCACTTTTCATTTTCTAGGAGATCGGGATGTACCCATATGGGTTGTCCGTCTGGTGTCGGGGAAGGAACTAGCACTTCGGACGTTTGAATTCTTTTTATCACCTTGAAGGAAGTAGTGATCTTCTTCTTTGGTGATTTTGACGTTTGTCCACATGACACCATGTTGACGGAGGCAGACCAATAGTTTTTGTCAAATGTAGTGACTCCGTTTTTCCACATTTCGTTTATCTTCTCTCTCACAATGAAGCATTGATTGAGAGGATGCGAGATCATCTGGCAGTGTGGACAGTACCGAGGATAGTTGGTTTTGCCATCATCTCCCGGTCTTTTGGGTTCAGGCAAGGTGAGCTTGTCATTTGCCACGAGAGCCCCGAAGATTTCAACAACATCTTCATCGAACGGGTATTTCTTTTCTACTCGCTTTTTGAAGGCATCTGAGAGTTCAAGTCTCTTACCCGCAGCGTTGTTTTCAGCTTTCTTTGGTAGCTAAGGAGCTGACTTTGTTTGCACATTGAGAACCTCTTTTTTCTTTGGTTTAGAGGTTCAATGGCACTTGGTTCCTTCCTTGATGATTTCTGACTGTTGAGGTCTTTGATCACCGTTTCAGCCTTCATGGAAGCTTCTAGGAGTTCTCCCAGGTTTTTTTATTTGTTGCCGATGATCATGGAACGGATTCTTGATCTCATGTTATTCCAGCAGATGTCGACCAGCGACGCTTGTGGCAGTACATCAGAGCATTTGCACGCCACTACTTTCCACTTGTGAATAAAGTCGTATGTCGACTCATTCTACCCCTGTTTTAGGCTGCAGAGTTGAGCCATAGTAGCGGGATGATACTCACCTTTGAAGTGAGTCAAGAAGCGTGTCCCTAGCATGGCTCAGTTTTGGATGGAGTCATCCTGCAGAGTGGAGTACCAATGGAAGGTCGTACCTTTTAGGGTACTTGCAAATAAGCGGATCTTGAGTGCATCTTGATCCGTGGTAGCTCCCGTCAGGATCTTGAAGTGGATGACGTGCTGTCTGGTTGATCCTTTCCCGTATATGTTTGGAGAGTTTGATGATTGAATTTGCTGGGGAATGGGACCAAGTCCATCCATAAGGGATATGGTGGCTTGATCCCATGTTCCTTGAGTATATCCTTCTCTTTTGCTTTGGCGAGGATACTGTCCACGTCCTTTTCGATAGGGGCACATGACTCATTTTCTTCACCATTTACCACATCATCTTAAAGATTCAGAGGAGGTTCATTGTTCACCTGATTTTGGAAGGCGAGAAGGTATTTCATCAGAGTTTCAATCCTCCGCTGGCCTTGTTCCAATTGCTGGATGTGTGTGAGCGCATCATCTTGATGTGGATTGCAAGGTGGTGGCTCAGAATTTATAGCCAGGACGTTCATCCCTCGGGATTCAAATGAAGAAATTGTCCTGGTGACTGAGCTGGGGCTCATTCTTTTTGATGAAGAGCTTGAGGAAGGATCACTCTGCTGTCTTCGACATGAAGGAGCAGGGGATTCTTTTGAATGCCTTCATGTCCTGGAGACTCTGCGAGTCAACGGACGTTGGACATGGATTTTGGTTGCTGATTTTTGGCGTCTTCTGGTTTTTCCAACCATATGGATAGCAACAACTTGGTCGGGTCTTTCTTTTTCGACCCATTTGTGAGAGACTTGAAGTGCAGGATGATGGGTCCTCTGCTTCTCTAGTCTCTTTTGTCGATACACGCGGCAGCGTACACGATGAGCAATTTGAGCTTCAGTCAGCTCTGGCTGGGCTTTGACAATGAAGGACGTGCTCCCTCTGGCACAGCAACCGAGCCTGTCTTCTTTGTAGCTGGGCATGGACAGGATCCGAACCCAGTCCCTTGCCTGTTGCAACGAAGCTTTGAATTTCTCAAGTTAATCCCCCGTAGAGATGAAGGGTCGAATTAAAGGATTGTAGGCCTTGGCAGGTGCCTGCAGAGGCCTTGTGAAGCATGATTAGATTTTGGGCTTGTAGGAGCAAGCCGGCTCATGCTGGGTTGACTTGGTTGTCAAGTGGGAGACGAGTCTTTCCTTTTTTAAGTAAGCAAGAGGTTAGAACTTGTAAGACCCCGACCCTTAATTCTTTTGTTTAGTGTTGTTTTAATTATGTATTAGTTTTTGAGTGAGTTTAGTGTTGGGTTAGACTTTGTTTTTGAGTTTGAATAATTTTTCATAGCTTCGGAGATTTTGAGGATCGTTGACTTTATTTTGACCCGGCCGTTGTAAATGGTATTTTGTGAGAAATTATTCTCGATTTCTAAAAATTCTAATTTTTATTTCTTTTGACACATTTTATTGTTATAAACAACTTTCAAGTTTTGACCATTTTTTTAATGCTCAAAAATCACGTTTTTCGAGAAAAAATGGAAAAAAATGACATTTTCACTAAATCTGTCCATAAATTTTGAGAATTTCAGAAATTGAAAAAAATATACCTTTTAGAAAATAGATTTTTTGAAGAGCAATTTTGTCTTCTTCATCGTCTTCGTTTGGGACCCACAAATATCAGTTTTAGCCCCATGAAGATTGGGACCCACTTGCCCACTTTATATAAAGGGCTGGACTCTCTTCTTCTTCTTCTTCTTCATTTCCCTCATTTTCCTGCAATAATTCCAGCTAGGGTTGGAACTCTTTTCCAGCCACTCTCTCACCTCTTGTGTGAGCCATTTTTGAGTGCTACTTGGAGATCGATCTTCGTCAATCTCTTTTCCTTCCTGTTGGCTTTCCAAATATACAATTTTCAAAGCATTTGAGCCAAGGAAACCCTCTTCTCCAAGCTTTTCTTCTTGATTCGAGCTTCAAAAAGGTTAGCAATGGTTTTCTTTCTTCAAATCTTGGTTTTTCAAACCATTTAGAATGTTTTTTTAATCAAACATGCAAAGGGTTTCTTTGAGATTTGCAATGGACTGATTTTCTAGGGCTTCTTCTTGAGCTATTTTGAGGGTTTTGTGATTTTGGAGCTTGGCACTATAGGAAGGCCATTTTGGAGTGTTTTGTCCCTCATCATGACTTGAGGTCGGTGAATATTCAGTTAATTTGATGATTTTATGCCATGTGAGAAATTTCTTAGCATTTTCACTTTTAATATGTTTTCTTATGATTCATCTTCAAATGATTTACTATGGGTTTATTCCTTCTCTCTTTGAGACATTGTTTTTATCATAATATATGTTTTGCTTTTGAAATGATTTATCTTGAATCAACTATTATGTTTAAGGAACTTTATGTCTTGATGAATGAAATAAATTTATGCTTATGTTTGATTTATTTGATGGAAATGAAATGAAATTAGTGTATGAATTGTTTAATGGATTTTATTTGGAAAATAGAAGCTCAAGGAAGTGTGTAATTAATATTTGTAGAAGTGAAGGAATGAAAGGAGGCCAAAGAAGAATGCAAGAGTGCAATTCTGCACTCGATTTCAGACCCAGCCAGAACTAGGTACGCTCGAGCGGCCAGATGGGCCGCTCGAGCAGCCCAGGTTCTAGAAGGGGTCCGCTCGAGCGGACTGGGCCCAGTTCTGGGTCTTGTTAATGTCCTATTCTGGGGCTGTTTTAAAGGTCTTTTCTAGACCTATTTAAGGCCCATTCCAGCACTCTTTCTTCCTTGTTTTTGAGGCCCAATGACCTCCTATCAATGCTTAGAAGCCCATGGTTAATTGAGATGAATCCATAATACTTTGAAATGTGTAACTTGAATGAGAAACATTAGAAAGAGACTTGATAGGAAATTTATCGGGAATTCTTTGTGGTCTTAAAGCACACTTATAAATCTCAAGTGTTATGGATTTTCATTGGTGCCAAACTTATCATTGTAAATCAACCTTATGATATTAAGTGTGCATTGAGACATACCTCAGTAAGACATTAATTCATCATACGCTATTCCATTCCAAGCCAGAAAATGTATATGTGTTCTTCAACAAATTGATTTGAAAGGATTTAAGTAATTCATCACGTTTGATAACATCGGTGACTTGAAGTGTATTTGAGTGGTTCGCCATAAAGATTTGTATATTTTCTACAAATTGATTTAAAAGAAAATTGAGTGGTTCGCCATGTTCGGAAATATATCGATAAGGCTACTCATCAGATTTGTTCAGATTTCTCAGTATATTCAGTGTGTATTTGTTCAGGAGTAGTCCTTTTATTGATTTCAGAAATGAATTATTATGATTTGATTTGTATCGGTTCAGGTTTTGAAATTTAAAGGCACCACTAACCTTAGGTCACCTTGATGGGCTGATCACCCAGCTTGGGATCTTAAAATCATCTGCCAACTGCAGCTTGGACTCTGTTTGTACCAACCATGGCAACGGTTATGCTCGTTCCGATCCCAAGTGTAGTGTCTACGGTTCTGTATTCTGCCGGTCCCACAGGTAGTGGCTACGGTTCTGTTTTCCATCCCACTTTATGTGGCTACAGCTCTGTTTGCTCCAGTCCCACATGTAGTGGCTACGGTTTCTGTTTGCTCTTGTTACTTTGGTAATAGGAGTATATAGCTATATGTGGATGCCATCATTTTATTCGGTTATGATTCAGAAAATGTACTTTATTTCATTAATCTTTGTGTTCAGATTTGAAATGTATTTTGTTCTTTGGATTGTCAATGATTTAGGAATTATTTCTTTATTTCATCAGTATTTATTGTTCAGATTTTCAATTATTTTATAATGATTTCATAAGGCTTTATAAATATTGTCACTCCATTATCTGTTTTATTTGCTTGCCAGACCGTCGTGTCTGAACCTTTTTGTTTGGTGCCAGATTTCCTCTCTTCTTGCTTTTAGGTGGTTTGAGCGGAGGAGGCAGACGAGCCGTCAGTTGGATGTGAGTGGCTGCCAAACGATATCAACTGGATGTCGTTTATGGTACATGAGTTCGTATCATATTTTGGGATAGTATTTTGTTTAGTTGGCTGTTTGTTTGGATGGCTTGTATTAGCCTTTCATTTGGGATTGTAATTAATGTACTTGTTATTTTGTAACCTTAACATATGTGGGAAATAAAATGTCCTGTTACTGCCAGCTCAGCATTCTATGATTTATGATTTGTACAAGTTTGATTATAAGCCTTAATTTAATGGCTTCATGTTAATACAAAAAGTTTCATTATCCTCACTCACGCAGATCTTGGGAAATACAAAAAGTTTTAATTAATACCAAAATTTCACAACCCGAGATCGGACTACAGCAGAGTCCGGTTTCGGGGTGTGACAGATTGGTATCAGAGCTGGTCAGTTTCTAGGAAATAAAACACTCTAGAAAAAAATTCAAACGTGTGGTGAGGACTCGTTAGGTGTCAATTTGTTTTCTCTTATTTTTATTTCTTTGAGTTCGAGTTTGTTTTTCTTTTAGTTCGGGAGACTTTTCTTGTCTTTTCTTTTGTTCTTGTCCTTAGTCCAAATTTCCTCTTTCATGGGGAAGAATTTAAAGTCACCATACCCACATTCAGTGTCTTTTGTCTGTGTTTGTGTCGGAGACCGAGGACCCCGTGGATTTAGTACGTTGTTTTTGGAGGACATCAGCAGACTTTCAGCCTTCCAGCATCACCAATGTGATTAGTGAGAGAAGATGTACGGATTTGTTTACTAGAGGAGAACATGAGTAATACATGAAGACCCACTTTCAGCTAATCAAGGACCATTATGCAGCCTACCAAGGTAAGGAAGTATGGATTTTTGGGGTGAACTTGGACCAACTTTCTGAGACAAATAATTGCTAAAGCTGTATTAGTTGTTGATTTTATGAAGGGTGAAGTGATTTTCAGTTTACAAGGTTAGAAGTTGGTGCCAGAAACTTAGGGATTTCCCGGATTCAAAGAGCTTTGTCATAGTTTTGGCTGAGGATTTTCATGACTTGTAGCTATGCCGGTGCAGTCAACTCAATAAAAGTCCCAAGTGGATGGTTAGTTGTATTCGAGGTCAATTTTCAGCAGTAGTAGAAGAAGTATTATGCAGAAGAGAGCATGACTTGATAGCATGATAGGGAAGATTTTGTGGATTTTGCCGACTTTCGGGTTATTGGATTGGACAGTGTACATATGCAGGCTGAAGAAGTGTCACGACTGGTTGTAGATTTGTCTACTCTATAGATGGAGGTACATTGGTTGCATGGAAGAAAGTTATAAACAAATTTGGATTGTTGAGGCAATGAACATAACTTGAGGCATGACATTTGGATGTAGATGAGATGATTGTCCTTACAAGAAAGGTAGAGCATGAGACAGAGACAAAAAATTGAACAAACCCCGGATTGTGAAATTTCCAGTCAAGCAGTAGTTCAGTGAGAATTATGTACCCGCTCATGAAAAAAAAAGTTGTAGGCAGTAGAGTTCCAGCTACTAAAGCAAGAGGACATGATAGTACTTTCGTATCTCACAAGATTTGAGAGATTGTCTCGGCATGCGCTCGAGCTCATTGACTCAGAACAAGAGAAGATCACCAAGTCCTTGGATGGACTTAATCCCATTATTTTGAGGGATGCTTCGGGTGTTGTGCCACCTACTACTTTAGAAGATATTAATGATCAATCATTAAGGATGCTCAAAGGAAAAGACAACAACAACAAGGATGAAGAACTTATCAAGGCAAAAGGGAGAAACAACATCAGAATCCTCTGACACAGACTGCTTGTGTGCATTGTGGAAAGAATCACCTATCTTAGGAGTGCTATAGAATCACAGGTGCTTGTTACAAGTGTAGTGGTTTTGACCACCACTATACCAAAATAGGATATTAGTAACGCTCAAGGTTTTTGGTAAGTAACGGTTTTTAAGTGTAACTAATTTCCTAACGTTTTATGGGCGTTAACATTGATTTTAAAGTTTTACATTAATTTTACTCGATTTCATAATTATTTTGTTATGGTATCTTCATATTTTCCTAACGTTTTACGGGAGTTAATAAACCGTTAATTACCAACAAAAGTAGATTTTGACTACAATTACAACAAAATAATTTCTGCCCATTAAATGCCCTTCTCCTTTCGCGCCTTGATTTCAGACTCTCTCCCTCACTACAAGAAAATGTAGATTCAGTGACAACTATTCAATGAGGGAGGTATATATTGTCACTGAAAGTAACTGATCATTGACAAGAAATTTTTATTGTCACATATAAATAGTCGTCACGTCTCACTAGTGAGAACAAAATATATTGTCACAAAATTTGACTTTTTAGTGACGAGGTGTTTTTGGATCGTTACTTGATGTTGTCACTAAATAGGCCAAAAGATTTCGCCCAAAATACACACACTCTTGGCGGCCCCCCACCCCCACCACATTTTTTTCTTCCTTCCCACATTTTTTTTCTCTCCAGCGTGCCTTTTCCCTCTTATCCCTCCAGCGTGCTGCCTTGTTTCTTTCTTTCCCTCCTCTCCTCTCATTCCCATCGTCGTCCAGAACCCATCCCTCTCACCGCCGGACACCTGATGCCCTGCACCAGGTACAACGCGCACCCCCTCTCCTCTCTCTTTCTTCTCTGTTCTCTCTCTCCCTCGTTCCCCATCTGTATGTTCCCTCTCTGTCTGCTCTCCTCCCTCC